>CM076575.1:614833922-615239457 GCA_034641835.2 Pinus albicaulis | reverse complement strand
TTGTGTATTAGCTATCTGTTGTTGATGTTTGACTGTGCTTAAATGTATGGAGAGGGTCCAGTCTGAAAATATGATGAAACGTGGCCTGCAAGTTGTGTTCTATTGAATTTGTAGGATCCAGTGTGAAAATTGATGAAACGTGGTCCATAGAGGTGCTGAGGGTTGTAGCCTTCAGTCAGGGGGTTGTAGCTCCCTTCCAGGTGAGGCTGGTAAACGAGAGCAGGGGGTCGTAGCTCCCTTCCGGGAGAGGCTGGTAAACGAGTCAGGGGGTTGGAGCTCCCTTCCAGGAGAGGCTGGTAAACGAGCGCAGGTGGGTGCCTGCGTGCTGGTCAAGTCTGCGCCAGCACATATGTTGTAAGATGTTTTCTCTATAATAAAATATTGAAGGCTGAGCAACTGCAGCGGTGGTTTTCTCCCGACTTGGGTTTCCACCTAAAATTCCTGGTGTTCATGTGTGATGCTTTGTGTGATGGTTTATTCTATTGTTACTGCACATGTTTAATGATAACTTAACATCAGATGAATGAATATTGCAAAGAACTAAGTTAATAAATATCTGCATATTTAGATCTCTGCTAATACGCGAGTTGTATGAAGGATATCCGCGTGTATACGCGAGTTTACTAAAGGAAAGTAGCGTATGGGTTTTAGAGAGTGAAAAAGTAAAAGTTTTGAATATGCAGTAAATACTGATTCACCCCCCCCCTCTCAGTATTTTTCCCAACAATTGGTATCAGAGCAGGTTCTTCTGCAGAAGCTTGATCGCTTGAAGGAGATCCGTCGCAATGGGAAGTCAAGAAGGAGTGATGTCTATAAAGCCACTTCTATTCAATGGAAGCAATCTGATATTCTGGAAGGTACGAACAAAAGCATATCTGCAAAGTCTTGGTGCAGATGTATGGGCAATCGTGCAAGAAGGTTATCAATACCCGGCAAATATTCCTACTGATGCAGCTGAAAGAAAGAAGTATGAAATCAATGCCAAAGCAGTAAATGTCTTATTGGGAAGCATGTCTGAATCAGAATTTGCTAAAGTGATGCAGCTACATTCAGCAAAAGAAATATGGGACAAAATCATTCTAAGCTATGAAGGAGACACAAAGGTAAAAAGTGCAAAACTCCAAACTCTTAGAATTGAATATGAAAATTTGCAGATGCATAGTGATGAGAGTATTGCCCATTTCTTCTTACGTATGGATGATATTGTAAATCAAATGAGAAATTTGGGTGAAACCATAACTAATACTACTTTGGTGGAAAAAGTCTTAAGATCCTTGACTTCAAAATTTGACTCTAAAGTTTCAGCTATTGAAGAAAGGCAAGATCTGCAAACTCTTACTATTGTTCAATTACATGGTATTCTGACTGCTTTTGAAATGAGACAAGGAGGACCTTCTCAAATCAGAGAGGCTGCTTTTAAGGTATCTGAAAGAGGAAAAGAAAAGGAAGTTGTCAAAGAATCCAGCTATTTATCCGATGAAGAAGAAGCGAATTTCGTGAGAAAACTCCAACTAGGAACTGGAAGATTCAAAGGTAAGCTTCCCTTCAAATGTTTTTAGTGTGGAAAAGTTGGTCATTATGCTGCTAAATGTCCTTATAGAGAAAAACATGGTAAAGGGAAACAATTTTAAAAGAGGAAGAGTTATTATGCAAATGAAGATGATGATGAAGTGTCCAGTGAAGACGAAGAAGATTCTGACCATGATCTGAAAGTACTCATGGCAAAGAAACAAAAGAAGAAGGCTACTCGAAACAAGAAGATATCTCAGAAAATTTGTATAGCAGAAATTGAAGAAGATGAATGAGATAGTGATTGGGGTCATTGGAATACTCTTATTAGTGCAAACAATAGTGAAGATAGTGAAAGTAAAGTTGTGGATCTAGAAGAAGCTATCCAGATCAAAGTTGAAGAACAACAAAAGGAAATTGATAAGAAAGATTCTATCTACAAAGAGATGATCTATCAAATGAAAGATCAAATAGAAATGTTGAATGGAAAGGTGGACAAGAATCAAAGGTTTCATACGTATGCATCCAATCGAATTAAAGAACTAGAAGAAGAAATCAACGATCTAAATACAGATCTCGAAAAATCAAGCAAGAAGAATGAAGGACTTGAAGCTGCAATCATCTCTCTGCAAGCAGATCTTGAAGCATCAAGTAAGTAGAATGAGGAACCTCTACAACCATTTGAAAAGGAATGCCTTGAAGCAAAAATCATCTCTCTCAAAAAGGATTTGGAAAAATCAAATAAGAAGAATGAAGAGCTGCAACAAACATGTGAAGAAAACGAAAATTGGTTGAAAGAAGAGATTCTAAATCTGAAGGATCAAGTAGAAGATGGAAGAAGGAAAGAAGAAAGCATAACAAAGCAATGTCAAGCCTTGGAGGTTGAGGTAAACATTCTCAAAGGTAAATTAGAAGAAAAGGTTAAACTTTTGAGGTTTCAAGATAGTACTAATATTTTGGACAATATTTTGAGTAATCAAAGGTCTCCTGCTATCAAACTTGGTCTTGGTTTCCATGAAATTGTTAAAGGAGAATCTAGCTCACAAGGAAGTGCTAAAAATTCAGAGGATGTCAATGCAAAACCTGAAGTGTTGAAAGAAACAAAAGGTCAACCAACAATGATGAAATCTCAAAGGAAATCATTCAATAATGTTGAATGCTTTAAATGTCATAATCATGGACATGTTGCAGCAAATTGCAGGAGCAGATCAGTTCAGCCTCGAACAAACAGTTCCTACATAGAAAGGTACTCTGGTTTCTTCAAGGGACATTGTTTTTCATGTAACAAGTATGGACATAAATCAGCTGATTGTAAAGGGAGGAAGATTAGAAATACTCATTATGATTCTTATGCTTATTTCTCTAGACACATGAGATTTTATTCTTGTAACAAGTATGGACATGTAGAAAAGGAATGCAATTTGAACAGATATGAGAAATTGGATAACTTCCAGCACACAAATAGAAAGTTCAAACAAATCTGGAAAAATATGGAGGACCGATCAGAAACGTAGGGAATTTTGACCCTACTGTAGTCATCCGCTTCTGAAGCTTACTTCTCTGATTGACTGCAGGAATGATGTGGGATACATTATGAGATTTAGTAATGTATCGTCATAGGGGGAGCAATGTATGATGTCTCTCATGATTGATTTGATTATTCTGGTTATATGTATTTCTGACAGAGCATCTGATATGAAGAAGATAGGTACAAGAAGTACAAGTTCAGGGGGAGATGAAGGAATGTGAAAAAATTCTATGCTTCACTTTCCATACGTGGATTCTATTAAAAAAAGTCCCGTATACACGGGAGTTTCAGTAGACACAGTTGCGTATGCATTGATGATAAGAGAATTTATATGATAGCTGGTGATTTGGAGCAGAGGTTCAGGGGGAGCATCAGTCTGACTGTTAATAACTGTATTATTGACTCAATATCAGCTTAGTTTCTTAGTTCTAAATAATGATGATATGATACATGGTTTCTTATGTTGAAGATTATGGATGAGTTCTGTTTACTTTTTGATGAAGATTATTTGCTGCTGAGATGAAAGTCTTATAATTCGAAGATAAGGAAAGTTCATGCAGAGATTGTTGCTGATGACTTGCTGATGAACGTATTCAGGTAGCACAAGTTAAGAAGGAGCACTGGTTCAGGGGGGGCAGCAGGTTGAATACTAATGATTGCATTGTTGGCAATATGACTACTTATCCTTTGGTTTTTGTGATACTCATGCTCAAATGATGATGACTTGGTACCTGGTTTATTATGATGAGATTTTGAGCCCTGGTTGCTGATAAGTATCTTTTGTGCTCACACATGGATGAGTTGGAAGTCGTTTGACTCAGAAATAAATCATGCAGAGTTTGTTACTATGGTTGAGATCTTTTGCCTACATATGTTACTTCATGTTAAGTCTTAAAAATCATGGTGATATTGAACCACATGGATGATTGAAAAACATTTGAAGATGTTGTTCTGGTGCGATAATCTCTCTTGGAAAGATGCTGCAAAGAATCTGAAGGCTTGGGTACTAATGTGCTTATGCTACAACCATTGGATGATGATTGAAGACACAACTACATTGTCCTATCTATCTTCCCTCTCATGTTCCAGGAAAGCATTTGAATTTCACAAACTGAAGTTGGAGTTGTCTCTGTCTGTCAAAAGAACAAATTTACTTAAATGTAGAAGATGGTATTGGATATGCGGGTTTCCTGAAACACAGTCGCGTATATACGCGAGTTCCTGCATAGAAAACCGCGTATGTCTGATTGCTGACAATGTTTTGCTTGGAATCAGCTCTCTTCAGCACAGCTGCAGTGCTGTTTGGTATCTCTGATACTATTTGGTATCTCTGGTAGTGTTCCAGTTCTCATAATTCTATTTCTAAATGTTTTGATAAATATGCCTTGATGGTTTGTTGGTGAAAGTGTTCAGGATGCACAAACTAAGGGGGAGCCTTAGTCATATGAAAAGGATGCTTGGATGCACAGATTCAGGGGGAGCATTAGCTTTGATGAGTATAATGCACTGTTGTCATTATGGTGGTTCTAAATATGTTCTCTTTCTTGAGGACTTTCTGGTGTTGGTCTTAAAGTTATATTTGTAGTTTGATGAAAAGGTCATGTTGAGACCCATGATGTAAAATTGTAATATTCAGTCATGTAAGGACTTGTCAAATTTGTAAACCCACTTGGTTGGGTAGATGAGTCAAATTTTGTAAACCCACTTGGTTGGGTACTTAAGTCTCATATGTAAATCCACTTGGATGGATCTTTGATGTAAGTATGAGTCATTGGTGATAGGAAATTCATAGAGTCATGTACTCCATTGGAAAATATGTTTGAAGATTCAACATGAACTCAGGGGGAGCTTGGTCACTTCAGTATATATCAGATCTGCAGAACGCTTCTTCCACATGAGGAGAAAAGGGGGAGAGTATGTTGGTTTTGATCCGCCCTTTGCCCTTGATGTCAAAGGGGGAGAAGTGACATGGTGTTTGAATGAAGAGAAAGAATGGTGTCACAAATGGAGAGAGTGACATGGTGTCATTGTATTCTTAATGTACCTATCTGTTGTGGTAACCAAACACCATCGTGGTTGCCATCAAGTCCAAAGGGGGAGATTGTTGGCAATATGATGCAGAGTGTTGTCCTTGATGGCAACCCACTGAATGAAGATGAAGACATGAGACAATTGACATGTGTTGTCCTTGATGGCAAACCACCTGATGAAGTTTGTCTTGACCTGATGGACTTGGTAAATGATGTAAATCTGATATGAAATGATGTTTGTTAGCAATATGATGCTGAGTGTTGTCCTTGAATGGCAACCCACTTGATGAAGATGATGGCAACTTACTTGATGAAGTTGTGCTTGATAGAATATGTTCTTGATGAAGTAAATCTGATGTATCTACAGTATGTACAGAAGGCAATGAAGAAAGGAATTCAGCATGTGCTAAATCTTGATGAAAAGAGTATGTCTCTAGGCATACGCGGATTTTCCTAGGGGAAGTCGCGTATGCATGCGGGAATAAACGTTCCAAGTCGCGTATGGGAAAAAGCGCTCAAAAAGTGCAAAACCAGGGGTAACCACCATGGTATTGACCCATTGTATTGGGTAATGATTTGTCTAAATGACCCCGTCCAGGAATACCATCGGAAGTAATGTGGTTTTGGCTCATGGTATTGAAAAAGGGTAAACCTATATAAAGAGAAGAAATTTATTGTGCAAATCATGGGTGTAGGAGCAAGATGTCTGAGCTTGAATGAATACTTCTTTGTGAAGTATATCTGTATGGAAAGGGTAAAGGTTTGATGATAGATTTGAATCTATGATGCACCTATGAAGAAATGATGAAGCGGAATATCTAGATCTGAAATGTATATGTATTTGCTAGATCTATTTATGGAATGATTAGATCTAAGATAAGGCGAACATTTGTCTGAAGTAAAGGGTTAAATCTGTGTGATGTATCTGTTCTGAAGAATTGCAATGACCTAAATATCTGAAGAACCATATGCTAGTTCTCCGCAGAGGAAGTGCGTATATACGCGGCTTCGCTGAAGAGAAAGCGCGTATGCGCAATGAAATTAGCTCTGTAATATGTACAGAAGTATACGCTGGTTTATGTGAACGGAAGCGCGTATATACGCGACATCAGTGAAAGGAAAGCACATATGCAAACTAGGGTTTGCTGAAGTCTGTGGTAAGAAATGTCTGATCTGTTCTGCTGGTTTACTGATATCTGTCAGTGAGTTATATGTATCTGTTTAATGGTTGACTGTGCTTAAAAGTATGGAGTGGGTCCAGTCTGAAAATATGATGAAATGTGGCCTGCAAGTTGTGTCCTAGAGGAAGCTTTGGATCCAGTGTGAAAATTAATGAAACGTGGTCCATAGAGGTGCTGAGGGTTGTAGCCTTCAGTCAGGGGGTTCTAGCTCCCTTCCAGGTGCGGCTGGTAAATGAGAGCAGGGGGTCGTAGCTCCCTTCCAGGTGAGGCTGGTAAACAAGAGCAGGGGGTTCGTAGCTCCCTTGCAGGAGAGGCTGGTAAACGAGTCAGGGGGTTGGAGCTCCCTTCCAGGAGAGGCTGGTAAACGAGCGCAGGTGGGTGCCTGCGTGCTGGTAGGAGTCTGCACCATCACATATGTTGTAAGATGTTTTCTCTATAATAAAATATTGAAGGCTGAGCAACTGCAGCGGTGGTTTTCTCCCGACTTGGGTTTCCACCTAAAAATCCCGGTGTTCATGTGTGATGCTTTGTATGATGGTTTATTCTGTTGTTACTACACATGTTTACTGTTTACTTAACATCGGATGAATGAATATTGCAAAGAACTAAGTTAATAAATATACGCATATTTAGATCTGCCTTTAATGCGAGTTGTATGAAGGATATCCGCGTATATACGAGTTTACTAAAGGAAAAGTAGCGTATGGGTTTTAGAAAGTGAAAAGAGTAAAAAGTTTTGAATATGCGGTAAATGCGATTCACCCCCCCCCCCCTCTCGGTATTTTTCCCAACAATTGATGATTTGTTAAATGACTATGATCTAATGCAATCTGACATCCTATGTTTACAATAAACACATTTGAAAGATCCAATGCTACTAAAAAGACTTGAAACATTCAGTTGCATATCAAATTATAGTAAACATGGTTTGCTAATTTGTATGAAAAAGCATATAAAGATTTTGAAACATATTCACTTTGAAGAAAAAAACATTGAAGCTACACTAGCAAATATGCTTCTTCATTACATGTATATTATAGTTCTCAATGTCTATGTTGCACCATATGCAGGATTGAGCGATACATTGCACCTTCTTTCAAAAGCATTATGCAGCATAAATTCAAATCAAACAATAGCAATTGTCAGTGATTTCAACATCAATAAGCTTGGAAGCAACAACAAAACAAACAAACTAAGATCGTATATGCACAATTACAACCTTCATTTTCTTTTAGAGACAAATAACAATCAACAAATATCAATCATTGATCACATATGGTCAAACATAACTTGTAGATATAAGACTTTCAGGTTAGATACATATTGGATCGACCATGATACTATTTGTCTCATCATCAAAGACATAAATGCAACAGAAACATAGTGCAAATGAAACTAGTCTAATTCTTTTTCTAGTCAATATTGTCACGCTTGCCTACTCATGTCCTTATTATACAAATGAAATCAATAGTGAGTATTATTACCAATGATACTTTTAATTTGTTTCTGAAAAAGTTTGTGAAAGTTGCATTATAGCTTTTTAACAATGTCACAAATAACAAATAAGCTTCAACAAAAATAAAACATTTACTTATTCCAACACAATTCAATAAATATTACTAAAAAACATTTACTTATTCTAACACATAGAATTGCTTATTTTTACATAACACTACTATCACTTTGACTTCTAATTGTATGTCTTGCATATTTCTATTGCTTTATACAATGAGTCAAACATGCAAAGACAATTCACAAAAACAAACAAACACATCCAGGTTTGCTTATTACACCCAACTTACTTACTCTTCGATGCATATGTATAGACATATCTCTATGTTTAACTGTTTATTTCTTTCTATGAAACTATTGCAAGACCTATTCTTATATCTCTAGCACTGACTTCCATAGGATTGTTGTTCATATAGAATTATATTATGCATCCATGATTTAACTCTCAAGCATCACATAATTCATTTTAATCCTTGAATTTGTCTTTCAATCCATTGGAATATTTTCATGCACACATGACACACCCTCCATCACAAATTGCAGACTATATAAAACCATTTTGCAGTACTGAACCTTATTCTCTACGATATTTTAGGACTACCATATAATTTGTTTCCCTTTTCATCATCTCAATAATTTTCCATGCTTAAAGTTGGCAATCATCATCAACTACTTATTTGCATGAGAACTGTTACATGCATAGTTCTATCAACCCCAGCCTTCTTCTTCTTCTTTTTCTCTCAACCTTTATTTCCTTTTCCTCATCCTTTCTCTAGAAACTTCTCGAGCTTCCTCTTCATTTCAAATTTGAGCCCTTTTTCACTAACATCTCCTCCAATTTCCCATGTTGTTGTTGTCAATCTCTAAATTGTAATAGAGATAATATCAAATAGAAATTAAATTCTTTCCAAAATTATAACTCTATTTCAGTTACATCAAACTCAGTTATTTTATAATCCATATGCATTTTAATTCACATTGTATAATTTGAAGAGAATTTTTCCAATCATATTGTTATTTCCCTTAATATTCCTTTTTATCTTTGTAATTTTATCTATATGATTTTTTTTGGTTTCTTTTGTGTTATGGTGTTTCTATTTTATTTTTGGTTGGGTGGTAGAAGGAGCTCAATCGAGATATATCTTGATCGACATATTTATTATGTAAATTCCCAACCACCCATATTAATTAACACCATTGGAAAGGGAGCTTGATCAACTTCCTAGTTATGAAAACAAAAACTAACGCACCATGTTACACAAACAACCTCATTGAACACTTATTTGCTGGAAATGTTTGACTAAAAATGATCGATCGAGCTCCTACGTAAACTAGAAAAAAAATCCAACACTGTGGTATAATAAAAATGTAAATTAATACACGTTGGTGGGAATTCTTGATCAAACTAGATCCATTCAGCTATAACACAATTGATGTATACCTCAATTAAGCTCCTAATTGCCCAGATTGAATTCCTCTTATTTTGATTTCTAATTGAATTCATGTGTATATTACTAATTGCTGATTGAATTAATGATTGCTTGTTGATTTGAATTCCTGATTAGTATTACTGAGTGAATGTTTATCAATGTTTTGATGCCAATCAGTAGTACCTGAACTTTCATGCATCTGTATCACATGTATTTACACGTTTCTATAGTACTAGACTTGATGAGTCTTATAACCTTATCCACTGCCTGGAATTTAACAATTATCACCTTGCTCTTTTATTGCTATATAATGTTAATAGGTATCGAGTAATTCATAATATGCAATTCACATGTTTTCATCCACCATGTGACTAGACCGCACATTTAACCATGTGATATGCTGCTACGGGTCAGTTGTCTTCTCCTGTCAAGGAAAATTTTCAAAAGTCAACTCTATTGGAAATCACCATTAATTTTTATATTACGATCAAGATGGTTGTTGTTGGAAGCCCATCACTGTATTTAAGAATCATTTTCTTTCTCAGGCACAAAACTTTTAATATTTGCAACTCATATCAGTGTATATCTCTGTTGCACTAATAGAGTTTTCTGAGTTTAATATTGTATAATTTATAAGTTTTCCATTATCGACGTTTTTAAATGCAATTAATCTTTCTTTGAGTAACTAATACTCGGTTTCCACTACGATATAGAATAAGCTTATACTTTTATTTTTATTTTTAGTTGTTAAAATTTAGCAAACTCTTCATCCTCGTGTTCAAGCATAACATTCAATTATGTTGCATCTTTTTCATCTCACAGCTCTAGAGAACAAGCTACAATAGACAAACAACAACAAACATCGGTTGGAACTGAATCAAACAAGTAAGTAAATTTGAAACAAATTTTTATAGGTGCCATTGACATAACATTTATATTTATCAACAATGTATTTTACTTCTAACTGTCTCTTTTTCCACATCAACATCATCAATACACAGATCAAAAGCATCATATTTAGTCCCAGATACAATTGAAGAACTAAACATTCGCAAAACTAGAAAAATGTTCAATGGAGATGTTATGGTCATTTATAGCACATACCTTGATAAAGTCCACAAAGCACGACAAATACTACGTGCAGATTTGACAGATGCTGAAGGAATCATGACAATCACATTGTCCATACCAACTGAGCTCATTGAAGAACATGAACAAAAAATATCACCAGGAAAAGCAATATCTATTACAAATTTTAAAGTTCTTCCTAAAACAAATTATGACCGCGGTGATTGTGATTGGATTCTGCTGCTAACTAAACTAAGCACCGTACAAAACATACCACCGATTTGCAAAGATTACAAATTCATTCCAGATACAACAATAAAACATCTTACAACAAATACAGAAACATATCCAATTGGAACAATTGCTGCAGTTGTGACAGCTGCACGAAAAATTGGTTTGCAATATACATTGCAAATTAAAGGTGGAAATTTCAATGACAATAGAGCAACAGTAACATAAATTACTTTGCATTGTTTTTATATTGCTAGTTCCATCCTACATTTCAATTCGCTTTGAAAAAAATAAAATAACCTTCTGTCTTCTATTGCAGTTGCAGTTATTTGAAACATTTGCACCACTCTACAGTGAAATTGAACAAGAATTGCAAAAAGGCCATTTTCCAATTATGTTATTCAAAAACATAAAAAACAGGAAAGAACTCAAGGACAGAACACTTCAAACAACACAAGCTATATTCATCAAAAAATTGAATGCAGAAGCAGCAGAAGAACTTAGAAAATTGAACCCTCCAACATTCTCTGTAAGTACAAATGAAACAGTACCCTTACTTGTTAATATGCAATTGTTTGTTCATCTCTTTCCATTTTGACATATATTACTTGTCCTCCTCTATGAACAGATAAAAGGAACATTGACAACTGCAAGCATTTATTCTACGCCATTTGAACCACTTTTTCTTGCATGCAATTCACCAGTACCAACCTCTACAATGATAGAGGAGACAATGGTTAATTGCCTTAAGTGCAATAAAAATTCGTCCTATTCCTATTCACAGTGTCTTAATTGCATAATCAAGTCTAATAACACCAACTTGCAATGTTGCATCAGAAACAAATTGCTCTTGAAACAGTTACTTCCCAACCTAGCACGAATGTCTTTTCAAGACTATGTTCAAGAGAAACAAGAAACCATGTATATGCTACGCGATTTCAAAATAAATGGTACATTTACAATCAACGAAGACAACGAGATCTAATCTGTTGACAGCAACGGAAGCCCTACCAAAGCTAGGTACTCTTGTAATTATTCTTCATCTTTCAAGTAAAAATCATATATATGCACTTTAAATTATGCTATCCAAAATAGCAAGATTTGTACTAATTTTTCCCTCTTCTTTGCAGCCCCAGCACTTATACAAACATTGCCTACAACAAGAACACATAGTAATCCAGAAATCAGTCCAAAGCTCTTCTCAATTTTTGTACTAGATTTTACTGCTCAGATCCTCCTCTCTCAAAGTGCAACATGTCTGCAACATTTTGCTAGAACAAGAAAGCATAAAAATGCACATATGACAGAAAAGTTTTCACAGAGCAATTAGGAACAAAAATCACTAGTTATATTTATAGTCTTTGTTCTAGCTATTTGCAGATACTTTCAGACTTAATATATGTATATTTAAGGAATATAGCTTTTCCATTAGGCCTTTACAAATATTTTCAGACTTTATACATATATGTTTAATGAATAGAACCCGTCTTTACAATCTGACATTATATATATAAATATTATAAATCTATTTAAATATCTCCTGAATGTATTTATCATGACAATAGAAACGATTTTCTTCTGTAGGAATTGATTTAACTGTTGTCAAATTAGATCTAACTTGCCTTGGCTGTGATGTTATTTTACAATTATTTATTTATTGATTTTTTTAACATTATCTCTTCAACACACTTGAAATTCATTGTGGAATTAGGCATGCAGTTTAGTTAAAATCTCTCTTCAATCTCAAGTCACAGATTGTTGTGTAGCTTACTACCGTCAGCTAATATCTACCCTGTCTGACATCTATGCTTCTATTTTATTGATAGTTGAGTTTCATATCAGATGAAAAAATTTTAAATAACATTTTTTAATTATATGTTGATTGAAGTTTACTAAGTTTCCTCCCATCTATCCGCACAGTTCACAATTTCAGAGTTCTGCACTTGCACCATCTCTATTATTACGTTGCCCTCCTTAGTCCCACACAAGGGGCTTTAACTCCTTTACCAAATAAATGCACATTCCATATAGTATCTACAAAGAGCATAAACTCTAACACAGAGCACTTAAAACAGTCCTCACGCAAACATTCTTGTTCATTAACCCTTAAGACAGGGTTTGTCATACATTCTCCTATGCTTCTTCACTAAATATACAGGCAGACTGTTAAGCCAAATTACAGGGTCTACTCATACCCAGTTCATGAAGATTCAAGGCACTCTGACAGGAAGTTAAATCAAGCAATACTCATGTAGTATTGAAACAAATCCATTCACATAGAAGTCATGGCAATTCAACCATTTCACACAGAATTTAATTTAATCAATCTGAAACAAGTTCTTCCTTCATACAGTGAATTTACTTACAACTTTTACTTGGCCAAATTTCCGATCAATTGGCCCTTCTGCAACCTATTCTCTGCAGATCTCTCCTACACTCTACGCAGCCCTATGCAGGTCTGTGGGACTATGCCTTTGAGACTTATTTTATACAACTTGCTACCAATGAATCGATTTATATACCTATAATGACTCAAAAAACTCTTCAATTTCCCAAATTCTAAATTTAGCCTAAGAAACTGCAACTGATCTGACTTCCCCTGTACTCTAACTAGAACAACTACCATTTAATATATATATATGTGTGTGTGTGTGTGTGTGTGTGTGTGTGTGTGTGTGTGCTTTACGAAAACGTAAAAGCTTCTAGATGGTTTTCTCAACAAGACAATATGACATTGTTATTGTGGTTAGGTGGAATTGGATTAACAAAAAATTAGTAGAAAACTAAATTGATTAGATTCTAAACCTTAACACTAATGTAAATTCTTAATTTTTACTTTAATTTAGCTATATTTAAACTAAACTAAGTAGCAACTTTATTACAAAGCAAATATTCATAGATTTAACTATACTTTATTACAAAGCAAATCTTCATAAACATGCACAAACTCAAATTGCAACATTTCTATAATTACATTAAGCGGCATGTAATAGCTACCCATAGACATTTTCAAGATCATATTGCAACATTACTATATTTAAATTAAGCGGCAGGTAGTAGCTACCTTGTAGCCTTGATTATTTTTAAAAGATAAAATTAAAATACCGTATAATTTTTAAAATTTTATTTAAAACCAAAATAGAATATTAAAATTTAAATTAAAAAAACATATATACATCTCAAATTTCAAATCCATCCTGTATTCAAGAGTCATGACAACTGAGCGCACTACCTGTAGGAAAATGAATCGACATGTATGCCCAACATACTATGATATGTCATGGTGGCTTATTAGTCATTGGCTTAGTGCATCGCCATTTCAAAGTGGCGGCACATTGCAACACTGCTTGATGTAATCGTTGGCCGCCGCCTGCTACATACAATATAGCGGAAGAATTAGGGAAAGTTGTATCAAAGTGGAGCCACATTGAAAATCCCCCTAGTAAACACCGCTTCACGGAATATTTAGGTGCCACTGCTGCGTACAATGTCAATAAGGAGATATGGAAAATCAAAGCCAAATATGAAGCCACATTATTTTTATATAAGATACGATGGAAATACAACAAGCTCATTATTAGATTACTATATATTGTTTAACATTTGTTGACAGCCGAATGAATAGCATGTCATACTCTTCAAGTAAGGGTTAATGCTTAATAGAAAGAGAGATTGGATTATGATTGTTTGACGAGAAGCCTATAGGGTTCTGTGCATTGCGTCAATGCAATCCAAGGAAAAGCGAACAATACTCAATCAAATATTGAAAATCAAATGTAGGGCAGATCCTGACAAGAATTGAAAATTGAAAAGAAGTGGAGCAGAGGATTTCTCATCTCAATATTATGAATTAGTTAAGTAGGATTACATTGGAAACATCGGTAATAAATAGCTGTAGTGTAACTGGACTAAACTAGACTAACTAAAACTGAACTAAGACACTTTACGGATGGTTTCGACACCTAGCAGGTGGTTGGGATTAGATTCTTTAACATTCCCCTTTAATTACAACCACATAAAAAATTTAATTCAGATACCTGCTGGTCTATGTCTCAGCGAGGCTTACAATTTAAAATTTGACTTTCAACTAGATTTAGTTTTCTTCTTCTCTTTTTCCAGATTTTGTAGCCTCTAAATTGTTTCAGAGTTTTTGCTTTGTAGTATCCTTCAAACCTCAGTTTCTTGATTTGCTGGTGCAGGTGTTTTACTATTCCAGGCTATCTAAGCATGTCCTGGAAATCTTCAAGAAATGTGGGCTGCTGCCACATATTGTCTTCTGTAGTGCGCTTTTCATCATCAATCTGCTGCAACATAAGATTAGAACAATATCTTATCTCTTCATAACTCTAATGCACGAAAATTTCATTCACATTTTCATCATGCATGTTTTTTTCAACATTCATATCTACAGCTTCTGTGTAGACCTGAACTAGACATGGTGTTGCAAGCCATGTTTCAATAAACTTTAGCTCTTCTTCATAATCAATCTGTGTACCTGCACACTGAAAATCAATGTTGGAATTAAAAATATTTTCAGAACGACATTGGTTCTGGGCTTTTTTCTCTGCAATGAGAGCTTTCTCCAGTTGTGTTTCCTTATCTGCTTCTTCCTCTGTCTTTGTTTCTGATTTCCCTTTGCAGACAACTTTCTTTTCTTCTGTCTTTGCTTCTTTCTCTGTTTCTTCCTTCTTCTCTGCAATGAGAGCTTTCTGCTATTGCGATTCCTTCTCTGCCTCTTTCTCTGTTTCTGTTTTTTCTTTGCAGACTATCTTTATCTCTGTTTTTGTCTCTGTCTTTTCTTTACTAACCTGTGCTGGTGAAATCAGGTTGTCTTCCACTAACTGAAGTGAGGTTATCTCACAAAATAAAATCATGTCAATATCATGTTTTTGTTGCATCATCTGCAGCCAGTCATCATTAGTCAAAAATTCATTATCAAAGTTTATATCAACAATATTAGTCTTTGGATTTACCATATCATCAGCAAGCTCAGTTGCTGGAATTTCCATATCATCATCAGCAAGCTGTGTTGCTGGAATCATCACATATTCATCAGCAAGCTCTGTTGCTGGATTCATCATATCTTCGTCATCAAGCCATGTTGCTGGTATCATCAGATCTTCGTCATCAAGCCATGTTGCTGGTATCATCAGATCTTCATCAACAAGATCCATTGCTGGAATCATCAAATAATCGTCCACATGTAGCTGTGTACAGTGGGGTTCACAAGCATCTTCATGATCTCTCTCTCTGCTACTTCTGACTCTTCATCTTGCTGTAGATCTGCTGCTACAAAGCCACCTTCATCTTCAACTTCAATGCTCCCCCTTGTACCAAAAAATATCTCAAGGGTATCCCATGCCTCCTTGGCTATCTTCGCATCTAATATCAGAGGGAGAATGCTGCCATCGACAGATTCTTTTATGCATTTTAACGCATAGGCGTCTTTTTGCCTCTTTATTTCCAGATCTAAAAAGATCTCGAACATCTTATGTTTCTGCTTTAGCCTCTTGGCTTTTCCATGACCTCATTTCTTGGCTTCCACAGATAGATGAGTCTATATATGCATAAAATACCTTGTTTCTAAAAATGTTCTTTCCTCAAAAAAATCTCTTTCTATAAATTCACTTTCACAAGGCTCTTTTTAAATTTCCATTGGAAAATCTCATTTTAAACATTCACTATCACTTTCTCACATCACAACTTTAAGTTAAAAAAAAATTCTTCTCTTCTTTCACATGCTTTAAAATCCCTTCACACAAGCTCTTTTAAAAATTCATGCCAAAAGAATTAAAATACCCTTTAAAAAAAAAAAAAACTTCTTCCCTTTTAACTTTTCAAAAACCCTTTTCTCTTACTAACGCATTTTTCCTTTCATAAAAGTTTTGTTTTTTGTTTTTTTTTTTTTAATTCTTTCATTGTGCTTCCTCCTTTTTTGTATCACGTGGAGCTTGAAAAACTATTTACATGGCATTTCTCAAACAAAAATTTCTTTGAATCATGCACATGCATTACTTTGAATAATTTTAATACATTCAAGCCATTCATTCTTTTTAGAACCATTGAATACGTTGACCAGCGTAACAAAAATACCTTAACGCAGGTAATGAACTCCTATCCCGCATTAGTGTTAACGCAGATGACCTACGCAGGACTCGTGCTATCTGGAATCAGTGCAAGGAGATGAATCTTAACACGAAATATATCTCTTGGCTCCCACGTTATAACGCGGAGCTTCTGAACAAGAAGTGTGTTAATACTAACGCTGAGCTTCTGAACAACCAATGCATTATTGTAGCAAAAAAAAAAAAAATTGGGCTTTCTTCTATTTGCTTTGCCGGCGCTTTCACTAGATTCGCCTGGCTTTTTTTTCTTGTGCTGCTACTTCACCGGAGGCATCTTCAACTTTCCTCAAACTTCTGCTGCTCTATCAAAGAGTCTTATGTAGGCTCGGCTCTCCTCTCTACTGCTCCAACTTGGCTCTGTTGCTGCTCTCTAGGAGGCTTATGCAAGCTAGCTTTGATACCATGACAAGAATTGAAAACTGAAAAGAAGTGGAGCAGAGGATTTCTCATCTTAATATTACGAATTAGTTAAATAGGATTACATTGGAAACATCTGTAATAAATAGTTGTAGTGTAACTGGACTAAACTCGAATAACTCAAACTGAACTAAGACACTTGTACAGATGGTTTCGACACCTAGCAGGTGGTTGGGATTAGATTCTTTAACAGATCCTTCCTACCAAGCAATGGTTATTGCCTGTGGGTTTCGATTCCTTTCAGTCATTAGGATAAAATGAAATGACAATATCAAAGTGGGGGCCACATTGCAAAGAGCAGGTGGAAGAAGAATACTTTACCTTTAGCGTGCATGAATTTTGTGTTATCCTGCTTCTATTGGCCTCTATCAATGTAATTTAATGGACAATTTTTTGTTGTCAAATATGGCTTAAAGTTACCAATGACCAGAAACATACTTTTTTAAATTTAATTTGCAAAAACAAAAAATTAAATGCTGAAATCGTCAAATTCGACAACCTGGTCGAGTTTAAAATTTCAACCTTGTTCATTGTGCCCATTATTATATGGTTTGGATTTTACTTGGGAAGCACCAAAATATTCCATCTATCTTCATCATTATAGCTTTCTCTTACTGATACATTAGCTGATCAGGATAGCTTTCTCTTTATTGATTAATATTTCAGATGAATTGCAGACCTGAAAACATCCCGCCCTCATCCCACAGTATATAGCTTTTCCCCTTCCCCTTCCACCTCGGCCTGCACTAGTACTGCTCTATACCATGATGTATTATCAATCATCGTGGGCCAAATGTTAAAAACACCTTTGTCAGTCATCTTTACTATCGCCTTATTTCACATGGATTGCAACCTTTCCTAGACAGAGAGGAAATGAAAGTTGGAGAGTACTTGAATCCCCAAATTGAAGGCGCCATCAGAAGCGCCTCAGTCCATATTACTATTTTCTCTCCCACATACGCTGAATCAAAATGGTGCCTTGACGAGCTTGTCCTTATATTGAAATCTGGAGCTACCATTATTCTTGTTTTTTATAATGTGAAGCCTTTCGAGCTTTGACGGATGGACAAAGATGGACTGTATGCTCAAGCCCTCAATTATCATGAACAGAAATGCAAATACCAATGCCAAATACTTGAAAATTGGAGAAAATCCCTCTATGATGTCTCCTCTATAATTGGTTTCAAACTCGAGACCTATAGCAGGTTGGACCATAAGTTTTCCTGTCCTTGTTATTTATTTTCTTTGTATGGACCTATAGCTAATATTTTGTTTCTTTTATTTGTGAATTTACAGCGATGAGGGCAAGCTGTTGGATAAGGTCATGCAATGTGTGCTAGAGAAGCCCATAAAAATAGCTCCGAACGTGGCCTCCAATATAGCTTTGAATGTGGCCACATATCCAACTGGTCTACAAGAAAAAATAGATGATTTTGAAAAGACAATGGCACCACGGTAGCAGAGTGGGAAAGCTCAGATTTTTGGGATCATGGGGTTGGGAGGAGTGGGCAAGACCACACTAGTGAAAGATCTCTTCAATAGAAAGAGTTCTAATTTCAGCAAATCCTACTTCTTCTTTAATGTCAAAGAGAGAGACTGTAGGCAAAAGCTCTTTGAATTCCTTGCAGAGAAAACTTTTTAATGGATTGACTCAGTCTAATATGCAAATAGATAGCATTGATGAAGGTATAGAAATGATGAGAACACATCTTTCATCTTTTCACGCTCTACTAGTTTTAGATGATGTAGATCATGTACATCATTTAGATGTGTTCTTGCCAATAAAGGAAGTCCTTCATTCAGATAGTTTAATTTTGGTAACATCTCGCCACAAGGATGTCCTCATAAACGGGGGGATGAGAGAGGCATCAATATATAAGCTTACAGGGCTCAACGAACAACACTCCAAACAGGGAATAACTCTAGTGTTTACATGTGGTGCATGTGCATATTAACAAAACATAAAACACGCTTAGCTTCAGTTAGCTTTAACTATCCATAGTTATTGCATGTACAACTAAGCTTAACTTAGTTTCTTTATATATTGATTCTCAAATTAATATTCTGTAATAAAATTCATCCTCAATTCCAATTTTTCTTTTTCAATTCTCACAAGTTTGTGCAATTATTCTTCAATTAAATCCGTATTTGTAATATTCTGTTTTTTTTTATATGGTTGAAGGGACATAAAATACCCATGGTATTTGCCCACATTTTTCTCCTTCGTTTTCAAGGGAAAATAATAAAATAAGGGCTTCTAGAAAATCCATCAAACATATAAATGGGGGTAGGAGCTAGGCATTGACGGAATTCGAGTTTATTTATCTTATTTTGTTTTGGGTTAGAACTTGGCATGGCCAGTTCTAGCATTGATCACGGGACGAAAACCCTGTGATGAATTTTTTTGGTGGAACCATCCAGGGTCCACTATTGTGCTTCACTATTTTTTCTTATGTTTTAATGAGCAGTCATGCATGCCACTGCATGGGCTCAAACATTTTTGTATGGGCATGTACCTTTGTTTCCAACTAATATTATAAATAAAGAGTTGCATCACTAAATCCCATTTATGTTCATGTTTCTTACTGATTTTATTTTTTTTTAAATTCAGAACACCGAAATGTGCTAGATCTGTGATAATTTTTACCGATTGGGATATTATAGTGGAATCAGAACTAGTTTTTCTGCCAGCCTGAGGGTCTAAGAGAAACTAATATTCAGTGATCCGCCATAGTCACCCTATCTATAATCTCTGCAGTTTCGGTAGCCCTTTGTAGCTACCCTAATTGGATTATCACTGTTGAATTTTATTTTGGTGTTTGAGATGCCATTACTATTTCCTAGGCTTCACATCTATTATTTTTAGGTTTCCCCATGGTTTTCATAATGGGTGACTATATTGATACTATTATAATCATGCTTCCCCAAGGATTAAACTGTTGGAAGACCGAAAACCCTGGTAGTGCGGAGCGATTTCCAACAAGATTCAAGAATACCCTAGTATTGGTTAACCTGTGGCCATGATTAAACATTCCTACACTATGTCACAACAAGGGCACTGTCATAACATCAGTGAAGAGCACCCTCTTTGAAGAGCCGCATAGTCATTACATAACACAAAATTGTTGAACAAAATCTGGGACCGAGAGACTAGAAGTGGGGTCTGAATCTTGAGGATCCTTACAATTAATTGGATTCGTCGGATCGGGAGAAGTTGTCAAATTGAAGCACCAAGACTGTGGCTATCTTGTTGCAAGGACAGGTTTCCATTTGCAGCGATACATTGGGTCACTCCACTTATTGGTCGTACAAGGGAGCCATACAGAGAGGACGTGGAATTATTTTGAGAGCACACTACTTAGTCGGAAGGGCCATCGTCGGCGGATGCTACTTCACAGGCTCATTGGATTGCATAGGTAGAAGCATCATTCATAGAACGCTTATGGTAGAGATTGAGAGGCCACGGGCACAGAGCTCCAAAGTTGTGGAACCTTGCCGAGGGCGCATCATCTCATTGTAGAAGGAGGCATTATTTCTGAAATTTGTAAAGGGCACATATAAATAAAGTGCTGACCATTATATTGTTGTTCCTTGGGTGATTAATAAATTTTATAGCGGAAGTGTAGGGTCATTAATGCCGACAAGCGATTATTGGAGGTTGATTTGTTCGTGAGCATCAAAAAAGGGGCACAAGGTTATTTTCTATGGTCAAGACAAATCACCATGCAGGCCATCCCATCAAGAGTGAGGTTGTTCTTTGTGGTCAAGATAGATCACCGTGTGGGCCATCCCATCAAGAGCGAGACCACAGGAGTAGTAAGAAAGGTCGATCCATTCGTAGCATGGGCACAACCAAACCAAATCGGGACAAGAAACCACAGATCACTGTGTGGTTAATAAAGGGCCCAGTGGTCAGCTTTTAGTGCGTTGATAGATAATGGGAGTAGGTGCATTCTTAGGGCCGCAGGCTGAGTATCCATAATGCCAAGGTGGGTGAGAAACACTGTGTAAAGAGCTAAACATGTCGTAGGCAAACCAAAAATGTCGAAATGATATTCTTGGTTGCAGTTGCAAGGATCCAAAGGTGGAAAGCTACCACGACAGCACCATAGGCTAGAGATCATGAATAATATGCGGCATAAATCTCAGGTGGCGGAGTTCTAGTTATGAGCCATATCTAGCAAAGTCGTAGAGGAGTCGAGAGTGCAACAGTTTATTATTCCAGGTAGATTTGCATCTATTTATTACAAGGGATTGCGCAACATTTGCCACATTAACTTGCTACTTCTGTGTGGATTAAGGGACGATTTTCCCTCTAGTTTATTGTACATGCTACCACAGTTTGATTTATACCAAGACTAAGCTCTACTCAATTGGTTAAGGATGTGTCTGCAATCATCTTGGAAAATGAAGGATTGGTGCTTAAAGGATTTGAACGACCATACCTTCCTTTAACAGGTCTGCCACATTTTCAACCTAGGGTGACCCCGCTATTAAAAATTTACGATTGGTCCATATGTTGGTATATCGACCACCATTATATTATTTGACTATGGGTAGTCATAAGCTCATGCCATCCTCTTTTGATTGCTTTAATTCATTCCACTTCATCAAATTTTTTGTGGTTTATTTAAAAGGTTAGTGCTTATGTTCATATGATTATTGAGAGATTGATTTTGAAGACATCAATCAAGAATAAGAGTTGTTATTTATCTCCTATATTTTTCTCAGCCGAATCCATTCATTGGGAGACATAATTATCACAAGTTTACAGAAATCATATTGAATCATTCATAGGGACCACCTATGGGTTGACCAATGTATCTTTAGAAGAAGGGGGCTTTAATGAGAATCTTGAGAAGATGGATCGTCTCGAAGAAATTTTGGAAAAAAACCAGAAAATCCTTGATGAACTACTGAGGATATATGGTCCTTTAAGCAGTCATACCCCCATAGACCAAAATGTAGTCAAAGTAGGAGGCCATTATCAAAAGGGTCTATGTCATTCTGAATCAAAAGCAGCCATGAGAGGTGAAGGAAGGAAAAAGAAGAGAAGCTAAGCTCTTTGCACTTGGCTCTGTATTGCAACAAAAAAAATCAGTCATAGACCTTCATAATTTGGAGTAATTAGACACATTTTTTTCTAAGTTGTGACAACTAGAATGGAAGAAACTCAGTTGGGCTCTCAAGAAATCCATGATTGCATTAATACAACCCAAACTGTTGGAACATCCTGATGAAGAAGTCAGGGTCACAGTTGCTTCTTGTCTTAGCACGGTCATAGCTCTAACATCACCATTACTACCCTACAATAATGATCTCATGACAAATATACTGCAACTGATAGTAGAAGACCTTCAGGGGTTGAATAACGTCATGCTTCCTGCCTTTTAGATAAGTGAAGAATGTTAAAACTCATGGCAGAGTTCATCTTTGGCACCTTTATGCTGAATTTGGAATGCGATGACTATTATAGAATCATTTATCACCTTTATATACTTGATGATCTATGTATTGGCCTTGGGAAATCATTTCCATTCAGATTTGGTCATCTTCTTAAAAAATAATATTTTGAATTCCATACACGACTTTGCCTTGTCTAAAACACGTGCAGTCGCGGGTCCACTCATATTTGATAAGCGTATACAATTTGAAAGATTAAAAAATATATAACTCCCTATATTTTGGGCAAGGTTTACAGGTTACACCAGAAGCCCACCTACAAGAGCCTGTGGCCAAATTGTTTCCCAACTATAAAAACTGTTTTGAGGAATTATAAATACACCTCATGGGGAAGGCCTTAGGGAGGAGAGAGAAATACATTGATACTATAGCCTGTTATAGCCCAAATAAAGTTTGATTATCTTTGTGCCTCCTACACTTCCCAGGTTCAGGAAACCCTTGTTTCCTTCTTTGAGATGTTCACCTCCTTTATGTGACATCTTTGTGCACCTTTTATGGAAGAATATTGTTGAGGCTTGTGCTGGACGGATCTGGAGGACACTTTCGCTTGGAGTCGTGGCTGATTTTAGGTGATATTTCTCCACATATTTTACATGCATTAATAAAGAAACTTTTTCCCATTCATGATGTCATAATCTTATATGATTTATATACATGTTAGGGATCTTGTAATTGTTAATCTCATGTTGTCTTTTATAATATTATATGATCTAACCTACTAACATTTAGGATATATATGTTGTAAAACTAGTCTATGTGATTTTTATTGAGTGAGTTGTAGGTCTTGAAGCATGTGGAGAAGCAGAGGGTTTTCACCCTACGAGAATGACCTCAAACGTAGGACATACGAGTAAGTTCATCTCTCCTAAGTTTACTAGTTTAAGCATTAGGACATTTAGTTTGATTGCTTCTTGTTGTTGCATGCCTTCCGCTCTATTAGGTACCTCAACCCAGACCTTAGGGTAGTTTTTCCCACAAAAAAATTTGCGATTCCACTGGGGATTACATTCGTGTAATTCCTAGTTTGGGTTGTTTTCTCTGGATTTTGGGTTCCTTGACTAATCTGATCATTTTCCCAGTCTTATTGGTTCTTTACCCATCCAGGAAAAAGCCCTGATATTTTGGATCAGGCTTGGATATTTTATTTTTCCTTGATGTATTTTCTATATGCAGCTTTTAATGCACACAATCACGTATACATTCATTCTAGTCCAAATAAACACATGTATACGTAAGTTTCCTTAGACACAGATACGTATGCACGCATGCTGCACATTGCCAACCTGCGTATGGCCAATTTCAAATGAAAATTTGGTTTTTGGAGTCTTGGAAAGTCTTTTTGCACCTTTGATGTGTCTGGATAGTGTTTCTATTTGTTGTGTATCAATTTCTCTCTTTCTTTCTTGAAAACCTAGTCAACCTAGGGTTTTCTTTGCTTGGTGAATTTTTAGTTTTGGTTGTTTCACCGAGACTTATTTTTGAGGTTCTTGGTTGTTCTAACATTTCAAAATAGTGAGTTTGAGTCGGTTTTCTCATTCTTGGCCTTGTCATTGCTTTGCTTTTTGGTTTTTGGCTTGTTGCCTTGTTTGGTTTTCTTGGTTTCTTGAGATCAACTTTTCTAGAAAATCTTGAAGTTGTCTTCTTGGTTTCTTGAAGTTTTTGTGATTGTTGGAGTTTTATGCTAATGTTTCAAGTCATTTTCTTGGGTTAGTTACTTCATTACACTTATTGAGTCCCATCATGAAAGTGACATGGTTGGATTAAGGATTTTGGAGTTGCTTGTTGGCTCAATTTGTTTATTTTAAGTCTTTGGTAGTTTGTGCTTGTCTCAAAGAGATTTTTTTTCTTCCTTAAAAAGTAAAAGGCTAAAAAAAATTGGTATTTTTAGTTTCTTTTGCTTTTGGTTTTCGTTTCATGGTAATCATCATTTTTGGAGAAAGTTTGTAGTTTGCCATTTTGGTCTGGTTGCTTGGCTTTGAGAGAAGTTCTGTAGTGAGCTTGTCTCCTTTTGTATCAAGTTATTTTTGGCATTTGTGTGCAAAGAAGTTCTTGTCTTGGGTTTGTCTATGCTTTTGTGTCAAAGTGATCAGACATGTCTTGTTGAGAAACTCATTTGCTTCTCCTTTTAAGTAGTCCTAGAATCTACATTTTTCATTGGTAGTTTTGCATTAGTGTAGTTGTACCATTAAGAATATTTATTCTTTTTGATATTTTTTGAGTGTGTGAGTGTGGTCTTGAAAAGAAAATAAAATCTTCTTGATTTTTAGTTGTTTCGTAGAACCTGATTAGAAATCTCTTTCATCAAAGAAAAAGTTGCATATGCATGTAGCAGGTTTCTATTGATTTATCTTTTGCGTGAAAACATCACAAGTTGTATTCTCCATTTACCCCTGAGTTAAAAATAACAGCCATTCAAATCAAGTGCTTAATTTAAAATGAACTAGAATTTTTTGAGTTGTCATTAATATACACCAACTAGTCTAAGTCATAGGGCCTTGGAATAGGTGACTGGAGAGTTAATTTTCCAAGGCCACTCAAAATTTCAAACATAGAAGTTGATTAATGAGTGAAATACAACCTCGTTAAGTGGACCGGGAAAGCTCCTCTCTAGAGATTCAAGCGTGAGGGCAAGTGAAGGCAGAGAAGAGAGATACCCCCTCTCCTATTTGCTGGATCCTGACCAAAGACCGTTCCCAACGGTTGTCGATACAAACCGGTGTCCATAGTTGTTATTCCTAGGTATCACATAGGTGACTGCGGCGGGGAATACCCTTGGTACCTGAGGCAGATGTTTTATCACTCTCATTAATACTTTTGGCGGGTGCCATTGCAAAGCTTGGGTACTTACACCAGCAAAGGATTTTGTTAGGAGGTATGCATAACTATTTCTTTTACCTTCGCTAGTAGGCCTGGGGTGTAATTACCCCATACTGTTCTCGAAAGGTCCTTATATTCGCTTTCTTGTATTTTGGTGTCTGGTCCAAATAACCCGGAGTGAAAATACTTGGAGGCTACTTGATTTTTGAATCTTAGGGACATTTGTGTAGAGAGTTCTCTTTGCTCCTATATTGCCATAGCTTTATAACTTTTTGAGTCTACATAAAATATCGTAATTATTAAAATTGGCTGACCGATTGGCTCTTCGACTGAAGAGGCTTCATGGGATTTCTCCTGTGAGTGTTGTGTATAAATTATACAACATACATGTATATCATGGATTCAATCCGATCTAATAATGTACTAAATTTAAATACTGAATCACTTCTACAAATCAATTGTGGAATTAAGAACACAATCGCCAATCACATGAAGTAAAGAAGAATCAATCAAGCCACAACATAGATAATTTCCCGGGGAAAACTTGTTGTTCAAAACCCCACTATCTTCTATTGTATAGCCTCCAGCCAGCCTTCCTTTCTTGCGCAATCCCTGATGAATGCAATCCCTAAAGAATAGGAATTTTGGCCTTCCTTGACTGCACAAGTATCATGGGCACTCCAATGGGTGTTTGGTTGCATGGGTGCAACCCAATAATCCTACAACTGATAGTCAACTTCCCTTTCACCGGGATCTGAACTGAGTCTCCACTGGATCTAACATGCATGCAACTAATAATAGTAAATCCTCAGTTGCATGTGAGATCACTAATTGTGGATTAATTAATATTTAATTCACTTGATCTCTCACTAGTGTATCTAACAGTTACAACTAGCACAACTGAGTTTAACTCAATTAACTGAGTTAAAATGATTACAACCTGCATTAACTAATGCACCACTGCACTTCGAAATCCGTTACAACTAGAATTACTCTACATGCCTCACAAACTACCTCTAACTTAAAATGTATGAGCTAACTGAGTTTATCACACTCAGTTAACTATTACAAGTTATTTGGTGACTAGATTACATTTTAATGTCCATCTTAATTAAGGGATAACTAAAATAGACATGCACCAAATTTATCCTTGTGTGCCCCACCTTAGTGTAGGTGCTTAATGCACTAGGTGTGGGTGTTGAAATTTTCTTGTTGAATTTCAACACTCGCTCTCAACAAGAAAGGGATTATCCTTCACCCTGATCCTGCCTCTATGGTATTCGAATTTTCTCTTGGTGAGCACCTTTGTCATAATATATGCATCCTGATCTTCCCTGGGAATGTACTAAAGCAAAATTATTCTTCTCTCCACACAATCTCTGAGATGATGATACCAAATATCTATGTGCTTGGACCTACCATGAAACACACACTAGAAAATTTGGCGGAAATTTCGACGGCCAATTCGTCGCTATTCCGACACATAGTCGTCGCAAGAGCAACAGTTCGAGGGCAGGAAAAACGTGGTTTACCATACCGTCATATTTCCGACGCAATTAAAAAGTGTCACACCATCGACACTTTTTCCGTCGCTTCCAAACAAGCGTCACTCTTCCGACGTTTCCCAATCCGTCGCACTTCTGACCTTTGTAAACTGTCGCACTTTCGACGAAATGTGGTCCGATGTTTTGAACGTCGCTCTTCCGACGTCTGTAAACTCTCACAATTATGAAGAAATGTGGTCCGATGTTTTGAACATCGCTCTTCCGATGTTTGTAAACTGTTGCAATTCCGACGCAGTGTGGTTCGACGTTTTGGACGTCGCTCTTCCGATAGTTGTAAACTGCCACAATTCTGACGAAATGTGGTCCGACATTTTGGATGTCGCTCTTCCGAAGTTTGTAAACTGTTGCAATTCCGACGAAATGTGGTCCGACATTTTGAACGTCGCTCGTCCGACGTTTTTATACTGTCGCGCTTTTGACGTTTCTAATCTGTCGCAATGCCGACGCTTAAAAGGCGTCGGTATAGCGACGGCAGGTTCAATTTAAAAAAAAAAATGAAACTTTAAAAGAGGAAAAACGTTGTTTTGAATATATTATATGAAGTAAAACAGTCCATGAAGTCATTACATTTTCACATCTGAAGATTGGAACCCAAATATCCATCCGTAAAAGTGGAAGTCCTACCCTTATTAATGATAGGAAAAATAATTTACCACATATTGTGATGATGATGAGAACCCAGTAATTGTCCACATGGAGATTATCGACAATCTGAGAAAGCATCCAAATATGCCCGAGGCATCTATAAGAAAGTGAAATAGCAGTATGTAGAATAGTAAAGCAACAGATAGAGTACCGACGTCCATTGTTCCAAATACAAATCAAAGTACCCAAAATCCTGCAACAGAGAAAAACGCTAATCATGTGAGGAGTGTTATATGTCCAAAATATAAAAAGACCATCAGACCATATCAATAAACCAGCAACATAGACCAGCATCGCTAGTTTTGAAGGCAGAGTGATAAACATTAATCATTTTTTTTTCACAAGAGAAAAAACGTTGTTTTGAATATGTTATATGAAGTAAAACAGTCCATGAAGTTATTACATTTTCACATCTGAAGATTGGAACCCAAATATCCATCCAGAAAAGTGGAAGTCCCACCCCAGACAGTGATAGAAAAATACCCCATGTCACATACAGGGACTTGATATAAAACCCAGTAACGGTCCACATGGAGATTATCGACAAATCTGAGAAAGCATCCAAATATGCCCGAGGTATCTATAAGAAAGTGAAATAGCAGTATGTAGAATAGTAAAGCAATAGATAGAGTACCGACGTCCATTGTTCCAAATACAAATTAAAGTACCCAAAATCCTTGAAAAGAGAAAAACGCTAATCATGTGAGGAGTGTGATATGTCCAAAATATAAAAAGACCATCAGACCATATCAATAAACCAGCAACATAGACCAGCATCGCTAGTTTTGAAGGCAGAGTGATAAACATTAATCTTTTTTTTTTTCACAAGAGAAAAAATGTTGTTTTGAATATATTATATGAAGTAAAACAGTCCATGAAGTCATTACATTTTCACATCTGAAGATTGGAACCCAAATATCCATCCAGAAATGTGGAAGTCCCACCCAAGACAGTGATAGAAAAATACCCCATGTCACATACAGGGACTTGATATAAAACCCAGTAACGGTCCACATGGAGATTTATCTGTCAGAGTAGAATAAATTATCTCACCTGTTTGCTTTTGTAGCTCAATTTGATCTAAAGGATGGATATCCTTTGCTAAGACTTGAAAATTAGTCCTAATGTAATCTGCAGCTGTCTGAGGCTGCTGCACCTTGGGCTTGAAATGGTTCATTAACATCTTACCCTGTTGGATGTCATAAGCTGACATCAATCTTTCTTGATTTTTTGGAGCCATCTTCAAAAATTGGTTGTACACTTGAAGTCTAAGTGGATCGTTCCTAGCCTTTATATTGATGAATTTTCTTTTGATGTACCAGGCAGTTTTTACTGGAGGTTTGAAAGAATACATTTATGCACTTTTTTGCCTCTGTATTTTCTGTTTTTGAAATTAGTGGATGTCCCACTACGTTTACCTGTTTGCTGACTGTCTTCTCTTCCCTGACTGTCAAGGATTTCCTGAAATGATTCATCTTCTGGAAGGGGAATTATTTCTGCCTTTTAACATCTTGTTGTTCAGAAGAGCCACCAATAGGAGTAGTTGTTTCAGCCTCTCTCTTTTTGCCCTTTTCTATATTCAGAGGAGTTTGTAAAATAGAAATTTCTGGCTCACTGATCTGAGTAGGAGGAGTTTGTCCTTGACCTTGTTCTTTAGAAGTCTCTGGTTGCTCTTTCATTATGAATTTTTCAATCATTTGTATATCAGGCTCGTTTTATTTTCCTTTAGATTCTACTACTACTGTACTAATCTCCTACAAATTTTGTTGTAAAGTCCTAGCTGAAGAAGATCCCTGCACCTGTCCAAAAGATTCTAGGTCAAGTATATTTTCAATATCTTTCATTACATTTTCAACATTGACCTGCTCACTATCTTTTTCAACCAATGTCCCTTCTGTCCATTCATCCATATTAGCATATTGTTCTATTTCTGGGATTCTTTGATGGATGTATGGTGACAGTTTATTTTTCATTCTTCTATCACAGATAAAGTTGTTTGGATCATAAAGCACCCAGTAGAAACTCTTTTGTAGTCTGAGATAGTCTTCTAAAATCCTTTCGACTTCCTTTCCAGCTTCCCTAGAGTTACAAATGAAGGGACCTAATTAGCTCTTGATCCTGAGTTGAGCCTTTTTCTTTGCATTGCAAAAATGAATTATATCTGAATTATTCATCTGCCTAAAATATTCTAATGCAAAGAGTCTCATTGGGACATACTTGGGCAGTTTGAATGGGCATAATTCACATCCATATATCCTGATCTCTGTGTAGTTTTGATATAGGTACTAGTCACCTATCTTGTACTGCTTTGAGAGCTGAAGGATTTTCTTGATTTCATTGTTAATTCTAGGAGGAGAGACTCCTGTCAACAAGGTAGTTGTAGGATGAACAAAAAGGTCGAAAAACTCATTATAGGAATAAGGAGAATCAGAGGAATTGTGAGTAATGGCAAACCAAAAGATGACTGACCTAAGATTCCCTTTGGCATCAAGTTTTTTAACATAAAAATGGAAATTTTTTGACTGAAAGTAAATCATGAGATGATATATGACAGAAGAATTCTTAAATACTCTCTCATTCTCAAATCTCATGAACTGATCATGGATTTTGTCAGCAATATAAGATGCAAAATTGTACTTGACAGCAGGAGGCTGTCTAGGGGTAAAAATGGATAACAATACTAGGGTTAACTGATCAACATACTCACTAGTATTGAAGCCCATTATGGAAGATATCATGTTTAAAATAAGTCTACCCTCATCAGTAAAGAAAGTATAACCATAAGGGGGAGGGTTTTTAGGCTGATGCTCTGGTAACATGAAGGTTTGGCATAAGTATTTTAACTCTTCATGGGATAACTTAGTAGATTTCTCAAGTAATTCAGCCATGGACAGGGGAGTGAGAGCTTGACCAGGTTGGAATTGTAGCATTTCATTTATGGACTCAGCAGTTATTGGGAAAAGGACATTTTTACTTGGGGATAAAACTGCTCGTTGGTTGGGATCATAATTTGCGTAGAAATAATGGATTAACTCAGGAAAAATATGGACTTAGGGGAGAAGGTACGTAGGAAGATTTGATTCCCAAAGTCCAAAGATGTCAGAACCATTCAAATAATTGTCTCTGCAACGACAAAATATTCGAAGAGGATTCTCACTGAGACGCAAGTCCTTAATTTGAAAATCCATATCGGCTAAAGGCAAATAATCCAAGTCCTTATGAGAGGCATTGATGGGCACGACATTCAAAGCTACAAGACCTTCCATTTCTGGTTCTTGTGGATTCATAAATGGAATTACGGGGTTTTTGTGGAAAAGGGGCACAATTACCAGTTTTGGGAATATAATTGTAGTTCTGGGAACAAAAAAGACCAAACTGAACTTCTTTTCAGACGTTAGTGCAGAATTAAAACTAAAACCAGGATTTTTTACAGAGTTTAGCGGGGAATTGGAATAAATACCTGTTTACGGGAAATGAAACATGTTTAAACAGGTGCTGGTTATGACAGAAGAACCCTAAAATACTCGGCTTCAATTCTCTTCAGCAAGGTAACGGTCAGCAAGCGTTAACAATTGGTTTTTGAATTTTGTTGCATGGAAGACTGGCTAGCGCACGGAACAATGAAAATGACGCAGACGCAATTTTTTTTATTTACAAAGTCAAAAGGGTGGCGGGTTTTGATTGATGACGTCAGCATGTACGATGGTTTCATCACAGAGGGATAGGAGTGGATCTTTGTTTGGGCCACTCGCGCAGTGGAAATCCGGACCCGAAAAAGATTAGGGCGAATTTGATAAGAAATTCGCGTCACAACTCTCCCTCCGTACGCCAGCCCAACTTCGGACCCGAAAACGATTAGGGCGGAATTCATTTGGTTTTCGCGTCACAAAATTGGCCGACGTCAGCAGGCTATTTTGGAAAGCGAATTTGTTTTGAATTATGGTTTATCACCGTTTGAAGTCCAGCGGGCTCGACTTAAGAACAATTTTGTTTGATCCCATCTTATAAAATTTGTGTTGGTTTTATTTGATAATACACATATTTATAATAAATCATGGGAATACCACACTAGTAAACATGTGGAAAAGTTATATCAATTATTGAGAACAATCATTTTTATGTAAAAATATCCAAATGTGCTTTTGGGAAATAAGAATTCGAGTATTTGGTTCATATTGTTTTAAAGGAAGGAGTGAAGTTGGAGCCTCAAAAGATGCAAGCTATTACAAAATGACCTATTCCTAAGAAAATCAAGGTTCTTAGAAGATTTTTTAGACTTACATGATATTATTGATGATTTGTTAAGAATTATGCATGCATTTCAAGTCCACTCACACATCTCTTGAAGAAAATATCATTTATATGGAATGATGAGGCTACTTTGGCATTCTCTCTTTTAATGGATGCCATGTCTTCTACACCAACATCGATTGCACCTACTTTTGGTAAAACATTCATAGTAGAGTGTGAGGCACTAGGACAAGGAATTTACGTAACATTAACACAATAAAGGATATCATTGGCTTTTAAAAGCAAGGAATTCAAAGAAAATATTTGGTGAAATCTACGTATGAAAAATAAATGGAAGCAATATTACATGCAACAAAAAATGGGGATAGTATATCACTGGGAGGTACTTTAAAGTCAAGATATACCATGATAGCATAAAGTATTTTTTGAAGCTATGGATTTCATTGGAAGATTAACAAAAATGAGGCGAAAAAATGCAAAGTTTTAATTTTGAGATAATCTGCAAAAAGGGTAAGGAAAATTTAGTACATGATGCTCTTTCTAAAATAGAAGATGCCTCAAATTTATATACAATTACATTTTCTATTACTAGGTGGCTAGAAGAAGCTTGCCATAATGGAAAAATGACAATAGTACTAAGCAAAACTAAAATTTATAAAGGATGGGATGAACTCTATGGAGCATTGGGAGTGAAAGAGAGATATACTTTGGTGCATATGTAGAATATTTTTATGCACGCAAGCATATTTGAATAAACAAATATTAAGGGAGTCCCATGTCTCTATGATGGTAGGACGCAGGGTTCCTTAAAACATCTCAAAGGATCAAAAAATATATTTTTGGAAGGAATGAAGAAAGATATTCAAAATTTTGTAAGAGAAGGTCAGGTTTGTATAATAAATAAAAGAGAGATAGTAAAATCTCTAGGGTTACTTCAACCATTCCACATACATATTCAAAGACTAGAAGATATATCAATAGACTTTATTACAGGGTTACTGAAATATAAAGGTAAGTATTACATTTTTGTGGTCAATTATATAGACAAATTTTGTAGATTTTTTTTGTAGAGCTCAAAGTACATAAACAACAAGCCAAGTCGCAGAAGTGTCCGTGAAAGAAATTCATAGTCTTCATGGTTTTCCTAAAGTAATAGTAACAAGAAACTTTTGGAAATAATTATTTAATATGAGTGGAGAAACACTAGCTGCCATGAGTTCTACATATCAAAAACAATCAAATGGTCAAACAAAAATAGTTAACAAATTTTTTTAAGGTTATCTACAATGTTACTCTTTAGAAAAGAAATCTTAATGGATGAAGTGGGTTCCTCAAGGAAGAATGGTAATATGATACTATCATACTACCTATCACACATCTACTAAAATTTCCCCATTTAAGGCCCTTTATGGATATCCAACTCCTAGTATCTCATACTTTTTTCAAGATAAGTCCAAAGTATAGGAAACAGAGTCACATATGGAAAATACTAAAGAAACTTTGAAAATTATTATGGAAAACCTTCAAATGACATGAAACATGATAAAAGATCAAGGGGAACAACATTGAAGTGAAAGATAATTTGAGGGTAATTGGGTATTTTTTAGATTATAGCATTATAAGCAATCTTCATTCAAGAAAAAGAAGAATAAATAATTAGCTCAAAAATGCAATGTGGAAAAATTTGAAGTTGGGATTAAATTGGAAAGGGTCCAAAAGTTGAAATACTCGATAAAGTCGAGAGTTTTTTGAAAAAGTCGGCAAAAAGTCGGAAAACTTAAAAAATACAAAAATATTCATTTTTGGAAAAAATCCTGATTTTTTCAAAAAAAATTAAAAAATTATTAAAGAAACTACCTCTCTCAAGATTTTTTCGAAAAAGTCAGCAAAAAGTCGGGACTTCGAGGATAAAATTGTGACTTTTTCATGGATGAAAAAGTCGGCAAAAATTCGGCCAATAAAGTCGGCTCCGGGAAAAATTCGGGATTTTTTCAAAAAGTCGGGACTTTTTGCCGACTTTTTCCACACTGCAAAACTGTTATGGCCCTAAATAATTATTCATAGGATTGCAAAAGTGGTATAGAAGTTATATTTTCCTTCTTCTTGCATTCATAAGGTTTTTCATGTATCTTGCCTAACAAAGGTTTTGGGAAAAAATATGCCAATGTAAATAGAACTTCCAAAATTAGATGAAGAATGAAAGTTGATTCTTGAACCACAAAAAGTTATAGATAAACATTATGTATCTCTTTGACATATAACCATTATGAAGTACCTAATCAAGTGGAAAAATATTACTCTAGAAGAAGGTACATGGTAAAATGATCAATTCGTGATGAAATACCCACGGCTAAAGGGTTCGTTTGAAGTTTTGACAAAGGTTTTGTTATATGTTTTATATAACGCGCGACGGAATAGTTTTATTGTTTGTTAAGGTCCCACACAGTGATCAAATTTGAAGGGCAGGTCCGAATTTCAATTAGAAGGGCATATATCTATGTCACCCTTCCATAATGAAAAGCTTTAAAAAAAACTTTTCAATTGACCACAATAAATTATTTTTACATTTCATTTTCAGAAAGACAAAACCATCAATATTTATATTAATAAAAGACTGTTACATATACAACAATGAAGAAGGCTCCATCTTTCATTGCTTAAATATCTCATTGGAAATGTCAACATAAGTCTTGAAGACACTATTATAAGAATTTGGATACATACCACCGAGATATAGGAGATTCTTATGTGTTAGATTGTGTAATGCAATTTTGACTTTGTCTCACAAGGAGCAACAGCATGGAGGTCTGGATTTTTCTTATAGAACTTTATTATTATTATTTGAAACGTTGTTTATAGATATGAAGACAACAATGAAATTATGAGCATGGTGGACAATTAGTCAAGCTTATGATGCCAAACCATGATGATGTAAGTTTGGAATTTAACATTTTTACATGTTAAAGACAAATAGTCAAAATCACTGACAACTTAGTATGCCATAATTAATAATCATTCCCTGTTCACTTTTTTTAATAGTTTTATGTCACACGATGATGCAGGGGCATTAGGCACTAGCCAGCAATGTAGGAGGTTTTGTCCACATGTTGTGGCTAGGAGGGTTCAAAAACATTTGATTTGTAACAGCTAGGTGTCAATACCTCAGCTGACTGTATTACTTAGACTAGTTAGAGTTGTAGGAGTCGAACATTTTCAGTTAGTTGAATTATTATAATTAGACCTTTTGATTTCTAGAACGATCCTCTCAGAGGAACCGAAGAGCCATATGTTATGTATATAAATTGTAATTCCTCGGATGAATAAAAGTAGAGAGGGAAGAGGAGAGTAGAGAGGGGATTTCTGCAATAAACCTCTGTGTGTGAACAATTGTTTCCAGTTAAATGATTTCCTAGCTTAGTTGCCGTTGAATTATCTCGAACTGCTAATTGTGAAGAATTTTTTAACTGTGAGGCGATTGGGTACTGATAATTCCATTCTATTGCCTTTGAATTCTCGTAAATTGTTGGATAACCCTGTGAACTCACCCCACCCGAAGGCGAGGTTTGTGTAGAGAACCAGGGTCGTGAACACTGTTCAAATATAAAAATCCCGCTTAATAAAGAGACAAGATTGTTGTGCTTTCGAAACTTGACCCGAGGATTGGACATGAGTTAACAAACAAAAGGATAGCGGAACCAGACTTGCACCCGTGGTCAAGCCCTGTACCAAAACCACGAGCGGAATCACAAAAGCGGGTTGCCCATATCGCACTGCTTTTGCGGAGTAGGCGGTATTTCCTATTCGCGGGAAATTCTATAGGGAATGCAACACATGGCGAAGTGACCCCCGGAAAACCACCGTTTAACCCGCGCCATCGCACGTTAAAGCCCGACGTTGGAAGCCGAGCGAAATTGCCAAGAGTCGTTGATTTGGAGAAGGGCCATCGGACGATGGTCGCACGTTGAACTTGCTCGGAGGTTAACTAAGGTGTGCGGAGGATAGCCAGGTACGATACGAGTGTTTGATTGGTTATTGATATATATAGGTGGGGCCGGAGTATAATGAAATTGTTTAATTAAACGATTGGTGGATAATTAGCATAAGTCTGGAGCGTGATTGTTGTAAGGCTAGGTGGTGAAATATAGAGCCGAAAGTTCATTACAAGTTGTTTATTTAAAAAGAAACGTGGAGTATAAATACAAAGTGTTGAAAGTTAAACATTGGTTATAAGGCTTGGAGATAATATAAAGTCAGGAATATAAATTAAAGTCCAAACATTGTGGATAGTATTTATTTATCAAATTCTACGAATTTGATAAATAAACCCGAAGAAAGAAGAAGTCAATTAAGACTCAGTCTGGAGGAAAAGAACGGGGTAAACCAAGGGAAAATGCTGACAGAGCGATTGTAGACACACCAGCTCTCCTTAGGGGTCCAATTTCAGTTTTGTTGCGTCACACGATGATCTCTCTTCTCTGGCATTTACTTGTATTGAATATCACTATTCTAGGAATAAGGAGTTATTTTCTCCAAAAATAACCCTAGCCAAACATTGACAATGCATCAAGGATATCTTTCTATGCTTCATAAGTACACATGTTCTACTTCTAAATCATGTCTTGGAAGTGGTTGTTTTGCTGGAAATTATTCACCAGTTGGTTTCATACCAAAGTCTTTTTCACATTTTCAGCATCCAATACATGAAAAAGATAATGGTTTAAAACAACATAAATATTTGAAAATTTGCAAGAATTGTCTGGCACACTTTGAATATGAATTTTTAATTCAAGTGCATGATGCTGTATAGGATCAAGTGTCATTTTGAATACCAAATGTTTCACAAGAAACTTCTCAACATGCTACCCTGCAGTAAGGATTATATGACAATATTGCATCAACTATTTCCATAATAAAAGTGCACCTCGGCCATAAGACTAAACAACTACAAATGTTGTAGATCTAACAAGACCACACAATCAAATGTATTCTACAAGGCCAATACTGTATGAAAAATGAAAAGGAGTTTGCAACCAAAAATACCTTAGGCAACTAATTCAATTAGATACACCAAACCATCAACAAAAAGGAAAACCAGCCTACTTGGCCCCAATATTTTCAACTGGGTCCTCTAATTCAACCAATAAAAAGGCCAAAACCATAGCATTGAGATACATTTCATTACATCGTCAATAACAATAAAATTTGACTCAGCCATAACCCTTTCCTTTTATTGTTGTGAAAAGCTTTATGCATTACTCTAATGTGGCTAGTCCATAGGCCAAGTAGACCACCGGGTAACAAATATGTTTCCTTTCACCTTTGAGTTTTCAAATTATGCCTACCAAATCTAAGACATTTAAGAGGGGGAACTAATACAACGTTAAAAAGAAAACCAGAGCACACATCTACAAATTACCTCCTTAGCTACCGTCACACCATCATTAACTATTTTCGGAGAACCATGCTTGCTCTCCAAGACAACATTTTTCCCTTCGCCCCAAGGGTGACTCCAACAAGATCAGCAAGTTTGTTCACACCGCCTGCAAGACAAATTGACAATGCTTTCAATAAGTGTGCAATTGAATGCCATACCATATGCCAAAACAACCCTCCATGAAAAATTAAAATAACACATTAAAATCGAATATAAGTGGACAAGGAAAGATCCACCGCAGTGAAGTTTCACGTGCAGGTGACCTTCCTTTAAACATAATTTTTTCTCCGACCTGCAATTTTTTTGTCACTGAGCCATCCTTGTTGAAGTACAACTCCTTTTCCATAGCTCTTGTATTAACTACCTTCTCTCTGTCACGTAATCTCAGAGTCCCTCTTTTGCTTGAGCGATTAAAGGAAATGGGTGAAAAAACTGAAAGAGAAGACAATTGTCTGCCATAATTATCAAACATTGCACCCAACTTCTTCCCCTTTCCATTGTTACCCAATGAGGTAGATGTGGCAATTGTTGTCATACTACCCAAAGTAGAGGCCATCTTCTCTTATGTTGAATATAGAATTACAAGATATTCATATTAGTATGAACCTTAAAAAACATGACTCCCATTGCTAAAAACCACTTTTAAGTTGTAACAGGAAAACTAAACAACTATCGCAACTTTTGGCAACTTCTAGAGCATTAAGAGAGAAACAACCAAAGATAAATACAACCACAATCCTCATTTTAATGAGACCGGACTATATATTTGCATTAAGATAATAGAAATAAATCACGACTATATTAAGGCCAACACAAAACAATCTTTAACCAGTGTCTCTCGCGGCCTTTAGGTTGCCATGCTAGAGGTTGCATATTTTTAATTTAAATTCTTGACCTCTCGTGCCCATCTATGAATGCATCCAATGGGATATCTACATCAAATGCTCCTTTATATCCCCAAAAACAAATTCCCTACTACAAGAGCACCAGCATTGATGGATCACCCCACACCATCCCACCCACTAGAAACGGTGAAAAAGGAAACCCGAGAAAACTTCTGAAATATCTCAAGATGACTATATGGGTGGTTCTTATGAATCAACCAACCATTCAGAACATGCTCATCAATCCAAACCATGAGTATTATGTGAAAATATTCAAGCAGGCACTGAATCGGATTTCTGAAGCTATGTTAGAGAAACCCTAAACTCTCACTGAAAATAGGTGAAATGTGGCACCACTCAGAGATTGACATGTGCCAATTGGTAAAAGTGGTAGAAAATTGGCATGCTCAAACAACGAGGTGATGCAGGAATGACATGAGGGAGAAAATATCAGAAAATCCCCAAATCTGGAGAACTAAAGCTCATCACCAACTTGAGATTGACAACTTTACATGATGTAACCTATGAAATCGTAAATGGAGAAATCATAGTAACAATAAAGTAACCTATGTAAAAATAAATTCGGATTCATCCTGGGAGTGGTAATGGGAGAAATCATAGTGAACAACAGGAAACATGCATAGTTGCTTACAATCAAATAGATGAAAAAACACATACAAAAAACCTAGATAATAATCATGAACAAGCTTAATATTGAATTATGAACTGTAAAGGAACTTACAAAACGTGACATTACGAACCTGGTCAAGCGCACAAGCAAAAATATCCCGGACATGACCTTGGTTGACAAGTTGTATTGCTCATGATGCAAGAGGATTTGTACCTGCACTGCCAAGTCAATCAAAATCCATCATTATCTATACAATAAATACAAGTAATTGATGTAGTATTTTTACTCTAAGATGCATTCTTATGATAATGTTAGAACATATGTTGAAAATGTCAAAACATACCTGAATAAGCTCCTCTTCTTTTCAAGAACAATTTATTGGAGTCGCATGAACTTGGAACAAGCCTCCCACGATCTGAAAGAGTAGCAACTAAGTCAACAGTGACTTTTTGTTGCTACACTGGATCGAGGGAGGTTTGCTCCAAGATTAAATCGCTCCAATAAATTATTCTCTACTAAACAGGGCCAACCACGTGAAGGTGGAAGCTCTTATGGCCCCTCCCCCCCACCCTCACATCACTCTCAATTCCCCAATACCCAATCTATATTTCATTTTTTACTTTCATGAGCATAAAAAAAAATATTCAATAACTAATAAAAAAACAATTCAAAAAAAAGTACGTAAGGAAACATTGCAATTAATGCTTGACATAAAAATAGTATGATAAATGAGTTTTTTATATAACGCAAAAAACGTTCCAAGTATGGTAACGTTTGTCTTATAATAATACAATATTTTACATTGTCAAATTTTCTTTTTTTTCTTCCTATTTTTAAAGCTCCTAATTACATCATCAATATCATCGTGCTCTGCTCCTGTTTCGTGCCTTTCAACCCGCACTGCTGACCTAGTTGCGTATTCACGATGTCTGGGCTCATCGGGGCATCGCCTACAAAAGCAGATAATATTAAATTTTAATTGTCAGTTTTTAAATATCATTGAACTAGTTCGGTAATATTAATAAAAAAAATTGCAATGAGATTATTTACCTGGTGCACCAGTTGTCGCCGCTGACCTAGTTGTGTAGTCACGATGTTTGGTCTCATCCAGTGACGGGGCATCGCCTACAAAAACAGATAATATTAAATTTTAATTGTCAGTTTTAAATATCATTGAACTAGTTCGGTAATATTAATAAAAAAAATTGCAATGAGATTATTTACCTGGTGCACCAGTTGTCGCCGCTGACCTAGTTGCGTAATCACGATGTCTGGTCTCATCCAGTGACGGGGCATCGCCTACAAAAACAGATAATATTAAATTTTAATTGTCAGTTTTTAAATATCATTGAACTAGTTCGGTAATATTAATAAAAAAAATTGCAATGAGATTATTTACCTGGTGCACCAGTTGTCGCCGCTGACCTATTTGCGTTGTCACGATGTCTGGTCTCATCCAGTGATGGGGCATCACCTACAAAAACAGATAATATTAAATTTTAATATTAAATTTTAATTGTTAGTTTTTAAATACATTGAACTAGTTCGGTAATATTAATAAAAAGAATTGCAATGAGATTATTTACCTGGTGCACCAATTGTCGCCGCTGACCTAGTTGCGTTGTCACGATGTCTGGTCTCATCCAGTGACGGGGCATTGCCTACAAAAACAGATAATATTAAATTTTAATTGTCAGTTTTTAAATATCATTGAACTAGTTCGGTAATATTAATAAAAAAAATTGCAATGAGATTATTTACCTGGTGCACCAATTGTCGTCGTTGGGACTGTTGCCCTGTCTTCCTCTCTGGTGGTAAGATCCTCAAGGGAAACATTCTCTATCATTTAAACAAAAAACGTTATAAGGACAACCATCAAGGTATAATTAGAAAAAATTATAAGTGGAAATTAATTACCGTCACGACCCTCACTGATAGTAGCATTGTCGACCTGGTCCCTACTACAATGATCAGGTTGCACGTGAGGATCATCTACATTTGGCTCTAAAACTGGGTTATTTGCGTCATTGGTAGTGTTGCTCCCCTGATTTAAACAAAGTTGTTAGACATTAAATTTATGGATGAAAACAAACATATTGAAAGGTTAATGTTTTACCTTATCAGGCATTCTGGATCTTGGGACCTGCCCCAAGCTTATACGACGTTCAACTACGGCTTGATAGCCGAAATGGAAAGCGATATTTTTATCTTCCTCTGTAGTTTCTGTTCCAAAGTCATCACCCTACATTACATATGATTATGTATTTTTAATCATATTTGATAGGATTACAAAAACGTTGGAAGGCGATACAATTAATTATAAGATGTTTAGCTACTTAATTACAATTCTTGCAGCTAATTTCAAGTAGCCGCCCTAGCCTAGCTTGTGATGGCCCTTTTTTTCAATCTTAGCTTTGGTTGCCTTTGAGGTGTCAGGAAACCTAGCATCAAAATATTGAAGTCAGATATGACGTAGCACACTTTTATTTTAGACATAGAGAAAATTAAAGCTATTGAATTAAAGTTGTAATTTACCTTGCGGGTCCAGTTGGAATTTTTCCTTCTTTCTTTGCCCTTTTCTCTTTTCCGTCATGGATGAGTGCTCTCCACTCACTCTCTGAAACTATGAGAGGACACTCATATCTAGGGTTAAATTGCAATTGCGTCCTATAGGTGTCCCTGGTATATTTCAAATATTTGTCGGCTACCCAAGCAATCGTTGTTCTGTCAAATGTGCCGACCCCAAAAAGGGCTTCTAGATAATCTAGAAGTTCTTTTTTCAGGTTGGAACTCTGGGAATTCCACCTTGTGCATATGGTTGGGCCAAAAATTACCAACGCATGGCTCTCCAGATACCTGTAGAACTCATTTTTTCCTACACAAAAAAAAAAGATATTATCATTAATTTAAAAATAAAAATCATGATAAATATGTTTTAGATAAAGTACATGAAATAGTTAAAATATAAAAATCTACCTGGGAGTTGTACATGCTTTATAGGTACACCTTCATCATTCACCAACAACGTGTCATTAATGGTCCCTGTGGAGCTGACACGTGTAGCTCCAGGAAACGCAATAATGTAGTTGGCCATATCAGCCTCATCATTGCCAACACGTTCAGCAGTTAGCTGGGTGTCTGCTTGGGCAGGGTGTGTTTCTTGGCTGGCACCTAAAGGAGTAGAAGGTGTACGAGAGGGTTGTTGGGCAATCTCTTGCCCTTGTGTCCCACTACCACCAACACCGGATTCAGCAAGTGCCAGAAAACACTACATACAAAAGAAATTTTTGTTAGTTTAGTCAATGTAAAAATTAAAAATCAAACTATCACAATTCATCTCATGCAGAACAAAAAAAATATCCTTTTGAATTTTTATTATTACCTGATATCTTTCTAGCTAGCTCATAAGTTGTTTTATCTTCTCTTCTGTTTCAGGTGTTTGAGGCACGTCTATAAAAGAATTAAATTTCGACCTTGCATCTCGTGCCTTTTTTCGCAACAAGAACACTAGAGATAGGGATGAAGAAAGCTCTTCCTCAAAGAGGGAATCATCAGGCGTACCATGGCTAGGTGTCTACATATTTGAACAAAATTAATATTATTTCAATTATGTAAATAACTAAAATACCTGAAGATAGAGCAATGATGGCACTTTACATGTTCTTCTGCTGGCCTCTTTCCGCGATCATCCCGTCTCTGGGTTGTTCCTGCACTGCTCTCATCAGTCTGCCACATTGCAATAAAATTATAAATGTAAAAACTTGAAAACAATATCTAACTTAAAAACACAAAATGAAAACTGAAATAATTTCTAATAAGACACCGGACGAAAAAGTTAGAGTTTCAAATATGCCTTGCATTGAATTCAGTCCTGGAAACATGTCATTGCACATTAAGGCACCCAAACAAGAGACGAGTTGACAATGAAGACCTTATTGAATATATTGTTGGAGCAAATTCTAGTAAACTTGTTGTGAAGACCTTGAGGACATTTTTGGAGCAACATTGTTGAAGCTGATGGTATAGCATTGTTGGAGACGATCTTGAAGGGCCTTGAATTGAAGCTTTTGGAGCAACTATTGAAAAATCCTTAGAGCATTTAAGTAAGGCTCTTTCTATCTTCCATCACCTTTTTCCTTTCAATATCCTTTAAACGATTTTGTTGATATTTAATGTTTGAAATCACGTTATAATTCCTTGATTATATGTGTTTGGGGACTAGAATAATTTCACACTAAACCATGAAAACTTTAAAGTAACTTAACAGATCCATAAAGTAATAATAATCATAATTCCTAATTTCCTATTGTACGATATGATGCAAATTATTCAAACATGAAGCAATGAAGACATGCAATGTCTGAATTTCAAGATTGACGAACCAATACAAGAAGTTAGAAACTACAACTTTGATTCAATACTCTGTGTCCTAACTCGAGGAAGGAATCTAGTTTGTAGTACAGAACATGCATCATGTATTATCAATTCTTAATTGAAAACAATTAAAGGTCATCTACCTCATCAATTCCTTCCCATTTTGTGTTTTTATGTTATATTCCTTATAAAAGTGTCAAATTTCGCTCAAAGTAAGCAACCACTGAATAAAATAAAAAATAGTTGAGATATGATTGAGAAATGGTCATTTATTTCTTGAAAGGATCTTAAGAAACAAGAAATGACCTAAGAAAATATCGTGATGTAATATAAGAAACAACACGGTGCAATGGCCATTTTCAAAGCCAAATGATGTCCATTGAGGACATGGCCTTTATTTGGTTCCTGTTTCATAAGAGTTTTGGGTAGAAATGGAACTTTGTTGTACCATTTCCAGTAGTAAAAAGGGAAAACCTTCTTTTTCCATGGGAAATAATTTACCTTTCCTTTTTCAAGATAATCGAAATCACAAAAAATATGAACTATACTGCACACATTCTTGGATAATGTGAAAGTGGAAAAGGAATACCCTACACAAGTGATGCACACATGTACATTTGAACACTAATAGATTTTTGTAGTTGAAATGCAATGCTTGTTTTCATTTAAATGTAGGGTTTTTAAAGCAGGGAGAAATAATGGCTGCCAAATTAATAGCGTTTCTTTGGGAAAAATTTAAATCTTGTATTGGGTGATGAAGATAATAGAGGGTATTGAATCTTGATTCTTTACATCTAGAGAGAACCCTACAGCCTAACACAATCCAATGGAATTGACCAAAAAAACCCAAATAGAGTCAACCCTACTATAGGAGGAAGGGCATGCAGTAAGAACTTACCATTTTGCAAGAGCTGAGGGCGAATGTTGCAAGAGGCGAGGCGAATGTTGTTGCTGAGGGCGAGGGCGAATGCAGGGCGAATGCTGTTCTGAAAGAGCTGAGGGCGAATCCAGGGTGAATGCTGTTCTGCAAGAGCTCAGGGCGAATGTTGAGGGCGAATGCTGTTCTGCAAGAGCTCAGGGCGAATGCTGAAGGCGAATGCTGTTCTGCAAGAGCTGAGGGCGAATGCTGAGGGCGAATGGTGTTCTGCAAGAGCGGAGGGCGAATGCGCGCGTGACATCAGACGTTAATGTAGCACACATTTACATTTGAACACTAATAGATTTTTGTAGTTGAAATGCAATGCTTGTTTTCATTTAAATGTAGGGTTTTTAAAGCAGGGAGAAATAATGGCTGCCAAATTAATAAGTGTTTCTTTGGAAAAAATTTAAATCTTGTATTGGGTGATGAAGATAATAGAGGGTATTGAATCTTGATTCTTGACATCTAGAGAGAACCCTACAGCCTAACACAATCCAATGGAATTGACCAAAAAAACCCAAATAGAGTCAACCCTACTATAGGAGGAAGGGCCTGCAATAAGAACTTACCATTTTGCAAGAGCTGAGGGCGAATCCTGTTCTGCAAGAGCTAAGGGCGAACGCTGAGGGCGAATGCTCAGGGAAACTGCTGTTCTGCAAGAGCTGAGGGCGAATGCTATTCTGCAAGAGCAGAGGGCGAATGCGCGCGTGATATCAGACGTTAATGTAGCTATTGCGATGGATACGAAACAATAAAATAATTTTTATGTAGCACGCATATAAGTTTCGTATTTGTATTTAGCGCGCATATAAGTGTCATTATACCAACGACAAAAAAGGCGTCACTATTTTGACAAAGGCCTCCAAACGTCGCAATTACGACACTTAGACATTGTGTCGCACTTGCGACATTTAGAGGCAATCGTCGCAATAGCGACGCGTTGGGCCATAGTGTCGCAATTGCGACGTCTTCCTCCAAACTTCGCAATTGTGACACTTTTCTAAGTGTCGGTATTGCGACACTTTTCTATAAAAGTTGGTATAGCAACGGTTTCAGGCGGGATGGAAAAAAGTTGGGGAAATTTCCGACATTTGGTCAAAAGCGTCGGAACCAAGTGTCGGAATTTCCGCCAAATGTAGTAGTGACAAGATTAATAGAGAGTTTAATGCAACTCTGATTATCACAATGTATCACTGTCAGATCCATCTAAGAACCAAACAAACCAACCAAGATATTTCTCATCCACATAGCCTCACATACAGCTTGAATTGTTGCCATGTATTCTGCTTCTGCTGAACTGAGTGCCACAAATCGTTGTTTCCTGTTGTACCAAGAAACTGATGTCGATCCTATGTTGAAGATCCCTCCTGATGTGCTTTTTCTGTCTAATGGTTTGTCTGCCCAATCTGCATCCATGAAGCCTTGAAGCTTCACTCCCTCTGTCTGTCTCTACCATAGACCATACTATTATGTACCCCTCAGGTATCTCAAGACATGCTTCCCCGCCTTCCAAAAGATCTTGGTAGGCTTAACCATAGCTTGACTCAACTGGTTAACCGCATAGAAAATTTCTAGTCTGGTGTTCACTAGATACATTAGTGAACCAACTAACTGTCTGTAGACAGTAGCATCCACTACCTCTCCAGAAGTAGCATCCTCTTTCCTCCAATTTCCTGGAAGAGAAGTATCCATGGGTTTGCAACTCTCCATGTGAAACTTACACAGTATCTCCTTGGCGTACTTGCCTTGAGACACAAATTTCACCATCCCGCTGCCATATTTCCAATCCAAGGAAATAATGAAGGAGTCTCATGTCCTTCATTTTTAACTCCCTTGCAAGATCCTCCTTGCATGAGTGTATTAGCTACTCATAACCAATCAAAATTATATCATCAACATAAAGAAAAATAATCAATAGCTTACCCTCAACCACCATCTGGTACAGATTTTCATTTGCTTCACTTTTGGTGAAGCATAGTCTGGTGAAATAGTTGTCTATCTGAGCGTACCAAGCACAAGCTGCTTGCTTTAGCCCATACAATGATCTCTTGAATCGACACACATGCGACTCACTGTTGAAGATTTTGAAACCTTCAGGCTACTCTATGTACACCTCTTCCTTGATGATCCCATTGAGAAACACAGTTTTCACATTCATCTGATGAATGCGCCAACCCATCTGCGCTGAGAGTGCAAGTATAGATCTAATGGAAGAGTACCTTGCAACAGGCGGAAAAGTCTCATCATAATCGATCCCCTCGATCTGTGAGAATCCCCGGGCCACAAATCTAGCCTTGTATTTCTCCAGACTCCCATCAACAACTTCCTTTACCTTGTAGATCCATCTCAATCCAACCACTAATTTGTCAACTGGTCTTGGGACAATCTCCCATGCACTTTTCTTTACAATGGAGTCATACTCCTCGACCATTGCATCAACCCAAGTTAGTTGTTTCACTTCTTCCTAAAAGGAATATGTTTCAGTCACAATAAATTTTCTCATAAGAGCCATGTATCCAGTAAACCTGTCAGGAGATTGTCTCTGTCTGCGCTATGAAGTAGGGCTTCCTACATTAGTCTCAATCTATTAGCTTCTATAGTGCACCTTCTACCATTTATGATGGATGGCTCTGCATGAGTGTTTTCCTCCACTCCATGATCCTCAGCATGTGGTTGTTCCACACCTTGAGGCTCATCCTTGGGAACCAACAATTCCTCCTCTGCATGCAAGTCCAACTCCCTCTCAAGGGACAACCGCATGGCTTTCTCTTCATCAAATTTTATATCCCGTCACGCAATAGTCATTCTATTGTTTTCCAAATACACTCAATAACTATGGGGAATTTCATTTTACCCCACAAAAATCCCAATCTCAGTTTTTGGTTCCAGCTTCTTCATGGTGTCTTTGGTCACATGCACATAAACAGATAAGCCAAAAATCTTAAAGTGTGAAACATCAGGTTGCTTACCATTGAAAGCCTCTTTAGGTGTACTCATGCCAAGTATTCTATTAGGATAATGGTTCTAAAAAAATACCGCAGTGTTGCATGCTTCCACCCACAAATGCATCAGTATGCCTTGATCATGAAACATCGCTCTTGCTGCACCTATGAGGCGCTATCAGTTCTCTTCAAATTCCCTATTTGTTGCAGAAGTTCTTCAATTTGTTAGAGATGTATTCACCACAATTATCTCTCCTTGAAATCTTCACTTGCTTCCGCGACTCTTTCTATACCAGTGCCTTAAACTCAAGAAACTTTGAGAATGCTTTCTCCTTCTTCTGCATGAATAAGATCTAGCACTTATGAGAAAATTCATCAACACATATCACATAGTACTTATGTTTTGTTGTCGAAGCAACAGATAATGGTCCACACACGTCTGTGTGAACTCTCTCAAGGATCCTCGAAGCTTGGTTCTCCTTCTCAGGAAAGGTGGCCTTTACATATTTTCCCATAGCACATCGATTGCATGTGTCTCACTGCACAAGTGTACCCTTGGGAAGACTAGTAGAAATTTGTTGCATGACTTTCAAGGCTCCATGGTGAAGATGGCCCAATCTCCTGTGCCATAATTCGCCCTCATCCCAATTCACCACTTTGTCCTCCTTGCCTATCAATGTTGCGCAACCATCTATATCCAACATGTAGATATTCTTAACTCAAATCCCTATCTTCTTGGCCTATCCTATTGTTTTGTGTCGCAGGAAAGCTTTTCCTTCACTAAAAACAACATCATAGCCTCTATCCTCCAACATTGCAACTGAGACTAATTTTTTCTTCAAACCTGGTATATGCATTACATCTTTTAATTGAAAGGGTTTACCTGGCTACCTTTGGAAGGTAATGGTACCAATCCGGTAGCATTGTACTGCCTGTCATCATTCATTTCAATATGCATATGGAGATCCTTCTCCTCCAAGCTACTGAAAAGTTCCTTGTCTCCTGTCATGTGAAAGGAAGTGCCACTATCCAAATACCACATAGATCCTAATGCACTTGACACCATGCATGCGATCAATGAGAAGTCAAACTCAAATTGTGAGGCCAAAGCCTCACCAGCTGCAAATCCTCCAACCTTCTTATTCTTCTTCTTTTGTGGACAGTTAGTAGCATAATTCCCATACTCGTGACAGTGAAAACACTTCACCTTGGACATGTCCTGCTTCTTGCCATATTTGGACTCGGATTTGGAATGTAATTTCTTCCCCTTCCCCTTCTTGGCCTTGGAAACCAAAGCACAATATTCTTCATCTTCATCCTTAGATGAAGATCCATCTTTGGTGTTTTGTATGAACTCCCCCTGCACCAAATCCGACCACAGTCATTCCCAATCTGGCAGCTTTTTCCTTCCATTGACAGAGTCTCGATAACTGTACCAACTCTTGGGAAGTCCTAGGAGAGCTAAGCTCACCAAATCGTCATCAACGAAAGTTATCCCAATGCTCCCCATTTCATCCTAACATTGGACAAACTTTGTTAAATATTTTTTCATGGAGTCGCCATTCTCCATCTTGATCTTCCTGAGTTTATCTTTGAGCACCAATTTCCTATGGTCGCTGCTGCTCTGAAATAGATCCGTCAAAGCCTTCCACATTGCATATGGTGTGGCTTTCCAATGGAGGCTGGAGACAAGGTGGTCTCGTACTCCCTCCAATAGGATCCTCCTTGCCTTTGCCACTTTCTTTTGCCATGCATCAATATTTGCATCATCTGTCACAGTGGGTTTAGGAACATCATTGTCAATGAATTCCTTCAAGCCATTTCCTTTGAGTACTGCCTCCATCCAATCCTTCCATGAAATATAGTTTGAGCTACCCCCGAGTGCATACTCCAACCTCAATCCATTGAAATCCATTTCGATCTTGAATCAGCTGTAGCACCAAGAAACTCTTTCTGCAAATTCGAATTCTATCTAGTCACAAATTCAGCTCCTCCTTCACAATTGTGATTTCTCATGCTCTGATACCATGTAGAAATTATACAACATGCATGTATATCATGGATTCAATCCGATCTAAAAATGTAATAAAGTTAAATACTGAATCTCCTCTATAAATCGATTGCGGAATTAAAAACACAATCGCCAATCACATGAAGCAAAGAAGAATCAATCAAGCCACAACACAGATAATTTCTCGGGGAAAAATTGCGGCTCAAAACCCCACTATATTTTATTGTATATTTAGCATGGAATCATGAAACAATTACATATAACTCTTCTCACAAGAGCCCTCTTGTACTCAGCTAATTGTCTCACACTGTCACACATAAAACTGACCAATACTTAGCAAATTTACTGCCTCCAAACAACCTTCCTTGCTTGCGTAATCCCTGATTAATACAATCCCTAAAGAATAGGAATTTTGGCCTTCCTTGACTGCACAAGTATCATGGGCACTCCAATGGGTGTTTGGTTGCATGGGTGAAACCCAATAATCCTACAATTGATAGTCAACTTCCCTTTCACCTAGATCTCAACTGGGTCTCCACTGGATCTGACATGCATGAAAATAATAATAGTAAATCCTCAGTTGCATGTGAGATCACTGATTGTGAATTAATTAATATTTAATTCACTTGATCTCTCACTAGTGTATCTAACAGTTACAACTAGCACAACTAAGTTTAACTCACCTAACTGAATTAAACTGATTACAACCTACATTAACTAATGCACCACTACACTTCAAAATCTGTTACAATTAGAATTACTCAGCATGCCTCACCAAATACCTCTAACTTGAAATTCATGAGCTAATTGAGTTTATCACACTCAGTTAACTATTACAAGTTATTTTGAGACTAGATTAAATTTTATTGTCCATATTAATTAAGGGATAACTAAAATAGACATGCACCAAATATAGCCCTATGGGCCCCACCTACTGTAGGTGCTTAATGCACTAGGTGTGCATGCTGAAATTTTCTTGTTGAATTTCAACATGCTAAGCCTTCTTCAAGAAGGCGTAAGAGAAATTCTGCTAGTGATTTCCAACCAGTAGTTGCAAACGCATCGGAGAGTGATCCTTTGCATGGGGCTATTATTTCTGAGGGTGGTCCTAGTACTAGTCGTGATTTAGAGAGGAGTACTCCACTCCTTTCTCGGGTCCTTTTTCCGGTAGAAGAAGTTGAGGTTGAAGAAATTCCTGAACCTCCAGTTACTCCTTCCTCTCCTCTTCCTGCTATTTTTCTGTACGTTTTATTGTACGTTGGGCATTCGTCTCATACACCGGCTAACCCTCATATTTCTCCTTTTTTTCTTTCAGTGGCCACAACTGGAAACACAACTTTGGCTATGAGTACTTCAAGTGTGCATACTCCTCTTTCAGCAGAGGGAGGAGGTACTATTGCTATTTCGACCAAAACTCCCAGTACTGCAATTTTTGGCTCTACCTCCATTCCATCTATGAGTGGGGGCACCCAAGCTTTTGCTTCCCATTCTGCTCCCTTTTCTTTTGGAATGCCTTCTAGTGCAATTCCTTCAGTTCCTCTCATTGTCACTTCAGTTGTCTCCACGCCCATGCCTTCTATGGCTAGTGGGTCAACTTATTTTCAGGTTTTTCCCTTCGGAAGTGGTCATATCCCTCATTCAAACCCTTCCCTAGGTTATTTTCCTTTCTCCGCTCAAGGTCAAGGTTTTAATCCTTTTCTCGGAGGCCAAATCTCTAATTATTTTCAAGGCTAGAACCCTCCTTTCATTGGGTTAGGAATTGAGAATCTGTTGTTGTATGGTTAGCAGGGGAATGTTCCTTTCTCCTCCGTAGGTGATTCTCATGGTTTCTCACTGTTCGTTAATGCTTGGAATCCTTACCAAGGGGCTTCGTCTTCATTTAATACTTCTATTGGGGGGAATATCCTTGTTTGGTAACCCTACAGTGGGAGGGGGTCCGAATCTGAATGGTTCTAGGCCACAAGATTTCTCTTATGGTTCAACTTTTTCTATGAACAATCCATGGCAACCTGGTGCCTCAACAAATCCAGGTTATTCTTTTCATAATGTTGGTAATCCTTTCGTTGGTGGATGGAATTCTCAAGCTCATATGCCCTTACCATTCCTCGCAACCCTAAATTTTCCAGGTTTGCGAAAATTGACTAATGATCTTATTCAATACAGCCCGGGTTGGCCTCCGGTCCCTACTAAACTTCCATCTGATATTCTGAAATTTGAAGTAAAGACTAGTAAGGATCCAACCAACCATGTTACCACTTTCCATTTATGGTGTTCATCAAACTCTCTCATCAATGATTCCATTAGGTTGAGATTATTTTAGCGCACCCTAACTGGAAACAATGTTAAATGGTACATGGAGCTTACTAGGGGAAATTTTGCTTCGTTTGGCGAGTTGGCCACTATGTTTTTGAACCATTTTCAGTTGCCCATTCGATACGATGCTAGAACTGAGCTTCTGGCCAATTTTCAGCAAGATAAGGCGACACACATTTCTGACCATATTAAGGAATGGAGGAGAAGGAAGAGGCTCATTAAATCCCATATTCCTAATGAATTCCTTCTCGAATGGTTCCTCAAATCCTTATAGCCTGAAATCTCGAAGGATGTATATCTTTCTAGGGTATTATTTGAGGAGAAAGCTATCTTTAGAGACCAACAGTTGGAACTGATCTATTTTCAGTCTGGGATTATTAATAAGATCTTCCCTGATGCTCCTCAATCCAAAGAATAATTAGCCAAACCTGAGACAATTCCTCAGGCTAACGAGTTTGTTGGTTCGATCAATAGCAGCACGACTAACCTTTTGAATCAATTGCAGCAGTTGTCTCTATAATCTGCTCCTTCTATTCAGGCTACATCGTCAGTGTCTACTCCTTCCTAACCCTTAACAATTAATGATGTTCAATCTTCTAACCCTAAAGGAAATCAACAATCTGATGTGAAGAAAAAGGGACAAAATAACAAGAAGAAAGATAAGGATGGGAAGGGTAATGCGAAAAAATCCAACAATAATGTTGGAGATGGTAAGAGACAGGGAAAGAAGAAAGTTAAGTTTCCTTGCAAGTTATGCACTGGAGACTATCTCACTCATCTCTACCTTATGATTCAGGATGCTTAGTGCTTGTTAGCTCAATAGGGTTCCTTTAGTTCTCAGGTTGTCCTGACTAACCCTTTTCCCCAAGGGCAGCAAATTCTTACTGGCGTGAATGCAAATACTAGAGCTCCCACAGGGGGCAACCAAGAAGGGGAAAATTCTTCAAATGTATATATGATGAGTGCTAATGTTGATGTTCCCACGAGATCACGTGATTATTGTGAATCTGATTCTTCGAAGGCTAAGGGTGCTCTTGATACTTCAGAGCCACTCCATATTGAGAGGCCCACAGTTGAGCCTATACCTCACAAGTTGAAAGGTTCTAATAAACGTTTGACAATCAAGCTTAATGCCAAGGCAGCCCGGAACTACTCCATTGTAGAAGATCTAGCTCAGAGTCCTTATGCTATGTCTGCGTTGGAGGTCCTCTGGTCATGCCCAACATAAATGAGTTTGTTTCTCACTACGTTGGGGGTGATATATCCAAAGAACTCTCTTATGATCACATTCGATATGTCAAATCCTAAGAAGATACTTCCTCATCATATGGCTTTTCAGATAAAATCTACATATCAGAAAATAAATATTTTTCGAACGGTAGTCGATAAGGGTGCTTCCACATGTGTCATGTCTATCTCATGTTAAAAAGCCATTGGATCTCCTCAAGTCATTCCTTCACCTACTCTTCTCACTGCATTTGATGGTCATTCTCACAGGCCACATGGCATTGTTCTAGCTTTGCCCATCTATGTTGGGGGTAAAGTTGTCAATATTGAAGTCGAGATAGTTGATGTCAATTTGGACTACAACCTTATATTGGGGCAAAATAGGATTTATGATATGGATGATATTGCTTCATCATTATTTTGCATCATGTGTTTCCCCCATGAAGGGAGGATTGTCACTGTTGATCAGATGGATTATTCTCCAATAGATCCAAATGCATCTTCTGACACTTCTATTCCCTTGGTGAATGATGCTAAGCAACCTTTGGAGTATTTATGGGTCAGAATGTATACCTCATTGATGGGTACCTTTGATCTTCTGCCTCCTTCCATTCATATCAATGCTATTTCATCCTCCAGGGCTCCTACTTGAAGAGAGTTCTTCTGAACTCATTATTTTTCGGATCCTTGGACATTAACTTCCCCCACTACCACATTAGAAGAAGGTCAAGTGGGTGGAATGGAATTCCCTATATTAGTAGTAGAGATTGCTTATCAGTTTATTGTTGACTCTGCAGATTCCGATCTAGTTTCTCTATCATTGGAGGATTTGGATGAAGATGTGGCTCTAGCTTGGACACTTAGTTCATATTCTACTCAGGATTGCCTCGATATTGTTCTTCCATCTGAAGAGGCTATCCTAGAGGCAATGATTGGTGTGGAAATACCGTGGGATGATTTGCATCATTAGTCCTATTTTCTACCTGATTTGCAAGAGGTTGAGTCAAGATTGTTTAGCCCTATGTGTTCTAAATCTATTCACCCAATCCTGAACCTTTTGGCTCCAGCATAGATTTTTACTGAAGGGAACATGGATGTCCTTTTTGACATGATCCCAGTGAAAATTTCTAGGAATCCCAACATTATATAGAATGTTTTCATTAGAGATGAATGTTCCCTTGAAGAGATTCAGACTTATACTGATCTCTTTAAAGAGTTTTGTGATGTGTTCGCTTGGTCTTATGAGGAAATGCCTGGAATAGATCCATCTATTGTCCAACATGAGATCAAGGCTTATGAGAATGCTAAGTCTATACAACAAAATATTCATCTGGTCAACCCTAGGAAAGCCGCAACTATCAAGGCCAAGGTTGAGAAGTTTCTTAAGGCGGGTTTCATATACCCCGTTCCTTTGATTGAGTGGGTTTCAAACCCAGTGCCTGTGGACAAGAAACAATGAGTGATCCGTGTCTGCATTGACTTCAAAGATTTGAATAAGGCATGTCCGAAGGATAATTACCCCAAATCATTTATTGATCATATTATTGATAAGTGTGCAGGGAAAGAGATTTTCTCCTTCATGGATAGTTTCTTAGGATACAATCTGATTACCATCTGTCCTAAAGATCAACACAAGACTGCTTTTATTTTCCCCTGGGGTACGTTTGCATACAAAAAGATGCCTTTTGGCCTTAAAAATACTAGAGCTAATTTCCAACGGGCCATGTAATATGCTTTCCATGATATAAATCTTATCATCGAAGCTTATTTGGATGATTTAGCTGCTCATTCTTCAAAGATAATTGATCATCCCTCTCATCTTCGATATATTTTTGAAAGATGTTGTTATTATAAAATATGATTGAACCCTAATAAGTGTGTTTTCACCGTCACATCCGGTCAGTTGTTGGGATTCATAGTGTCTACTAAAGGGATTCAGTAGATCCCTTCAAGGTTGAGGAAATACTTCAGTTTCCTCCCCGTCTTCTATTTGTCAATTTCAAAGTCTTCAAGGAAAAGCCAATTTCTTGAGGAGATTCATCGTTAACTATGTTGAGGTTACAAAAGGATTTATGAGATTGTTGAAGAAGGGAATTCCATTCTTGTGGGATGGATTTTCTCAATGCTCATTCGATGATTTGAAAATGGCATTGACCTATGCTCCTTTATTGAGTCCACCTGATTATAGCAGAGACTTCCTTTTGTATCTCACTGCGGTAGAATCTACTATAGGTATGGTTATGGTTCAGGAGGATGATGCTCTTTGTGAGCATGTTATTTATTATCTAAGCCGAGCCTTGGTAGGTCCTGAATTGTGATTTTCTCCCATTGAGAAGTTAGCTTTGGCAGCTGTCCATGTTGTCCAACGACTTCGGAATTACATTATCCTTCACAAAACTTATGTTTTGGCAGTAGTCAATCCATTTCAATTTGTTCTCAGCGGGCGATTTATGGGGGGAAAATACAATCAATGGATTGTAATGTTGTAAGAATTCGATCTCGAATTTCTATCTACCAAATCCAAGAAATCGTTGGTATTTGCAGAGTTGATCTCTGAGTTTCCTTGTGGAGATGAGATTATTTATGAGGAGTTGTTCCCTGATTAACATATTTTCCTCATTTATTCACAAGATCGTTGGTATGTGGATATCATTTTTTATCTCTAGACTTCAAAGTTTCCCCTCGCTTTTTCAAAAGATGAGCGTAGAAAGTTGCATCACTTGGAAAAAAATTATCTTATTATCGGTGACACTCTATATCGTCATGGGGTCGACTTGATCCTTATATGTTGCTTAAATATTGAAGAGGATGAGGTTGTGCTGAATGATTGCCACAGTGGAGCTTGTGGTGGTAATTTATCCAGGCTTGCTACAACTCAAAATATTTTGCGTGCCATATATTTTTGGCCCTTGATTTTCAAAGATTGGGTTGAGGCAGTAAAAAAAATTCATCCTTGTCAAGTTTATACTTGGAAGATGCACGCTCATACAGCTCCATTCTTTCCTATTATCACTGTCAGTCCATTCATTAAGTGGGGTATTGATTTTACTACTTGTAAACCGCCTTCAGAAAAAGGTCGCAAGTACATTATCGTAGCAGTGGACTACTTCACGAAGTAGGCAGAGGCTATGCCTACTTTCTCGAATGATGGTGAAACATCAGCCATGTTTCTGTTTAATTAAGTCATTTCTCGCTTCGGTATTCCTGAAGATAATGTCACTGACCATGGAAGTCATTTTCAGAACTCCATGATGGCAGAATTGGCTCTTAAATTAGGTTTCTAATAGGAGCATTCATCTTCGTATTATCCTCAAGCCAATGGGCAAGTTGAAGTCGTGAATAAATCCTTAAAGTTTATCGTTCAAATGAAAATAAATAAATCTAGGTCCAATTGGCATGTCATGTTGTATCTTGTGCTTTGGGCATACCTAATGTCTTCTAAGACTGCAACCGGATTCACTCCTACCAACTATTTTATGGTTCATAATCAATATTTCTTGTTGAGTGTGAGATTCCTTCCCTTAAGCTGGTTGTTGAGCTTCTTGTAGACACTTCAAGTCTCAAATAATTCCTTGTCTATCTAGAACGTCTCAATGAGCAGCGTCAAGATGAAGCTACGATTAATGAGGCCAACAAGAAAAGAGTGAAGGTTCAATATGATAAGTCTGTCAAACCTAGGGTTTTCTCTGAAGGTGATCTCATTTTGGTCTACGATCAGGACAATGATGCCTTGGGGGCAGGGAAATTCAAATCCATGTGGTACGACCCTTTCATTGTCAAAAGAGTCCTTAAGAAGGGAGTTTATGATTTGTTTGACTTTGACATAAACGAGTTGGCGGAGCGCGGAGCCCAGAAATGGGCTCTATCTTAAGAAGTATTATCCCTAGGTGTTTGCCTAGCATTTTCTTTGGTTATATATATTGTATTTTTTTGCATATATTTCTGTCCACTCTGGTGTGACCTTGATGTTTTTTATCTGATTTAGCAGGTGTTTATGGATGATATGAATCATTTTGGCTTTGCCGATGGCGCTAGTCGACATACCCAAAATCTTGCTTCCGCGGCTTGGGTAATCTACTATCCATCTGGTTAGTTGCTAGTTTCAAGGGGCATATATATTGGTCCTTCTTTGAACAATGTTGCAGAATATACTGTTGTGATCAATATACTTTTGGAGGCATTGTCTCTCACACACTGAGCTTTATTGAGCTTTTCCTACCTACCCTACTCTAACTGGAATATTTACAGTCTAGCTTACGAACATTGTCTTCCAATGCAACCAGTCCTTCAAGTGATCCCATGACTGGTCTTTCTTGCTCAACTCCTTGAGCATGCTGGATAGGCAGGGCAGCTCCCACTCTTCTTGTTCCATAACAGCAGCCTTGAAAAAAGTTCTCTCTATTTGCAACATGCTGCTCAAAAAGACCCTTGATCCTTCTTCAAGTATATGTAGGAAATGTGCATAAGGATAATGAAATGATATCTGGTTATGAATATCTAGCAAGCAGGATTCAACCAGGACTTCCTCTTTTTCCACTGGATCAAGGATAAAACTCTCTTGAAGAAGAGAATCTCCTTCATCTTCTTCACTTTCTAAACTGGAGGACTCATCATAGATTGCAGCAGTGTCCTCCTGGAGCTCTGATATGTTCTGCTCTGATGTGCTAAGCTCTGTGAAAAGATCTAAGTATTCTTGAGCAGTGGTTTGTTCCGTTGCTTCCTTTTTTTCAAGAGAAGGCTCATTGCTTTCAAACTACTCAAGAACTTCTTCTTTGCTTTCCTCCTCATCTTCTGAAAGGAAAGGCTGCTGGTGTCCAGTCTCACTGATGGTTTGTGGTAAAGCAGACCGAAGATTCATAGAATCCTCATCTGCTATTATGCTGGCGTGGTTCATTCCATCAGTGTCGTAAATAGGCTAGCTCGGCCAAGTCAACCATTCTGGGCGCACAACGGGTCTTTCTTCGTCTTGATCCACAGAGGAGTCTTCTGAATCTGAATCATCAAACTCATAAAATGAATGAGAAGGAGTGTGTGTTCTACAGAAGACCTCAGAGGTGGACTGCTGATTTAATATCTGTTCAATCTCTTCTTCTGTCAAAAGAGGGGTTTCCCTTTCATCACGGACAGAAGCACAACAGTCCTCTTTCTCTTGTATTAGCCTATTTGGGGGCGGGATGTTTTCTTGAACCTCTTCTTCCACGTCAGGTCCTGCCTCTTCTTTGTGATCTTCTGCTTCCTTCAGGCAGCTTTCTTTATCAGCCTTTGCTAATAGGTCCTGATGTTCTCTGGTCAGCGTAACACAAGGCATAGGCAAGCAATCAGGCAGTTCTTGATCACTTCCCTCCTCATCTTCTATAGATTCTTGAGCATCATACATGTCTTGCTCATCTTCTCGACTTTGAGTTTGTTCTTGCTCGGAAAGATGCATGGGCTGCTCGAAATAACCATCATCTGCATTCGTATTAGCCATGTACATCTTCAGCACTTCACCAAACGTTTCTGTTAATTCAATTAATTGATCGCACAAAGCATCATACTTTGCGTCTCTGTCCATGTTTGGATTCGTGCTTATGCAAAGAAGGCTACTACTTCTTCTCAACCAGTTCAATGTCCTCTACCAGTGGAGTCATTAGGTCTTTGGATCATAGGGAGTGTGGAGTCGCCAAGTAGATGATTATGAATGTTTGAAGTAGGATGTTATCCACCATCAGCAATTAGGTAATGTCACCTTTCAGGAATAACCTCAAAACACAACAAACTCCAACCAGAGATTGACTGGGAGGGCGTTTACCAGATATGTCACCTCCGAAGAGGGTGAGATCCGGAGGCTACCTGGCCCTTCCCAGGCTCTGTCTAAGAGTATGAGACACGCAACGAATGGAGGATGATTGAAGAAAGGGATGAATTTCTGCCAATCTAACCAGAGATTTGTGGGTTTGAATGCCTAGGGATGTTCAAAGTGTAATGCACTCAAATTTCCCCAGTGGAGTCGCCATTATGTTGGTGACGACAATGGGAAATAGACCAAATGTTAGCAGTTCTTGACTCTCAGATTCATCCCCAGCGGAGTCGCCATTATGTTGGGGTTCCCATGTTTTTGCCAGATTGGTAAGACCAAAACATGAGACAACATCATAACCACTTTCAGACCTTAGGATCTAGCCCTCCTAGGCCCAGAGAGGGATTTCTCTATATTTTCCAAAGCATATGTCTTTGAGGCTCAATGTTTCAATGTTAGGCTAGTTATGGGGCTCAGGGTTTGTTTTTTTGATTGAGTTTGGTTGTTGGGAATCAGGAAAGAAGTGTCCAATACAAGACAAGGATGAGCAAAAGGGAAGCTAGGTAAAGGTAGATAACTCAGAGAACATCAAGGCCATTGGGCTATGGAGTCAAGAAATGGTTTACTTGTGTTCAATGTGCAAGCTTTCAGTTGGGCTAGTCATCTAGAGCATTTGGATCGTAAAGGATGATTGGTGGGATGGGACATTAAGGATTGAAAATGAGTGAAGGGGAACCATCCAACTCTGTCTATAGATCAGGCCAGAGGTCATTTAATTCCAGGCCTGCTTGGACAAAATCAGAGGCAATCAAAAGGGATCTTAGAAAGGCTAGCTGGTCGTGCAAAGATCCTAGTGGACAGGGCTAACACTAATCCCCAGTGTTCCCAAACCTTTCAGCTAAATCCTACCAAGAACATCTAAACATGGACTTCATTAATTCATGCATCAGAGAGCAGGAAATATCATCCACTACACTGGTTAAATCAATTGAAATCAAGATTCAGATACACATATAAGCAGAAAACATTAAGGTAGGGAGAGCAGGAAACATAGGGCACCTAACAAGGGTGAATCCTATGTTATACTTCTGTTGCCTACCAGCAGAAATGAAATGAAACGGGACATAACATAAGACTAAGTCAATCACAAATATAGAGAAAGAGGAAACATCACCAGCTGCTTTAGATCAGGATCCAAAGAAATATGCTTGTCATATTAAAACAACACCAATCAAGTACATCATAGCCCATAGCTTGAACATTCAGTCTGAATACATCTAGTCTCAGTCTATCTTACAATATTACACAGAGAACTTGTCTCAAGAGGAACAATGCTTGCGTTTCACTGATGTCTCATCAACAACCTTTACAATGTTTCTTTCTATGCTTTATAGCAGATGATGGATAGAAAATCGGCTGAGAAGGTAGGTGAAAATTAAATGTATCATTAAACACAGAGTAGAGAGATAGGGCTGAGGCCCATTCTGCTTGGCATGCTGTATATTTAATCCCTGTCACTTCCTTGGTGAAAGGATGATCTGCATTGGATATGATCTTGACCTTTTGGCTTGTAGTACTCTAGGTGGTTCAGGACAAAAATGAAATGAATTGCTAGGAAGATCTGTCTCATAAATGTCTGACTGTTTTTGAACAGTAGTTAGGGCGGAAATTCCTTCAGGGACATGGTGTGTAATAAAAGCAGTATGGGTGCCCTGCACTTGCTGAAAGAAAACATTCTGCTGACTAATAAACCCTGATGTTACCTGCTACTGGTGCACAGGATCCTTTGATTGATCCTCGGGGTCTTCAAACTGCTACTTTTGTTGGAATGTAATTCCAACTGCCCGGATCAATTCACAGGCGGCAGGACGATTGGAACAACGCGGAGCTAAACCGACATCAGGTTTGAACAGATCGACATAGTATGGGAGGTCGACCAGCGTGGAGGTTAACGGGATGTGTACCCCCCGTAGTTTACCAGTCGATCGGGGTTTGACCTCCGATCAACGACCAATATGTACTATGGGGCCTCACCTCATTTGGTCTATACGGGCAGACTCATACCCCCGTAACCACCAGGGAAGGTGGCTCCGCCAACGTGCACCACCGCTTAATCTTCGTTTGCTCTGTACTGTAACACTACCGCTCCATTCTGCTTCTGACAGGGTAGCTTGGGCTTTTAATGGTGATGAGAGGTTTTCAATGCTCGAAATCTGCTTTTCCTTGATGAAAATCTCGCCAGCCGCTTTCTTTGACTATTTCTCGACAGTATCAGCTCTCTGGATTTAAATCTATCCGTCCTGCATGCCATGTAGAAACATGACGGCTTTTTTGCCTTCCGAAGCCCTGCAAAACAACAAACCTGTGAGGAAAACCATGGATATGAATGATGGAGGTGGCGGGGACGAGAGGTGGATGCAGATAAAAGCCATGCAGATGGAGAACCGAGGAGAAATCGTGGAAAACAATGGCGGATTGCTCTGGTAGGTGTTTGGTGGCTTGCGGAGTGACAAATGCATGAAAAACATTAAAAAGCACGAACTTTGGACGTATATATGCAACAGAATGAGAGACTGTATGGGGGCGCACATGGAGTGACTCGGCGGGATGGAAAACGGTGGACGGGTGACATGGAGACCCGGGGCAACGGAGCAGTCAACAATGGAGGGACGGATTCAGGATCGTCAATTATGGTGGAGATCGACGGCAGAGAGTAACGTGCAGTGGGCCGGTGGGTACGATGGACGGGATTATGCAGTGTGTGGTTCAGATGGATGACAACCGTTGGATGAAGGGCTTTGGATCGGACGGCTCTTAGCAATTCCGATACCCGACCACTAACCGAACATTAATGCGCGAAATGAGAGCGGGTTTGCCGCCGTACAGACGACACGCGGCCAGCGCTGAATGGAATCGTTGGTCGTTCGGAGAAAACCACCGACTCGCGAATGATGGTGCGGAATAAACAACGTGGTTTTCTGAAACTGCGCAGGCGGGGTGGGGACCACTGTTTCGGGTGAGCACTGCACCGTTGGATCCAGTGTTTAACGGACGATGAAGATCCATCGATCTATCAAAACATATTAACACCCCCAAAATGCGCGTTTGCAAAGGTTTTTAATGATTTTTTGCGCGGAGAAAGGTTTGGAGCGGCTAAATGCCTGGCGGATTCGGTGTTTTTCATGGCGTCGGGTCTTATGGAACAAGGTGCGGAGGCTAATGGGGAAGGGGCTAAGGCCTCATATGTGAAATGTATGTATTTTTACTCATTTTCAATGCAATTTGGGGCCAGCCAGGGGTAATGATAGGGCAAAGAAGGGTAGGAAAGGCCAAAATAGGGGCAGGAAAAGGATTTCGAGGGGGTTTCGAGGAATTTGAGGATAAGGAAGGGGGGAAACTTGGGGGGGGGAAGAAAGGGGGAATTGTGGTATTTGCAGGGATATGAGGGGTAAAATATGCCCTTTGAAGAATGGATCATCAGACAGGATTAGAATTGGGCGCAGCACAAAGAGACTCCAAGGAGGATGGATTTTCAGGGGAAAGGGATTCTTTGGAGGCTCCAAAATAATCTATCCCCCAGCTTGCTTGCCAAGAATTCCATAGGGGGGCTAACAATGCATACTAGCCTCCCTACTAAAATATTGCCATAGGGTCGACCCCATCATGTTATGATTATTAAACCATTTTCACTCGCCAACTTATAAAATCATGATATGATGGTAGATCCATCCTTTACATGGGCTTCTTAGTTATATCCTCGCTAGCATATGTCGCCCATGATGCAAATTGTGTAGGCTCGGGAGTCCTTTTTAGCCTTGCCATGGCTTATGTGACGAAGCTTCATTCTTCTTCTTCTTTGCTCTCATTCTGGATTTATACCCTAAAGGCTCCCATGTTATTGTTGATTTGTTTTTGTTTCATGGGAGAACGCTCTGTTGATATGGAAAACCTGATAATATTATCTCTCTGTGCATAGGACTGCCCAAGAGATCCACGGGGTCTTCCAAATTGTACTTTTTCTTCTAAAAGGCCCTGCATAAGTCTCCTATTTATTGCCTCGAGCTCTCTGTTGTTCCTGTGCTGTCTCTGTCTGTGAATTTCGAGCTTCAATGGCGCCGGAGGGTTGGTAGAGTTTAAACTCTGTCAATTGATGAATTTATGGCGCAAGCAGCCCTCAGACGCTTCCTGTAACATCAAGCTCTGAATATAACCTCTGCACCTGGTCTTCATTGATCCCTCTGTCACTATGACAGAGATCGTGCATCATGGCGGCCATTTACTGTTGAAAACCCTGCAACAACACAATATCTGTGAAGAAGACAATGGATGGGGTGATGGATGCAGCGGGATGATGAGGGTGGATGCACAGGTTGGTGACATGGCGGAATGATGCGGGGTTACGGTGAAATATGCATGGTGTGGAGAAAGGTGGCAGAATGCAGTCGCAAGCGAAATTTCAACAAAAAACATTGAAAATGGCCCTTTTGGATGAATCAAAATGAATGGATGGGGAGATTGTACGGAGGGTACACGTGGGGATGGTCTGGCGTATGGTGAAGACACGTGGACGGATGATGTGGAGGCCGGGGTGACGGTGGAAAGGTCAACAGCGGGTAGATGGATCTGGACCGTTGATCGTGGCGGAGATCGACGGCGGAGGACGACAGACGGCGGGCCATGGCGTGAGCTATTGTGCATGCAAATTCATTAGACTTCATGCATCTTGAGCGGGCGATGGCCGTTGGATGGCCCGTCCCAGATCAGACGGTCGACGATAATTTCACTGGGCACCCACGTCCGACAGATAATGCGTGGGGGATGACTTTAACAGGCGGGAAAAGTGGTGTGGGAATTGTACAGAAGGACGCGTGTCGGGTGATGAGTGGAATCGCTGGCCTCCGGGGAAAAACCACCGAGCGCGCGAGGGTGGTGCGGAATAAACCGGAGGTTTGTGATCAGTGAAATTGGGGAGTGGGACCACCATGCTAGGCGTGTTCCGCGTCGTTAGATCTAGAACAGATCAACGGTGGAAAATGCGCCCGAAGCGCTCTGGCTATGAACCGTTGATCTGCGGATTTAAACGGACGGTGGGGATGAACTGCGGGGGGCCAAGGTTTACGAGCACGGGAATTTTGGAGCGACCCCACATAGTGAATAACAACCGTTGATTTGAGTCGTCCCATATCCCGAGGAGTCAACTGCGGGGGCTCCATGGTTTGACTCTACGAACAGAGAAAAACCCCTGCAGGGAAAAAACCTTGGTCACGGCGCCAAGCTATATGGAGCGGAAAGGCGCTGGGCTAGCGGAGAAGGGGGCTTAGGCTGATTATAAGATCAAAAGTGGGTTTTTAACACATTTCTAATGTATTTTGAGGCCCAAAGGGTAACGATAGGGAGATGGAGGGGGAAAATGGGGAAACAAAGGGTGTGTGAAAAACTTGAAGGGGATTATGGAGGGGTTTAGAGGGTTGATAGGGGGAAATAGAGGGGAGCAAAGACACTTTGACAGAAGGAGAAAAAAGGGAAAAGGGACATTTTGCAGGGGTACAAGGGGTAAATGAAGGCTTTGCGCTAGGGAAACAGCAGAGGGGATTTGTATAAGGCAAAGCACATAGAGACCTCAAGGATGATATGTCTTCAGGGGAAAGGAATTCCTTGGAGGCTCCAAAACAATCTAGCCCCCAGCTTGCTTGCCAAGAATTCCATAGGGGGGCTAACAGTGGCTCCACATGGGGATGGCTGCTCCTTGGAGGAGTCAAGAAACCAGAGATGATCTTTGGAGTACGCCAGATGCCTCCTGTCATAAACCATCTTTCTTCTTCAATTTTAGCTGCCATAGTATGATAGAAACATCAGCAAAAATATTTCCCAACCAATCTACCTACCCAAACTACAGTTCTACAATTTTCCCTTGGGTGAATTTGAACTAGCAGACCCTTTACATTATTTTATTTCGAAAGCAAAAACAAACCTACTCTAACTCTACCCTTATTTCTCCATGAGGCCAGATTAGACTGTTGGCCTCATCTATTTCTCTGCCTAATCTAATACCTGCTGGGATTAAACTGTCCAGCAGGTTCCTTCACCTACATTCTAAGACAGGAAATTTAAAAACAACCAAGTCAGGATTAGACTGTCTGACTTGCTGGACTTTGCATAAATTAAAAACAACTAACTACATGCTCACACACTGAGCTTTATTGAGCTTTTCCTACCTACCCTACTCTAACTGGAATATTTACAGTCTAGCTTACGAACATTGTCTTCCAATGCAACCAGTCCTTCAAGTGATCCCATGACTGGTATTTCTTGCTCAACTCCTTGAGCATGCTGGATAGGCAGGGCAGCTCCCACTCTTCTTATTCCATAACAGCAGCCTTGAAAAAATTTCTCTCTATTTGCAACATGCTGCTCAAAAAGACCCTTGATCCTTCTTCAAGTATATGCAGGAAATGTGCATAAGGATAATGAAATGATACCTAGTTATGAATATCTAGCAAGCAGGATTCAACCAGGACTTCCTCTTTTTCCACTGGATCAAGGATAAAACTCTCTTGAAGAAGAGAATCTCCTTCATCTGCTTCACTTTCTGAACTGGAGGACTCATCATAGATTGCAGCAGTGTCCTCCTGGAGCTCTGATATGTTCTACTCTGATGTGCTAAGCTCCATGAAAAGATCTAAGTATTCTTGAGCAGTGGTTTGTTTCGTTGCTTCCTCTTTTTCAAGAGAAGGCTCATTGCTTTCAAACTACTAAAGAACTTCTTCTTTTCTTTCCTCCTCATCTTCTGAAAGGAAAGGCTGCTGGTGTCCAGTCTCACTGATGGTTTGTGGTAAAGCAGACCGAAGATTCATAGAATCCTCATCTGCTATTATGCTGGCATGGTTCTCTCCATCAGTGTCATAAATAGGCTGGCTCAGCCAAGTCAACCATTCTGGGCGCACAACAGGTCTTTCTTCGTCTTGATCCATAGAGGAGTCTTCTAAATCTGAATCATCAAACTCATAAAATGAATGAGAAGGAGTGTGTGTTCTACAGAAGACCTCAGAGGTGGACTGCTGATTTAATATCTGTTCAATCTCTTCTTCTGTCAAAAGAGGGGTTTCCCTTTCATCACGGACAGAAGCACAACAGTCCTCTTTCTCTTGTATTAGCTTATTTGGGGGCGGGATGTTTTCTTGAGCCTCTTCTTCCACGTCAGGTCCTGCCTCTTATTTGTGATCTTCTGCTTCCTTCAGGCAGCTTTCTTTATCAGCCTTTGCTAATAGGTCCTGATGTTCTCTGGTCAGCGTAACACAAGGCATAGGCAAGCAATCAGGAAGTTCTTGATCACTTCCCTCCTCATCTTCTATAGATTCTTGAGCATCATACATGTCTTGCTCATCTTCTCGACTTTGAGTTTGTTCTTGCTCGGAAAGATGCATGGGCTGCTCGAAATAACCATCATCTGCATTCGTATTAGCCATGTACATCTTCAGCACTTCACCAAACATTTCTGTTAATTCAATTAATTGATCGCATGAAGCATCATACTTTGCATCTCTGTCCATGTTTGGATTCATGCTTATGCAAAGAAGGCTACTACTTCTTCTCAACCAGTTCAATGTCCTCTACCAATGGAGTCATTAGGTCTTTGGATCATAGGGAGTGTGGAGTCGCCAAGTGGATGATTATGAATTTTTGAAGTAGGATGTTATCCACCATTAGCAATTAGGTAATGTCACCTTTCAGGAATAACCTCAAAACACAACAAATTCCAACCAGAGATTGACTGGGAGGGCGTTTACCATATATGTCACCTCCGAAGAGGGTGAGATCCGGAGGCTACCTGGCCCTTCCCAGGCTCTGTCTAAGAGTATGAGACACGCAACGAACGGAGGATGATTCAAGAAAGGGATGAATTTCTGCCAATCTAACCAGAGATTTGTGGGTTTGAATGCCTAGGGATGTTCAAAGTGTAATGCACTCAAATTTCCCCAGTGGAGTCGCCATTATGTTGGTGACGACAATGGGAAATAGACCAAATGTTAGCAGTTCTTGACTCTCAGATTCATCCCCAGCGGAGTCGCCATTATGTTGGGGTTCCCATGTTTTGGCCAGATTGGTAAGACCAAAACATGAGACAACATCATAACCACTTTCAGACCTTAGGATCTAGCCCTCCTAGGCCCAGAGAGGGATTTCTCTATATTTTCCAAAGCATATGTCTTTGAGGCTCAATGTTTCAATGTTAGGCTAGTTATGGGGCTCAGGGTTTGTTTGTTTGATTGAGTTTGGTTGTTGGGAATCAGGAAAGAAGTGTCCAATACAAGACAAGGATGAGCAAAAGGGAAGCTAGGCAAAGGTAGATAACTCAGAGAACATCAAGGCCATTGGGCTATGGAGTCAAGAAAGGGTTTACTTGTGTTCAATGTGCAAGCTTTCAGTTGGGCTAGTCATCTAGAGCATTTGGATCGTAAAGGATGATTGGTGGGATGGGACATTAAGGATTGAAAATGAGTGAAGGGGAACCATCCAACTCTGTCTATAGATTAGGCCAGAGGTCATTTAATTCCAGGCCTACTTGGACAAAATCAAAGGCAATCAAAAGGGATCTTAGAAAGGCTAGCTGGTCGTGCAAAGATCCTAGTGGACAGGGCTAACACTAATCCCCAGTGTTCCCAAACCTTTCAGCTAAATCCTACCAAGAACATCTAAACATGGACTTCATCAATTCATGCATCAGAGAGCAGGAAATATCATCCACTACACTGGTTAAATCATTTTAAATCAAGATTCAGATACACATATAAGCAGAAAACATTAAGGTAGGGAGAGCAGGAAACATAGGGCACCTAACAAGGGTGAATCCTATGGTATACTTCCATTGCCTACCAGCAGAAATGAAATGAAACGGGACATAACATAAGAGTAAGTCAATCACAAATATAGAGAAAGAGGAAAAATCACCAGCTGCTTTAGATCAAGATCCAAAGAAATATGCTTGTCATATTAAAACAACACCAATCAAGTACATCATAGCCCATAGCTTGAACATTCAGTCTGAATACATCTAGTCTCAGTCTATCTTACAATATTACACAGAGAACTTGTCTCAAGAGGAACAATGCTTGCGTTTCACTGATGTCTCACCAAAAACCTTTATAATGTTTCTTTCTGTGCTTTATAGCAGATGATGGATAGAAAATCGGCTGAGAAGGTAGGTGAAAATTAAATGTATCATTAAACACAGAGTAGAGAGATAGGGCTGAGGCCCATTCTGCTTGGCATGCTGTATATTTAATTCCTGTCACTTCCTTGGTGAAAGGATGATTTGCATTGGATATGATCTTGACCTTTTGGCTTGTAGTACTCTAGGTGGTTCAGGACAAAAATGAAATGAACTGCTAGGAAGATCTGTCTCATAAATGTCTGACTGTTTTTGAATGGTAGTTAGGGCGGAAATTCCTTCAGGGACATGGTGTGTAATAAAAGCAGTATGGGTGCCCTGTACTTGCTGAAAGAAAACATTCTGCTGACTAATAAACCCTTATGTTACCTGCTACTGGTGCACAGGATCCTTTGATCAATCCTCGGGGTCTTCAAACTGCTGCTTTTGTTGGAATGTAATTCCAACTGCCCGGATCAATTCACAGGCGGCAAGATGATTGGAACAGCGCGGAGCTAAACCGGCAACAGGTTTGAACAGATCGACATAGTATGGGAGGTCGACCAACGCGGAGGTTAACGAGATGTGTACCCCCCGTAGTTTACCAGTCGATCGGGGTTTGACCGCCGATCAACGACCAATATGTACTATGGGGCCTCACCTCATTTGGTCTGTACGGGCAGACTCATACCCCCGTAACCACTAGGGAATGTGGCTCCGCCAACGTGCACCACCGCTTAATCTTCGTTTTCTCTGTACTGTAACACTACCGCTCCATTCTGCTTCTGACAGGGTAGCTTGGGCTTTTAATGGTGATGAGAGGTTTTCAATGCTCGAAATCTACTTTTCCTTGATGAAAATCTCGCCAGCCGCTTTCTTTGACTATTTCTCGACAGTATCAGCTCTCTGGATTTAAATCTATCCGTCCTGCATGCCATGTAGAAACATGATGGCTTTTTTTCCTTCAGAAGCCCTACAAAACAACAAACCTGTGAGGAAAACCATGGATATGAATGATGGAGGTGGCGAGGACGAGAGGTGGATGCAGATAAAAGCCATGCAGATGGAGAACCGGGGAGAAATCGTGGAAAACAATGGCGGATTTCTCTGGTAGGTGTTTGGTGGCCTGCGGAGTGACAAATGCATGAAAAACATTAAAAAGCACGAACTTTGGACGTATATATGCAACAGAATGAGAGACTGTACGGGGGCGCACATGGAGTGACGTGGCGGGATGGAAAACGGTGGACGGGTGACATGGAGACCCGGGGCAACGAAGCGGTCAACAATGGAGGGACGGATTCAGGATCGTCGATTATGGTGGAGATCGACGGCAGAGAGTAACGAGTAGTGGGCCAGTGGGTACGATGGACGGGGTTATGCAGTGTGTGGTTCGGATGGACGACAGCCGTTGGATGAAGAGCTTTGGATCGGACCGCTCTTAGCAATTCCACTACCCGACCACCAACCGAACATTAATGCGCGAAATGAGAGCGGGTTTGCCGCCGTACAGAGGACACGCAGCCAGCGCTGAATGGAATCGTTGGTCGCTCGGAGAAAACCACCGACTCGCGAATTGTGGTGCGGAATAAACAGTGTGGTTTTTTGAAACTGCTCAGGCGGGGTGGGGACCACTGTTTCGGGTGAGCACTACGCCATTGGATCCGGTGTTTAACGGACGGCGGAGATCCATCGATCTATAAAAACATATTAACACCCCCAAAATGCACGTTTGCAAGGGTTTTTAATGATTTTTCGCGCGGAGAAAGGTTTGGAGGGGCTAAGCGCCTTGCGGATTCGGTGTTGTTCATGGCGTCGGGTCTTATGGAACAAGGTGCGGAGGCTAATGGGGAAGGGGCTAAGGCCTCATATGTGAAATGCATGTATTTTTACTCATTTTCAATGCAATTTGGGGCCAGATAGGGGTAATGATAGGGCAAAGAAGGGTAGGAAAGGCCAAAATAGGGGCAGGAAAAGGATTTCGAGGGGGTTTCGAGGAATTTGAGGATAAGGAAGGGGGGAAACTTGGGGGGGGGGGGAAGAAAGGGGGAATTGTGGTATTTGCAGGGATATGAGGGGTAAAATATGCCCTTTGAAGAATGGATCATCAGAGAGGATTAGAATTGGGCGCAGCACAAAGAGACTCCAAGGAGGATGGATTTTCAGGGGAAAGGCATTCCTTGGAGGCTCCAAAACAATCTAGCCCCCAGCTTGCTTGCCAAGAATTCCATAAGGGGGCTAACAATGCATACTAGCCTCCCTACTAAAATATTGCCATAGGGTCGGCCCCATCATGTTATGATTATTAAACCATTTTCACTCGCCAACTTATAAAATCATGATATGATGGTAGATCCATCCTTTACATGGGCTTCTTAGTTATATCCTTGCTAGCATATGTCGCCCATGATGCAACTTGTGTAGGCTCAGGAGTCCTTTTTAGCCTTGCCATGACTTATGCGACGAAGCTTCATTCTTCTTCTTCTTTGCTCTCATTCTAGCTTTATACCCTAAAGGCTCCCATGTTATTGTTGATTTGTTTTTGTTTCATGGGAGAACGCTCTGTTGATATGGAAAACCTGATAATATTATCTCTCTGTGCATAGGACCGCCCAAGAGATCCACAGGGTCTTCCAAATTGTACTTTTTCCTTCTAAAAGTCCCTGCAGAAGTCTCCTATTTATTGCCTCGAGCTCTCTGATGTTCCTGTGTTGTCTCTGTCTGTGAATTTCGAGCTTCAATGGCGCCGGAGGGTTGGTAGAGTTTAAACTCTGTCCATTGATGAATTTATGGCGCAAGTAGCCCTCAGACGCTTCCTGTAACATCAAGCTCTGAATATAACCTCTGCACCTGGTCTTCATTGATCCCTCTGTCACTATGACAGAGATCGTGCATCATGGCGGCCATTTACTGTTGAAAACCCTGCAACAACACAATATCTGTGAAGAAGACAATGGATGAGGCGATGGATGCAGCGGGATGATGAGGGTGGACACGCAGGTTGGTGACATGGCGGAATGATGCGGGGTTACGGTGAAATATGCATGGTGTGGAGAAAGGTGGCAGAATGCAGTCGCAAGCGAAATTTCAACGAAAAACATTGAAAATGGCCCTTTTGGATGAATCAAAATGAATGGATGGAGAGATTGTACGGAGGGTACACGTGGGGACGGTCTGGCGTACGGTGAAGACACATGGACGGATGATGTGGAGGCCGGGGCGACGGTGGAAAGGTCAACAGCGGGCAGACGGATCTGGACCGTTGATCGTGGCGGAGATCGACGGCGGAGGATGACGGATGGCGGGCCATGGCGTGAGCTATTGCGCACGCAACTTCATTAGACTTCGTGCATCTTGAGCGGGCGATGCCCGTTGGATGGCCCGTCCCAGATCGGACGGTCGATGATCATTTCACTAGGCGCCCACGTCCGACAGATAATGCGCGGGGGATGACTTTAACAGGCGGGAAAAGTGGTTTGGGAATCGTACAGAAGGACGCGTGTCGGGCGCTGAGTGGAATCCCTGGCCTCCGGGGAAAAACCACTGAGCGCGCGAGGGTGGTGCGGAATAAACCGGAGGTTTGTGAACAGTGAAAGTGGGGAGTGGGACCACCATGCTAGGCGTGTTCCGCGCCGTTAGATCTAGAACAGATCAACGGTGGAAAATGCGCCCGAAGCGCTCTAGCTATGAACCGTTGATCTGCGGATTTAAACGGACGGTGGGGATGAACTGCGGGGGGCCAAGGTGTACGAGCACGGGAATTTTGGAGCGACCCCCCGTAGTGAATAACAACCATTGATTTTAGTCGTCCCATATCCCGAGGAGTCAACTGCGGGGGCTCCATGGTTTGACTCTACGGACAGAGAAAAACCCCCGCAGGGAAAAAGCCTTGGTCACGGCGCCAGGCTATATGGAGCGGAAAGGCGCTGGGCTAGCGGAGAAGGGGGCTTAGGCTAATTATAAGATTGGAAGTGGGTTTTTAACACATTTCTAATGTATTTTGAGGCCCAAAGGGTAACGATAGGGAGATGGAGGGGGAAAATGGGGAAACAAAGGGTGTGTGAAAAACTTGAAGGGGATTATGGAGGGGTTTAGAGGGTTGATAGGGGGAAATAGAGGGGAGCAGAGACACTTTGACAGAAGGAAAAAAAAGGGCAAGGCAAAGCACATAGAGACCTCAAGGATGATATGTCTTCAGGGGAAAGGCATTCCTTGGAGGCTCCAGAACAATCTAGCCCCCAGCTTGCTTGCCAAGAATTCCATAGGGGGGCTAACAGTGGCTCCACATGGGGATGGCTGCTCCTTGGAGGAGTCAAGAAACCAGAGATGATCTTTGGAGTACGCCAGATGCCTGCTGTCATAAGCCACCCTTCTTCTTCAATTTTAGTTGCCACAGTATGATAGAAACATCAGCAAAAATATTTCCCAACCAATCTACCTACCCAAAATACAGTTCTACAATTTTCCCTTGGGTGCATTTGAACTAGCAGACCCTTTACATTATTTTATTTCGAAAGAAAAAACAAACCTACTCTAACTATACCCTTATTTCTCCATGAGGCCAGATTAGACTGTTGGCCTCATCTATTTCTCTGCCTAATCTAATACCTGCTGGGATTAAACTGTCCAGCAGGTTCCTTCACCTACATTCTAAGACAGGAAATTTAAAAACAACCAAGTCAGGATTAGACTGTCTGACTTGCTGGACTTTGCATAAATTAAAAACAACTAACTACATGCTCACACACTGAGCTTTATTGATCTTTTCCTTCCTACCCTACTCTAACTGGAATATTTACAGTCTAGCTTACAAACATTGTCTTCCAATGCAACCATTCCTTCAAGTGATACCATGACTGGTCTTTCTTGCTCAACTCCTTGAGCATGCTGGATAGGCAGGGCAGCTCCCACTCTTCTTGTTCCATAACAGCAGCCTTGAAAAAAGTTCTCTCTATTTGCAACATGCTACTCAAAAAGACCCTTGATCCTTCTTCAAGTATATGCAGGAAATGTGCATAAGGATAATGAAATGATACCTGGTTATGAATATCTAGCAAGCAGGATTCAACCAGGACTTCCTCTTTTTCCACTGGATCAAGGATAAAACTCTCTTGAAGAAGAGAATCTCCTTCATCTGCTTCACTTTCTGAACTGGAGGACTCATCATAGATTGTAGCAGTGTCCTCCTGGAGCTCTGATATGTTCTGCTCTGATGTGCTAAGCTCCGTGAAAAGATCTAAGTATTCTTGAGCAGTGGTTTGTTCCATTGCTTCCTCTTTTTCAAGAGAAGTCTCATTTCTTTCAAACTACTCAAGAACTTCTTCTTTGCTTTCCTCCTCATCTTCTGAAAGGAAAGGCTGCTGGTGTCCAGTCTCACTGATGGTTTGTGGTAAAGCAGACCGAAGATTCATAGAATCCTCATCTGCTATTATGCTGGCGTGGTTCTCTCCATCAGTTTCGTAAATAGGCTGGCTCGGCCAAGTCAACCATTCTGGGTGCACAACAGGTCTTTCTTCGTCTTGATCCACAGAGGATTCTTCTGAATCTGAATCATCAAACTCATAAAATGAATGAGAAGGAGTGTGTGTTCTACAGAAGACCTCAGAGGTGGACTGCTGATTTAATATCTGTTCAATCTCTTCTTCTGTCAAAAGAGGGGTTTCCCTTTCATCACGGACAGAAGCACAACAGTCCTCTTTCTCTTGTATTAGCTTATTTGGGGGCGGGATGTTTTCTTGAGCCTCTTCTTCCACGTCAGGTCCTGCCTCTTCTTTGTGATCTTCTGCTTCCTTCAGGCAGCTTTCTTTATCATCCTTTGCTAATAGGTTCTGATGTTCTCTGGTCAGCGTAACACAAGGCATAGGCAAGAAATCAAGCAGTTCTTGATCACTTCCCTCCTCATCTTCTATAGATTCTTGAGCATCATACATGTCTTGCTCATCTTCTCGACTTTGAGTTTGTTCTTGCTCGGAAAGATGCATGGGCTGCTCGAAATAACCATCATCTGCATTCGTATTAGCCATGTACATCTTCAGCACTTCACCAAACGTTTCTGTTAATTCAATTAATTGATCGCACAAAGCATCATACTTTGCGTCTTTGTCCATGTTTGGATTCGTGCTTATGCAAAGAAGGCTACTACTTCTTCTCAACCAGTTCAATGTCCTCTACCAGTGGAGTCATTAGCTCTTTGGATCATAGGGAGTGTGGAGTCGCCAAGTGGATGATTATGAATGTTTGAAGTAGGATGTTATCCACCATCAGCAATTAGGTAATGTCACCTTTCAGGAATAACCTCAAAACACAAGAAAATCCAACCAGAGATTGACTGGGAGGGCGTTTACCAGATATGTCACCTCCGAAGAGGGTGAGATCCGGAGGCTACCTGGCCCTTCCCAGGCTCTGTCTAAGAGTATGAGACACGCAACGAACGGAGGATGATTGAAGAAAGGGATGACTTTCTGCCAATCTAACCAGAGATTTGTGGGTTTGAATGCCTAGGGATGTTCAAAGTGTAATGCACTCAAATTTCCCCAGTGGAGTCGCCATTATGTTGGTGACGACAATGGGAAATAGACCAAATGTTAGCAGTTCTTGACTCTCAAATTCATCCCTAGCGGAGTCGCCATTATGTTGGGGTTCCCATGTTTTGGCCATATTGGTAAGACCAAAACATGAGACAACATCATAACCACTTTCAGACCTTAGGATCTAGCCCTCCTAGGCCCAGAGAGGGATTTCTCTATATTTTCCAAAGCATATGTCTTTGAGGCTCAATGTTTCAATGTTAGGCTAGTTATGGGGCTTAGGGTTTGTTTGTTTGATTGATTTTGGTTGTTGGGAATCAGGAAAGAAGTGTCCAATACAAGACAAGGATGAGCAAAAGGGAAGCTAGGCAAAGGTAGATAACTCAGAGAACATCAAGGCCATTGGGCTATGGAGTCAAGAAAGGGTTTACTTGTGTTCAATGTGCAAGCTTTCAGTTGGGCTAGTCATCTAGAGCATTTGGATCGTAAAGGATGATTGGTGGGATGGGACATTAAGGATTGAAAATGAGTGAAGGGGAACCATCCAACTCTGTCTATAGATCAGGCCAGAGGTCATTTAATTCCAGGCCTGCTTGGACAAAATCAGAGGCAATCAAAAGGGATCTTAGAAAGTCTAGCTGGTCGTGCAAAGATCCTAGTGGACAGGGCTAACACTAATCCCCAGTGTTCCCAAACCTTTCAACTAAATCCTACCAAGAACATCTAAACATGGACTTCATCAATTCATGCATCAGAGAGCAGGAAATATCATCCACTACACTGGTTAAATCAATTGAAATCAAGATTCAGATACACATATAAGCAAAAAACATTAAGGTAGGGAGAGAAGGAAACATAGGACACCTAACAAGGGTGAATCCTATGTTATACTTCTATTGCCTACCAGCAGAAATGAAATGAAACGGGACATAACATAAGAGTAACTCAATCACAAATATAGAGAAAGAGGAAACATCACTAGCTGCTTTAGATCAGGATCCAAAGAAATATGCTTGTCATATTAAAACAACACCAATCAAGTACATCATAGCCCATAGCTTGAACATTCAGTCTGAATACATCTAGTCTCAGTCTATCTTACAATATTACACAGAGAACTTGTCTCAAGAGGAACAATGCTTGCGTTTCACTGATGTCTCATCAACAACCTTTACAATGGTTCTTCGTGCTTTATAGCGTGAGATGGATAGCATGGGGGCCAGAAGGTAGGTGAAAATTAAATGTATCATTAAACACGTAGTAGAGAAATAGGCCGGAAATTCATTCCGCTTTTGGCATGCTGTATATTTAATCCCTGTCACTTCCTTGGTGAAAGGATGATCTGCATTGGATATGATCTTGACGTTTTGGCTTGTAGTACTCTAGGTGGTTCAGAACAAAAATGAAATGAACTGCTAGGAAGATCTGTCTCATAAATGTCTGACTGTTTTTGAACGGTAGTTAGGGTGGAAATTCCTTCAAGGACATGGTGTGTAATAAAAGCAGTATGGGTGCCCTGTACTTGCTGAAAGAAAACATTCTGCTGACTAATAAACCCTGATGTTACCTGCTACTGGTGCACAGGATCCTTTGATCGATCCTCGAGGTCTTCAAACTACTGCTTTTGTTGGAATGTAATTCCAACTGCCCGGATCAATTCATAGGCGGCAGGACGATTGGAACAGCGCGGAGCTAAACCGGCATCAGGTTTGAACAGATCGACATAGTATGGGAGGTCGACCAGCGCGGAGGTTAACGGGATGTGTACCCCCCGTAGTTTACCAGTCGATCGGGGTTTGACTGCCGATCAACGGCCAATATGTACTACGGGGCCTCACCTCATTTGGTCTGTACGGGCAGAATCATACCCCCGTAAGCACCAGGGAAGGTGGCTCCGCCAACGTGCACCACCGCTTAATCTTCGTTTGCTATGTACTGTAACACTACCGCTCCATTCTGCTTCTGACAGGGTAGCTTGGGCTTTTAATGGTGATGAGAGGTTTTCAATGCTCGAAATCTGCTTTTCCTTGATGAAAATCTCGCCAGCCGCTTTCTTTGACTATTTCTCGACAGTATCAGCTCTTTGGATTTAAATCTATCCGTCCTGCATGCCATGTAGAAACATGATGGCTTTTTTGCCTTCAGAATCCCTGCAAAACAACAAACCTGTGAGGAAACCATGGATATGAATGATGGAGGTGGCGAGGACGAGAGGTGGATGCAGATAAAAGCCATGCAGATGGAGAACTAGGGAGAAATCGTGGAAAACAATGGCGGATTGCTCTGGTAGGTGTTTGGTGGCCTGTGGAGTGACAAATGCATGAAAAACATTAAAAAGCACGAACTTTGGACGTATATATGCAACAGAATGAGACACTGTACGGGGGCGCACATGGAGTGACGTGGCGGGACGGAAAACGGTGGATGGGTGACATGGAGACCCGGGGCAACAGAGCGGTCAACAATGGAGGGACGGATTCAGGATCGTCGATTATGGTGGAGATCGACGACAGAGAGTAACGGGCAGTGGGCCGGTGGGTACGATGGATGGGGTTATGCAGTGTGTGCTTCGGATGGACAACAGCCGTTGGATGAAGGGCTTTGGATCGGACGGCTCTTAGCAATTCCGCTACCCGACCACCAACCGAACATTAATGCGCGAAATGAGAGCGGGTTTTCCGCCGTACAGAGGACACGCGGCCAGCGCTGAATGGAATCGTTGGTCGTTCGGAGAAAACCACCGACTCGCGAATGGTGGTGCAGAATAAACAGCGTGGTTTTCTGAAACTGCGCAGGCGGGGTGGGGACCACTGTTTCGGGTGAGCACTGCGCCGTTGGATCCGGTGTTTAACGGACGGCGGAGATCCATCGATCTATCAAAACATATTAACACCCGCAAAATGCGCGTTTGCAAGGGTTTTTAATGATTTTTCGCGCGGAGAAAGGTTTGGAGGGGCTAAGCGCCGGGCGGATTCGGTGTTGGTCATGGCATCGGGTCTTATGGAACAAGGTGCGAAGGCTAATGGGGAAGGGGCTAAGGCCTCATATGTGAAATGTATGTATTTTTACTCATTTTCAATGCAATTTGGGGCCAGCCAGGGGTAATGATAGGGCAAAGAAGGGTAGGAAGGGCCAAAATAGGGGCAGAAAAAGGATTTCGAGGGGGTTTCGAGGAATTTGAGGATAAGGAAGGGGGGACACTTGGGGGGGGAAGAAAAGGAGAATTGTGGTATTTGCAGGGATATGAGGGGTAAAATATGCCCTTTGAAGAATGGATCATCAGAGAGGATTAGAATTGGGCGCAGCACAAAGAGACTCCAAGGAGGATGGATTTTCAGGGGAAAGGCATTCCTTGGAGGCTCCAAAACAATCTAGCCCCCAGCTTGCTTGCCAAGAATTCCATAGGGGGGCTAACAATGCATACTAGCCTCCCTACTAAAATATTGCCATAGGGTCGACCCCATCATGTTATGATTATTAAACCATTTTCACTCGCCAACTTATAAAATCATGATATGATGGTAGATCCATCCTTTACATGGGCTTCTTAGTTATATCCTCGCTAGCATATGTCGCCCATGATGCAAATTTTGTAGGCTCGGGAGTCCTTTTTAGCCTTGCCATGACTTATGTGACGAAGCTTCATTCTTCTTCTTCTTTGCTCTCATTCTGGCTTTATACCCTAAAGGCTCCCATGTTATTGTTGATTTGTTTTGTTTCATTGCATATTGACCATTTGTATATCCTGGCCTTAAGTCGGCTTCACTTGGACTCGTGTATAAGACATATTTTTTACCATGTCCTTCTGCAATGTCACACTTGGAATCACTTAGCCTATGCAACTCAACACCTTTTTCCCATGGACAGAACATTCCTATGAGTGTCTTTTACCAGTTTTGCCACCTTGCATTGAGCATAGAATCGTTCCTATCCCAGGAACTAGAGCATATGTTCATCAAAACTCATTCTATCCACTGTACTATAGGTATTATTTTATTCCTTTTCAGGCTTTCAATATGAAAAAGACAAAAAAAACAAATATCCCAAAAAGAGTGGGATCGGGACATTACTTTCATATTTGATGGCAACTAAGAGTCAGTTGTGTCGCCCTTGAAAAAAGCACAAAAAGCTAAGTCTTTTCTCCATTTTGGGACGGGCTTTAGTTTGACTTAGAAGAAGCCATAACCTTATTATCAAGTCAATACTCCCTTGGTTGGTTATCTCTTCCACTCATATGGAGGGTTTGTTCGTGCCTCCTGCATGACAAACTTATACAAAGTTATCATATGCTACCATAGTTAAAATGAGTCATGTTTTTGTTCAAGGGAATTAAACCTGAATTTTCCTTTCTGGGGTGTCTCTTGACTCAATTTTCAGTCGGCCATCCCTAGTCTGTCAGAGTCTTATTCTATCACATCATCTATTTGGTCCTTTTCTCGTGCTGGTTTGAGAAGGTCTCCATTGACTTCTTGTTGGCGGTTTTTTCTCTTATCGACTTCGAAAAATTGCTCTGAGGTTAAACCTAGAGCCGCACCCTAGACCTATTTGATTTTTGATAGGTGACCTTGAGCTCAACATTTGATCAACACCATGGGTCTTTGACTGAGTGGTTTCCCTTGTGTTCTAATTTAGCTTTCACTATCACACCTGGGATATTTGCAGTACCTTGGTTTCAATTTGAATCTATCATTTTATTCCTCGCCTCTTTGTCAGCTTTCATTATTGGTTGGTTCATATGGTTTCTGGCATGCGCTAGCTACATTTTGTGCATGCTGGAAATGTGCTTCGGGTTGGTTACTTCACTTTTCTTCATCTAATTACTTCCAAATTTTGGCCTGTGGGTTACACTTGCATTGTATTGATGTGGGATGCCTTAATGCCTTCCTTCCAGCAGATCTTTTCCCATTGACTCTGACACATTTCTCTGGGAATAAGGTCTAGAGTCCTTTTGTCAGTACCTTAGGGTTTGTAGTCATCAGTGGCAGATTCCTTTACTATCGACAATAAGAATACATCAATGTCTCCTGATTGGTAGATTCTATCAAGGGTTTGACTTCAACTCATTCATTCACACTTGTTAGATTGTACTAGGTACCTTGACTCTCATAATAATTATCGGTGAGTTGTCTCATGTTTGTTAACAGTATACATCAATGACCAATAATAAAATGATTTATCAAATGGTTGACTTCAGCTCATTTATTCCCATTGTGTAAAATTGTACCATAGTGATCGATGAAGACCTCGGGTTTGCATTAATATGCTTTGGTTCACCTTGACAACTCCTTCAGTTTTTTGGCACTGACACCATCCACCATTATGTTTTGTAGTTCATTACAGCAGCATTCTATATGCTAGCACCCGATCTTCATGTAGTACCACTTTTCCACCACTTATGATTTGGTACTTGGAGATTCAGTTGTGACTTCAATGATCAGATACCATTGCGGCATCATTGATCAGTCTTCTATATGTGACACTTTGACATGACTTTGATATGTACTTTCGAGCAGTGATCAGATGATTCACTATGTACTTTACAATTTCTGATATACTTGTATACATATTGGATCCGCTCCAAACTTGTTATGTAAAAATGCTTTACTTCCACTGAGCATGGGTATGCTCGCCTCAGACATGAGCTTACTTTATTATTTCTTTCATTGGTTTTTGGCAGGCTGAAATCTGGTGAATTCCTCTCAAGTCCTTGCAAGACTATTTCTTATGCACATAATACATTTTGGCCATCATGTACCCCTTCTGACCTCATATATTAGGGGGCATATGTTATAGCATCATTTATCACCTTTATATACTTTATGATCTATGTATTGGCCTTACGCAGTCCTTTTCATTCACACTTGGTCATCTTCTTAAAAAATAAAATTTTGAATTATGATACGCGACTCTGCCCTATCTAAAATGTGTGCAGTCGTGGGTCCACTCATATCTGACCCACATATACAATTTGAAATATTAAAAAATATATAACTCCCTATATTTTGGGCGGGGTTTATGGGTTACACCTGAATCCCACCTACAAGAGCTCGTGGCCAAACTGTTTTGAGGAAGTATAAATACACCTCATGGGAAAGGCCTTAGGGAGGAGAGAGAAAGGCATTGATACTATAACCTGTTATAGCCCAAATCAAGTATGATTATCCCTATGCCTCCTACACTTCCTAGGTTCAGGAAACCCTTGTTTCCTTCTTTGAGGTGTTCACCTCATTTATGTGACATCCTTGTGCACCTTTTACGGAAGAAGGTTTTTGAGGCTTGGGTTGGATGGATCCAGAGGATGGTTTCGCTTGGAGGCATGGCTGATTTCAGGTGATATTTCTCCACATATTTTACATACATCAATAAAGAAGCTTTGTCCCTTTCCTAATGTCGTGATCTTATATGCTTTTTATACATGTTAATGATCTTGTAGTTGTAAATTTCATGTTGTCTTTTATAAGCTTATATGATCTAACCTACTGACATTTAGGATATATATGTTGTACAACTAGTCTATGTTATTTTTATTGAGCGAGTTATGGGTCTTGAAGCATGTGGAGAAGCAGAGGGTTTGCACCCTGCGGGAACAACCTCAAACGTAGGACATACAGGTAAGGTCATCTCTCCCAAGTTTACTAGTTTAAGCATTAGGACCTTTAGTTTGATTTCTTCTTGTTGTTGCATTCCCTCCGCTCTATTAGTTCCCTCAACCCAGAACTTAGGGCAGTTTTGCCCGCAAAAATGACTTAATCTCTCAGTTAGTATAAATATTTTACACCAAAATTACATCAAATCATCCAAACTTGTAAAAACAAGCATGCAAAATATTGTGTCTCTATTCTTAGAAGGAGATGCTGACATCTGCAAGATATTAATATCTAAATTGTTGACCATTTGGAGGAAGAAACCACAGGTATCACCAGCTGCCTATGATCTAGTCGAGAAGTTGGTCAGGAAAAACATAAAATTACTCAGAAGACTACTGACTAGGAAGGAGTTGAGAAGGATTGATAGAGGAAGAAAGAACAAAATCTGCAGCAAGAATGAACTAAGGAGGAGGAGACTATGCTTTATCTACAAGGGACCTTGGGCCCTTAACCATTCATGTCTAGGTGATAAGGAGGCAACAAGGGCATAAGAGTTAGGGACTTATTTAGATCATGGGGGTTCCCCCATAGTTGGGTTCACCAATTTTCAGAAGAGAGCCTATGAAAAATCCAAGCACCAGGTACATACAGTGAGAAAAAACACGATGATTTTCAGAGAAAAAGGAAGGAAAAGATAATGATAATCAGTCAACTTGACAAAGTACATGGCGAAAGGAAGGAGACAAATCCTCCTTATGATGTGGTAGTTGAGCCTATACATATCTCGTAGAACATCCACAAAGAGTATGGAAATCATGTGTAGTACATCCGTGTTTGACAACCAGAGAGAGTGGGAAACTTATTCCTACATGTGGAGAAGGCCAAGAATAAGACATTCAAGAAGAATCAAATGAGAATGATGATGGGTGTGATCATACAGAGAAACATGAAAAATATAGTATGCAGGATGAGCCATTTATGGAGGGTCAGTCAAAGGTTCAAGTTGAAGTTGTGGTCATGGGGCATCCAGTGGAGAAAGATACAGAGACATTTAGTAGGGCACTTGAATTTGTAGTAAAATAATTTCAGCAAAGGATCATGCATTTCAAGACAGATCTTATGTTGTTGAAGCAAAGAGTCTGGAAAGTCTGAGACATTGTCTTACAAGGGAATAAAAAATTTGAGGAGCTCATAGGGGTATGTGCCGAATCAATGACAAAGTTGTCTAATGTTGAGTAACGACTTAAGTCCCTCGCAAGGCAGCAAGAGGAGTACATTTGGGAGTTCCAGAGCAGCCCTCTACATGAGCACATAGATAAGGCTTGCAACGCTACCAACCCACCTTTATACATTGGGAAGAGCAGGGAAGAGTTCTCCAAATGCATCATGTTGGGTGACCAAGTGGAGCAACATGAATTGAGCATCAAGCAACATCTGTTGAACCCTTAGTTAAACTGAGAGGGGGGGTGAATCAGTTTAATGAAGTCATGGTCTTGCAAAAATTTCTTTTACACTTATTTACATCTTCATTTCATGATCAACTTAATATACAATGGAACAACAATCTTAATAAATGAGAAATAGGTATTAAGCAGATTAAATATAGAATATCAACACATAATCATCATGAAAATAGACAACAGATATAGGTGGAAACCCATAAGGGATAAAACCACATCTTATTATTGTTGTGATGCAAAGGCAAGCTCCAACTCTCTCTCACCACTGATTTTCTGTAGGCTCCAACGTACAGGAGGCTACTACCTCAATTATACTAGCTACAACTTGCAAGGAAGCTCCAATACCCATCTATTTTCTGCAGGTTACAACCTACAGGAGGCTCCTACCTTAGCCAGCTACAACTGGACATATTATCAAGCTACAACTTAATATGGAAGCACCAACTTCCTCACTGTACAATAAAATCATATGTTGATTTACCTAGATATCAGCTCTATTCTTCCTTCTTCACTGTTGTCCTCCATCCTTCATATCTGCCTTATATTATCTCTGGATCTTCACAACTTCTCTGTCTGCTCCTTCTTCTTCTTACACTCTCTAACTCTTCTATGTGTGCCGATATTACATGTTTTATACAAATAGCTTTATGACTGTTTGCATTCTACAGAGAATATGAAGTGAACAGGCACAACTCTTTGCCTTCCACCATCTCATTTTCTCGCTCATCATTTCAGGAGGTTACAACACTGCTACTCATTTCAGAATTAAATTGGAGTTTTTCTTTGCCTACGGAGACTTGCCTTTGCATCACATACAATAAAAATAATTAATTCATTTACATTTACAGTTACAACAAGTATATTTCAATTCATCCCTTTCAGCTCTTGGTTCGTTGTGCATTTGTCTTTTCTGCTGCTGTCAGAGCCATTTCGATTCTTCTATTACCTTCAACAGTTATGCATAACTTTCATGTTGGCCTAACTTGACCCAACTGTTGTGTTTCCAATAGTGCCACCATATTCTCCTTTTTCCTGACTCTGCTTCTTTTTTCTCGTGCCCACAATGTTCAACCTTCACCACTCTTCTAAACACTCGATTCTGCCCTTTTCTTTGTGTCGGGTCCTTACCCGAGCCTTTCTAACCGTGTTCATACTTTCCTTTTTGTTTTACGTTATAATCCTCCTTTTCTCTTCGAAACGATTTAACAAAGGAAATCCACATACTTCCGGACTTGAAATGCATTAGGTTTCAGCTTTGATCTGTATCGCGTCCGCTCTCTTTATCTCACTTCGCACTTCGGCGTTCCCATGTGTTTGTGAAATTTTTCTCTTGCCCCGATTTCCATATGCGATAGTAATATCGGCTATTGAAATATCACAATATCGATTATTGCATATAATTTACCATACCGTGCGAACCCATATCATATGCGATATACGATCGCATCACATCACATCACATCTTCGCATCACCACTTCGTAGTATGTGATGGACTTCGCATCGCCGACGTGCTATATAGTGTTGTGCCGCCACGTGTCCCTTCGTATAGCCACATCGCATCACAACTTTGCATCCATCTAGCGGCTATCGCATTCGCTTGCGATGTTTGATATGCGATCAATTCCCACTTGATTCTGATATAATCTCTGCCGTCTATCTCCTTTAATCTCATCCGTTGATCGCGCCGGTCCACGACTGTACTTTTGGGCTTTAGGAAAGAAGGTCCCAGTTCACGGCACTACGGAGGCACTCCTTGGTACGGAATGATCATCGGGCTTGTGCTACCACAGTGAATAACAACCATTGATCTACGGTCAACACCCGATGGGCGGGTCAACTGCGGAGGCACCCTCTTGGGTTAACCATCGAGCTGTTTATGACCCCGCAGTACAGTTGATCCCAGATCAATGTTAACCGCGCTCATAAGATGTGCACGAGGTTTAGCCTTCAATACCTCTGCGACACCGGTCCCACACCTTCTATCATTCCGCTCTTTACATAATTTTTGCTTTAAAACAAAACACGTCAACAAAATGTATTGGCCCCATAGTATGCCTCCTCTTAACTCATAATTTCATTATGCCAAAGAATGTTGAGTCTACATCGTTGATCCTAGAATGATCCAATGGTCATTGTGTTATCGCGTGCCAACTAGCCCCAATGGATAAAGTTTTTGAACCTATGCGAAATAGGCGGTTTTGCTTTGCGACGTGTCACTTTCGGAGGTCTATCGCGTTCATTTCGGCTTTTACCACTTACCACTTTGGATGCACACGAATACCACCACCGGTTCGTGAAACCACTCATACTGTTTACGAACACTTGTTTCAATCGTATCCACTCGTTTCTTCATACATTCCGCATTTCGTCTTTCGATTTCATTCGTTGATCCTTCAGACCCAATGGTTGTTGTGCTCTCATTTCATTCCACTCCACTGTTCCATAAGTTATGCCGATAACCAGAGATTTATGCTTCTGCCACTCTTTCATTGAATGTTACACTATAATGCAACTTCGAACACCCTCTAACCTTATTACTCTACACATTGTGATTTGGATATCAAATTGCAGGGTCATGTTTTAACAATTTCAAGGGCATCGATCCATTCAGTGATCGATGCTCAATTTAGACATATGCTTTCTATCAGAATTCAATTTCAATTAAATGTTCACTTATTAAACACATAGTCTCATACCATTCCTTTGAATTTGCCCAATTCATCTGCATACATATATATTGTGCCAAACCCTAATTTACACATGAGTTAAAACTGAATCAAACATTCAATCAATGCACACCATGATTCAGAAATAAAATTCCTCCATATATACATATAATCAAATAATTATAAAGGATCTCTTCTCACTGCCCTGATATTCTGATCAATGGCTCTTATGTCTAATTTTCCCATAGGCTTTCAACAACAACAGAAACCCTATCTGTTAAAAAAAAACTACTTCCCGTCTAAACCCTCCTCTTGTAGCCTCTACCACTTTACTTTCTTTCTCTCCAACAATTCCATCTAAATCTGATCTGCTCCCTTGTCTTGGTGCTGCTCCTTTGTGCTCCTTTGCCATAAATGACAATATTTCCAATAGTCTCCCCCTTTGGCATTGATGGCAATACTCCAATGCTTCCTCCAGGACTTCCTCTACTTGTTTTTCAGAAGGCCCTTTCTTCTTTTGCTTGCTTTTCCTCCCCCTTTGACATCAATGATAAAGGGTTGCACATTTCCTAATGTAGTTTCGATCTTTTCATTTCCTTTGATCTTGAGGACCTATTCCATGCACTACTCCATTGTTCTAGCTCTTTTATAAAAATTTATTGACTGTTCTCCCCCTGGAATGATGCTTTCTTGTCTGATATTGATTATCACTTGTCTTCTGCACTGATCCTGTTTCTTGTATGCAGCCCTTATTGTTATTATTATTATTATTTTATTATTTTATTTTTTTTTATTTTTTTTTTTAATTTTTTTTCAATCATATCAGAGAGTAACATCTGCAGACACTACCCCTAGTTTGTCTCTTAGATATTCGAATGGTTCTTTAGCAAGAGGTTTTGTGAATATGTCTGTTATTTGTTCCTTTGTTGGTATGTATTCCAACTTCACCAATTTCTGTGCTACTTGTTCTCTAAGGAAGTGGTACTTTATTGGGATGTGCTTTGTTTTTTAATGAAGTATAGGACTTTTTGATATACTTATTGCACTTGTATTGTCACACTTGATAGAAATTGGTTCATCAATGCTTACCTTCATGTCTTGGAGAGTTTGTTTCATCCACATTACTTGTGTGCAACATACTGCTGCTGCTATGTATTCTGCTTCTGCTGTAGATAGAGAGATATAAGTTTGCTTCTTGCTTAGCCATGCCACCAGAATTTTTCCCAAGTAAAATGCACCTCCACTTGTGCTTTTCCTTTCATCCACACAGCTGGCCCAATCTGCATCTGTGTAAGCTTTCAATGTGAAGCTTTTTCCTTTTGGATACCATAGAACATGATGTGCGGTTCCTTGCAGATATCTAAATATTATCTTGATTGCAAGTAAGTGATTTTGTTTTGGTACTGCTTGATATGTTTCCACAAGACCTACTGCCAACATAATGTCTGGTCTAGAAGCAATTAGGTATAGCAAACTTCCTATCATGGATCTGTAAAGTTTTTGATCTACATCTGCAGATCCATCATTAGCACAAAGTTTGCATCCAGTGATCATGGGAGTTGACACAGGTTTGCAGTCTTCCATTTGAAACCTTTTCAACATTTCCCTTAAGTATTTTTCTTGGGAAATGAATATTCCTGTGTTCTTTTGTTGAATTTGAAGTCCTAAATAGAAGGTGAGCTCTCCAATCATAGACATCTCAAATTCTGATTTCATTTCTTCAGCAAATCCTTTTGCTAACTCATCTTTGTTGCTACCAAACATGATGACATCTACATACACTACTACAATCAAGAGTTCATTTTCATTATCCTTTATGTACAAATTGTTGTCTACTCCTCCTTTCTTGAACCCTTGTTTTTGCAAGTATTTGTCCAGCCTTGAATACCATCCACGAGGAGCTTGTTTCAGACCATATAAGGCTTTCTTTAATCTGCACACATAGTCATGTTTATCTGTTAAGGAGAACCCTTCAGGTTGTTCAATGTAGACTTCTTCCTCTAAGTATCCATTCAGGAAGGTAGACTTCACATCCATTTGGTATACGCTGAAATAATGATAGCATGCAAAGGCCAAAAACATTCTGATTGCTTCCATTCTAGCTACAGGGGCAAAGGTTTCAACATAGTCAAGTCCTTCAATTTGAGAATACCCCTTGCATACAAGTCTGGCTTTATTTCTGATTATCTGCCCTTGTTCATTCATATTATTCTTGAATATCCATTTTGTGCCAATCACATTTTTCCCAGTGGATCTTGGAATTAACTCCCAGGTATTGTTCTTCTCAATTTGGTCTAGTTCTTCATTCATAACATTTACCCAATTTTTGTCTTTGCTGGCTTCTTCGAACTTCTTTGGCTCTATTTGAGATATCATGCCTAGGTATACTTCTTCTGTCTGTTCAACAAGTTGTCTTCTTGATTGGACTACCACACTCTTGTCCCCAATGATTTGATCTTCTGGATGGTTCTTTTGAGTGTGTCCTGAGGGACCTTTTGAGTTTAATTCAGTATCGTATGTTGTCTTGTTATGTTCATCATTATCTTGGTTCTCAGCTTCATGATCATCTGGAGGATTGGCACAACTTGTGCTTCTTGTTCGGTTTGGTAGATCTTCATCAAATCTTACATCAATGCTTTCCACAATTTTGTGAAGTCTTTTGTTGTAGCACCTGTAACCCTTACTCTTGGATGCATATCCTAAAAATATTCCTTCATCAGCTCTTGCATCAAACTTCCCCAGTTTTTCCTCATTATTTTTTATGAATCACTTGCTTCCAAAGACTCTAAAGTGCTTGATTGATGCTGGTTTACCATGCCATAATTCGTAAGGATTCTTAACACAATTTGGTCTTAGATGAGCTTTGTTGAGAATGTGAACATCTATGTGTACTACTTCTGCCCAGTAGGTTTGGGCAATGTTACTTTCTTGCATCATAGCTTTGGAAATCTGTTGTACTGACCTATTTTGCCTCTCTACCACTCCATTCTGTTGAGGTGTACCTGCAATTGTAAACTATTGTTTTATCCCATGTTTATTGCATAGGTTTATAAAATCATAGTCTGTGAATTCACCTCCTCTGTCTGATCTGATGTATTTTATCTTGCATCATGTTTGATTTTTTGCCAATGCCTTGAATATCTTGAATTTCTCAATTGCTTCAAATTTATATTTTAGAAATTCCACCCACGTCAATCTGGTAAAATCATCTATTATTAGCATGAAATAATATTCTCCACCTGGTGCATTGGTTCTTGAAGTTCCACACAGGTCCATGTGAACAAGCTGAAGAGGCCTACTTGTAGATAGCTTCTCTTTGGTCTTAAAACATGTGCAGGTCTACTTGCCCAATTTGCAGGATTTACATATGGTATTTGGAGGCTTCCTTATTGCAGGCATATCTCTAACTTCATTCTTCTTGCTCATACTGATGATGTGGTCAAAGTTTAGGTGTCCTAATCTTATATGCCATAACCATGATTCATCAAGTTTGCTTATGTGGAATGCTTCATTCTCTTCTTTCACTATATAGAGATTACTTTTTGTTCTAACACCTTTGATCAAGGTCTTTCCTATGGTGCTCGATCTTACCTCACAATCTTGGGCTCTGAAAAGGACCTCACAACCTTTATCACACATTTGACTGACGCTTAGCAGATTTGCTTTTAGCCCATCCACAAATAGTACATCTTGAGCCTCTCCTCTTCCATTATTCAAACTGACTGAGCCTTTTCCTTTGATTTTCCCTGCTTTATCATTTCCGAACGTAACATTTCCAGATTTCTTTTAATCAAAGGTTACAAACTTGCTTCGATCTCCAGTCAAATGCTTTGAGCAACCACTATCAATATACCATGGACTTTTCTGGTCTTGAGCTATTAGAGCTAGGTCACACTTATTCAACTTATTTTTCCACTGCATGCAGCTATTTGTTTGGTGCCTTTTCTGAGAAGATGGACCACATTCTTTGAGAGGACATTTGTGAGACTTGTGCCTGATTTGATGGAAGAAAAATAATTTGATTATATTTCTTAATGGATTATGAGTGAATTCTCCATTGTTCATAAATTTCCTTGAGTTTTCATACATCAGTCCTTTTCCATACTTTCTACATTCCAAGACTTTATGACTGAACCCCTTACAGAAAAAACAATACCCATGGAAACAATTAGTGTACCTGCTGAAAGGTTGTCCTCTCCATTTGTTTGATTGAGGTAGTATTTTCATTTTTTACATCCTTTGCTAGTTGGACTCGATTTTATTTGTCTAACAGTATGTTGCAGTATGTCCCAGTTTGTGGCAGGAAAAACAAGTGATATATCTCATAGGGGGAAAGAATATCCTTTGACAATTTCCGAATTTATTCAATTCATATTCAGGAGTGTAAGAGCCTTTTTCAACTGATTGTTTCTTTATTTCATTCTTTGTTATTTGAGGTTCCTGCTTGTTTATGTTTACTTCATTACAAGTCATGTTTTTGCTGGCATCTACTTCTGTAGGTATCTTTTGAGATGCTTCATTATCATTTACAGCTTTTACAAAAGTGATATTTTGGTTATCTTCTACCTTGGGTTTGCTAGTTTCTCCTTTGTAGCCTATCCCAACCTTTATGATAGGAGATATTTGAGCATTTATAATTTTATCCAACTATTCAGAGCTTGTCATTCATGGAGTATTCATTGTCAATTCCCTTTAGGTGTGTTCTAATTCCTTTCTCAGGCATACCACTTCTTCTTCCAATTTTTCTTGCTTCTGAATTTTATCCTTAATTTGCTTTAGTAACGTGTCTTCCACCTTCTTATCTTCTTTAAGTTCTACTTTCAATTGAATGAGGTCTTCTGAATTTGGTACCTCTTTTACATATTTGAGAAGAATATCTTCCTGTTTTCTGCACTTGAGTTTAAGTCTGTCCATTTCCTCCAGGGCACTTCTTAGCTCCCCCTCAAGATCTACCTCACCTTCTTCCTCATCTTCTAGAAGGAATCCTTCAGACTCTTCCTTGGCCATCAACAAAAATTCAGAGGTTCCTTATTCATTTGAGGATTCATCTGAGTTTTCAGATGCACTGCTATCTTGCAGGGCATAAAGTGATTTTCTATTGAATCTCTTCCCTTTCTGCTAGTTATTTGTTTTGGTTTTCTCTGTCTCTTGAGTTCGATTCTTTGTTTTCTTGTAAGGAAACTTTGATGCATAGTTCCCAACTCTTCCACAGTTAAAGAATTTAAATGGAAGCTTACCTTTATACTTACCTGACCCTCTATCCAATATTCTGACAAATTTGGCCTCTCCTTCATCAGAGCAGGAGCATGTATCTTCCTTTTATTCTTTGCACTTTTATGCCTTAAAGGCTGCCTCCCTCATATTTGAATTCCTTTGTGGAAGTCTCATTTCATAAGCTATCAAGTTTCCAAGTAATTGGTTCATGGTCAATGTTTCCCAGTCAGCTGTTTCTTCTATGGCAGAAACCTTGGGGTTAAACCTAGATGGTAAAGATCTCAATATCTTTTGTACAATTACGCATTCTCTAATGGTTTCTCCTAAAGCTTTCATGTTATTCACAATTTCTGCAACCCTTAAGAAGAAGCTGGCAACATCTTCTTCTTCATTCATTTCTATATTTTCAAACTAGGCTCTATAGACTTGCAGCTTGGCAGCCTTCACCTTTTTATCTCCCTCATGGATACTTTCTAATGTATCCCATATTTCTTTGGAAGTCTTGTTGTGCATTACTTTGATAAATTCTACCTCAAACAAACCACTTAAGAGTGCATTCATGGCTTTTGCATTAGCTATAAAATCTTGTTTGGCTTCTTTCTCTGTGTCAGAATCCTTTGGGGCATATCCTAATTCAACATCAGCCCAAACTTCTATTCCTAGAGACATTATGTACGTCCTCATTCTTATTTTCCAAAAGGCATATTTTGTGCCAGTAAACAAAGGGGCATTATTTGTTGAGCATCCTTCTAGACTAGCCATCTTGGGGACCAAGGATCTCCTTCCAGTTGTTAAACTGATACAGAAGGAATTGGCTCTGAAACCAATTGTTGAACCCTTAGTTAAACTGAGATGGGGGGTGAATCATTTTAATGCAGTCATGGTCTTGCAAAACTTTCTTTTACACTTATTTACATCTTCATTTCATGATCAACTTAATATAAAATGGAACAACAATCTTAATAAGTGAGCAGTAGGTATTAAGCAGATTAAATACAGAATATCAACACATAATAATCATGCACATAGACAACAAATATATGTGGAAACGCATAAGAGAGAAAACCACATATTATTATTGTTGTGATGCAAAGGCAAGCTCCAACTCTCTCTCACCACTGATTTTTTGTAGGCTCCAACCTACAGGAGGCTACTACCTCAATTCTGCTAGCTACAACTTGCAAGGAAGCTCCAACTCCCATCTATTTTATGTAGGCTACAACCTACAGGAGGCTCCTACCTCAGCCAACTACAACTGGACATCTTATCAAGCTACAACTTGATATGGAAGCACCAACTTCCTCACTGTACAATAAAATCATATGCTAATTTACCTGGATATCAGCTCTCTTCTTCCTTCTTCACTATTGTCCTCCATCCTTCATATCTACCTTACATTATCTCTGGATCTTAACAGCTTCTTTGTCTGCTCCTTCTTCTTCTTACACTCTCTAACTCTTCTATGCATGCCGATATTACATGTTTTATACATATATCTTTATGACTGTTTTCATTCTACAGAGAATATGAAGTGAACAGGCACGACTCTTTGCCTTCCACCATCTCATTTTCTCACTCATCATTTTAGGAGGTTACAACACTGTCTACTCATTTTAGAATTAAATTGGAATTTTGCTTTGCCTGCGGAGACTTGCCTTTGCATCACATACAATAAAAATAATTAATTCATTTACATTTATAGTTACAACAAGTATATTTCAATTCAGCCCTTTCAGCTCTTGGTTCGTTGTGCATTTGTCTTTTCTGCTGCTATCAGAGTCGTTTCAGTTCTACTATTACATTCAACACAGTTCTGCATAACTATCATTTTGGCCTAACTCGACCCAACTGTTGTGTTTCCAACAGTGCCACCATATTCTCCTTTTTCCCGACTCTGCTTCTTTTTTCTCGTGCCCATAGTGTTCGACCTTCACCGCTCTTCTAAACACTCTATTCTTCCCTTTTCTCTGTGTCGGTTCCTTACCCGAGATTTTCTACCCGCGTTCATACTTTCCTTTTTGTTTTACGTTATAATCCTCCTTTTTCTCTCCGAAACAATTTAACAAAGGAAATCCACATACTTCCAGACTTGAAATGCTTTAGGTTTCAGCTTCGATCTGTATCATGTCTGCTCTCTTTATCGCACTTCACACTTCAGCATTCCCATGTGTTTGAGCGATCTCCTGCCCCGATTGCGATATGCGATGGTAATATCGCATTGCAATATCGGCTATTGCATATAATTTACCATATCGTGCGAACCCATTTCATATGCGATATGCGATATGCGATCGCATTGCATCACATCTCTTCGCATCGCATCGCCACTTCGCGGTATGTGATGGACTTCGCATCGTCGATGTGCAATATAGTGCTATGCCGCCATGTGTCCCTTCGCATCGCCACATCGCATCGCAACTTTGCATCCATCCGGCACCTATCGCATTCGCTTGCGATGTCCGATATGCGATCGGGTCCCACTTGATTCTGATATAATATCTACTGTCTATCTCCTTTAATCTCATTCGTTGATCACGCTGGTCCACGACTGTAATTTTGGGCTTTAGGAAAGTGGGTCCCAGTTCACAGCACTACGGAGGCACTCCTTGGTACGGAATGATCATCGGGCTTGTGCTACCGCAATGAATAACAACCATCGATCTGCGATCAACGCCCGATGGGTGGGTCAACTGCGGAGGCACCCCCTTGGGTTAACCATCGGGTTGCTTGTGCCCCCGTGGTACCGTTGATCCCAGATCAACATTAGCCGCGCTCATAAGATGTGCACGAGTTTTAGCCTTCGCTGCCTCTGTGACACCGGTCCCACACCTTTTATCATTCCGCTCTTTATATACTTTTTTCTTTAAAACAAAACACGTCAAAAAAATGTATTGGCCCCACAGTATGCCTCCTCTTAACTCAAAATTTCGTTATGCCAAAGAATGTTGAGTCTCCGTCGTTGATCCTAGAATGATCCAACGGTCATCGCGTTATCGTGTGCTAACTAGCCCTAATGGATAAAGTTTTTGAACCTACGCGAAATAGGTAGTTTTTCTTTGCGACGTGTCACTTCCAGAGGTCTATCGCGTTCATTTCAGATTTTACCACTTACCACTTTGGATGCATGTGAATACCACCGCCGGTTTGTGAAACCACTCATATTGTTTACGAACACTTGTTTCAATCGTATCCACTCGTTTCTTCATACATTCCGCATTTCTCCTTTCATTCGTTGATCCTTCGACCCAACAGTTGCTGTGCTCTCATTTCATTCTGCTCCACTGTTCCATAAGTTATGCCGATAACCAAAGATTTCTACTTCTGCCACTCTTTCGTTGAATGTTACACTATAACGCAACTCCGGACACTCTCTAACCTTATTACTCTACACAGTGTGATTTGGATATCAAATTACAGGGTTACGTTTTAACAATTTCAAGGGCATTAATCCATTCAGTGATCGATGCTCAATTTGGACATACACTTTCTATCATAATTCAATTTCAATTGAATTTTCACTTCTTAAACACATAGTCTCATACCATTCCTTTGAATTTGCCTGATTCATCTGCATACATATATATTGTGCCAAACCTTGATTTACACACGAGTTAAAATTGAATCAAACATTCAATCAATGCACACCATGATTCAGAAATCAAATTCCTCCATATATACATATAATCAAATAATTATAAAGGATCTCTTCTCTCTGGCTTGATATTCTGATCAATGGCTCTTTTGTCTAATTTTCCCATAGGCTTTCAACAACAACAAAAACCCTATATGTTCAAAAAAAATACTTCCTGTCTAAACCCTCCTCTTGTAGCCTCTGCCACTTTACTTTCTTTCTCTGCAACAATTACATCTGAATCTGATCTGCTCCCTTGTCTTGGTGCTGCTCCTTTGTCCTCCTTTGCCATCAATGACAATATTTCCAATAACATCGACATAGTAAATTTGCAGATATTCATCCTTCCCCATTTATGGATTGGCGAGAAATTATGAGTTGGTATTCTATTGATGTGTTGATTCCTTGGAGGATACTCATAGCCAAAAGCATATTGCAGCTTGGACCCTTTGGCACGGGCAATGATGGAGGGTTGAGATGGTACCATAACCCACAGGTCCCATGATTTAGGTGGCATTGGGATCCAAGAGAATCCATTGGGGGTAGGATTGGCCAAAATATTGTTTGGGATCCATGTAAATATATTGAGGGAAGGATTGGTCAGAGGATTGTTTGGGATCCAAGTATCGAAGGATCCATTCAGGACTTTTCAGCATGGAGGAACGGAATAACACACTAGATTGTATGGGGTCGTCGTATCAATGTACAACTGCTTCTGTTGTGTATAGAGGTGGATTTCTTGAGGACAAGAAATATTTGTGTAGGAGGATTTGTAATATTATGTTTTTTTGGATATGGTAAAAGGGGCATAAACTACCCATGGTATTCACCATGGTATCTGCCCACAGTTTTCTCCTTCGTTTTCAAGGGAAAATAATAAAATAGGGCTTATATAAAATCCATCAAGTGTATAAATGGGGGTAGGAGCTAGGCATTGAGGTCAGTCGGGTTTATTTGTCTTATTGTGTTTTGGGTGAGAACTTGGTGTGGCCAGTTCTAACATTGATCACGAGATTAAAACCCTATGGTGAATTTTTCTAGTGGATCCATCCAGGGTCCACAATTGTGCTTCAGTATTTGTTTTCTATTTTAAATAACAGTCGGGCATGCCACTGCACGGGCTCATATATTTTTCTATGGGCATGTACCTTTGTTTCCAACTAATATTATAAATAAAGGGTTGCATGACTAGATCCCATTTGTGTTCATGTTTCTTACTGAAAGTTTTTTTGTATTCAAAACACTGAAATGTGCTAGATCTGTGATAATTTTTATCGATTGGAATACTATAATATTTTTTCTATAATAATTTTCCATGATATCAAAGTTACAGGGGTTTGGAGAAGGTGCATGAACAATATTTTTCAAGTTTGAAGATCAAAGAATTGTAAATAGTTTGAAGATCAAAGAATTGTAAATTGTTTGAAGATTTTATTTACAGATCAAAATATTGGAGAACTGCTTCAATTGTTGCTATAGCTACAAGGTGAAAGAATGGAGTTCTCATCTTCAACTATTCTTACTCCATATAACTACTTCTAGTGGAAGCCAAATATTTCACTTCACCTCAGACGCAAAGGCTTGTATCGGATAGTTATAAATACGGAAGCTGAACCTAAGCATGCTATTGAAAAATACAAATACTTCAATAGGATGGATGAGGCTTTTGGTCTTCTATTGTTGTCCATATCACCAAAATTGTGTTTCCATGTGGACACATGCAACACTCCAAATGAGGTCTCGACAACCTTGGAGAATTTATTTGGAAATAAAGATGATATGCAGGCTCATATTTTCGAAAATGAGCTAAATTCCTTAGATCCAAATAGCTTTGAGAAAATTCAAGGTTTCTTTACGAAATTAAAATCATTGCTTCTACAATTACATGATTGTGGGATCGATAAATACAAATAGGAAGGTCAATTGATCCTTTCTATCTTGTCTAAATTAGGTCTTGAATATGTTGTTTTCATTTCTACATTTCATACAATTATACTTGCAACTGGAGATAAATGGAAAATTCCCAAACTTGATGCATTTATTGAGTCTCTCATTCATGAGTTGGTTAAGCTCATCAAAATGGGTTCATTAAGTCTCCAAATGCACATGCACTTTCCATGCATGAGAAAGTAAATTCCAACTCGAAACCAAATCAACAATCCAAAGGAAAAGGAAAGGCAAGAGATCCTGATCCAAGAAAGGGAGGAAATCCAAAACCTCCAAATGATTCTTCCAGCTCCAAGGGTAACAAGGGAAAGAAATGAAACTCAAAGTGTCCTTATTGTAGTAGAGGTTATCATCCTGAATCCTCTTTCATGCAGAAGACTATTGATATGATGACAAAGACTCTTCAACAAAATAATCCTGATCATCACATTCCAGAAAGTGCTAAGTATAAGACAAAGGAAAAACCATTAGAACTAAGGGGCAATGGTCATGCTTTGATTGCTATTCATTCTACACTACAAAAACGGATCATCTATTCAGGAGCTTCACATCATATGGCTTCTTCAAATGAATCCTTGTCTTCTCTACATGCATACTTGAGACCTCCTATCCTCACGGGGGACAATTTTACGGTTGAATCAACTGGACAAGGAAGAGTGCAATTCAAAGATGAAATTTTTGAGAATGTCTTGTATATTCCAAGAATTTATTTGAATCTTCTTTTAGTGTATCAGATGACACACACATGCACTAGAAGGAAAGTATAATTTACCCTAGATTTTGTGAGCATTTAGGATATGCAAACCAATTTGAAGATTGCATCTGTCAAGGTAAATGATCAATCTCGTATGTATAAATTTTCTCATTTTGTTCCTAAATTAGATTCTATTTTTCTACTTACGCATGCAAATAAAGAAATTATAATTTGGCACGAGAGCTTTGGGCACTAGAATATCAGATATATGCAGCAACTTGGCAAATAAGGGATGGTTAAAGGATTGTGGGCCATTGAATTTTAAAATCGTGTTTGTAATGGATGTGCTCTTGGAAAGCATCCACAAGACAAATTTGAGAAGGGGGATGCATGGAGAGCCTCTTCACCTTTGGAAATTGTACATAGTGCTCTCATGGGTCCATTTCCAGTACTTTCAATGAAAAAATCAAGATATATGCTGTCATTTATAGATGATTACACGATATTCACTTGGGTTTACTTCTTGAAACTCAACTTTGAAGTTTTTCAACATCTGAATATTTTCAAAGTTCATACAGAAAATAAGTTTGGAAAACGCATCAAGATACTCCGCACAGATAATGGGAAGGAATATGTTAACAAAAATATCAAGAATATTTGTAATGAAGCAGACATACAATTCCTTACACTCCACAAAAAAATGGGGTGGCAAAAACGAAGAATAGATCTTTGAAAGATATGGCCAATTGCATGTTGCATGCAAGATATATTTCATCAAAATTGTGGGTTGAAGTTATCAATTGTGCCTCATACATCTAGAATAGATCTCCTCATAAATATTTTACTGGAAAAACACCTTTTGAGGCTTGGCCTGGCATGCAACCTGAAGTCAGTCATTTCTGCATTTTTTGATCTCCAGCATGGGCCTACATTCCTACAGAGAAGAGAAAGGATTTGGAACCTCAAAGTAAAGAATCCATGCTTGTTGGATATTCTGATGAAGTCAAAGGGTACAAATTTCTTGATATCAACATTGAAGAGCTATTTATTGAAAGGACTGTAAAGTTTGACGAAGATATTTTGCATGCACCAGCAGATGAAATTATTACCAAGTTTCCAACACTACTCATTGATGAGTATGCAGATGATACTTCATATCAGAATTATGATGTAGATGAGCCTTTTCCTATGACACTTGTTGGACCACCAGTTGTTGAACATCAAGATTATAATTCCTCATGTAGTGCGGAAGACTCTCGGCCACCTTCAACACAAAAATGTCATATCATGAGTGATCTCCTTGATGATCCTACCTCTATACCTCAATTTGAGGAAGATCCACAAGCACTCTTAACTATGGAGCCATGCATGCCCATGCACACTTATATGATGCATGCATTTGATCCAAAGACTTATGTAGAAGCAGTTGGGCAGAAGCAATGGATGAAAAATACAACTCTCTCACTGAAAACCAAACTTGGGATTTGGTTTCGCTACCTTCCAATCGTAAACTTGTGAGGTGAAAGTGGGTTTACCAGAACAAGAAAGCAACGGATGGCCAAGTTATTAGATATAAGGCATGGTTGGTAGCAAAAGGTTTTCAATAGGTACATAGTGTTGACTATGATGAGACTTTTGCTCCAGTGCCAAAAATGGATTCCATTCAACTAGCTCTTTCCATTGCAGTAGCAAGAGGATGGGAGGTGCATCATATGGATGTGAAGAATGCCTTTCTTCACAATGATCTTGAGGAGGAAATATACATGGAGTAGCCATAGGGATACATGCAAAATTCATCTTTGGTATGCAAAATAAAGAAGTCTCTCTATGGCCTCAAGCAGGCACCTAAAGTGTGGTATGCAAAGATGGATTCATATTTGTTATCTCAAAAATTTGTATGTTGCAAATCTGATTCCAATGTTTATTTTTTGAAGAAAATTGACTCCTTGTTGATCATAGTACTGTACGCATATGCTATTTTGAGAACAAGTATTTAAGCTTATGCCATTACTCAGATTAAAATTGAATTACATAAGTGGTTTTCTATGATAGACATGGGCATGCTAAATTTCTTCCTTGGACTAGAGATCAATCATAGTGGTTCAGGGATTACCATTTCTCAACCAAAGTATGTTAAATATCCCTTGGCACGATTTCACATGAGTGATTGCAAGCCTAGTAGGCACGCCTTTCTTATCAGGGATAAAGCTTGAGAATGGAAAAGACAGACCATTGTTTGATTACACATTGTATCGTCAATTTGTGGGAAGTCTTAGTTATCTCACTCACTCCCATGATGATCTCTCATATGTCGTAGGAGCAGTTTCCAGATACATGCAAGAGCCATGTGAGTTACACTGGAAATATGAAAATCACATCCTTTAATATGTCCAAGGGACAATCACATATGGGATTCATTATGCAACAAATTGTTCTTTGGATCTCATTGGGTTCACAGATTCAGATTGGGTTGGCGAAAACATTGATTGCAATTCCACCTCAGGTTATGTACTTAGTTTGGGATCCAAACCAATTTATTGGTCAAGAAAGAAGATTATTTCCATTTATTTATCGTTAGCAAAGGTTGAGTACAAAGGAGCGGTCAATGCCACTATTCAGGCCATTTGGCTACAATATTTCCTATCTGAGCTTGGTATCAGTGTCCATCATCCAACTTTCATCTCATTTGATAACCAAAGTACGTTAAAGTTTGGCAAAGATCCAATGCAGCGGCATCAGACCAAACACATCGATATCCACATGCAATTCATTAAAGAACTAATTCATGATGAGATCATCGATCTTCAGTACTGTCCCATTTCCAAGCAGACTGTCGATATCTTCACCACGAATTTCACTGAGTAGAAGTTTCGATTTCTGCGAGATTATCTCAGGGTGAAGGACAGGACTCCCTAGCAGTTGTCTTTTCTCTACTTTTTTAACTATATTTTGAGGGTGGCTTTTATTCCCATTGGGTTTTCCCTCTTTCCTTTTTTCATGCATTGCATATGGGTACCTAAAATGGCCATGTTGTCAGAACTCATTCATTTTGGCATCACACTCAGCTAAGTTATGCTTAAGGGGGGGTATTGGTGTGCATGCACATAGTTAGCCTTAATTATCTCCAGTTCAACTCTAGTTATTGCATGTGATGTGCACTTAAGTTTAGCTAGTTAACTTGAGTGCTGACATGTGGTATGCACTTGGCTTTAGTAAGTTAACTCTAGTGCTTGCATGTGGTGCATTTGCACATTAATAGAACATAAAACACACTTAGCTTCAACTATATTTAATTATCCATAGTTATTGCATGTACAACTAATCTTAACATAGTTTTTTAATGTATTGATTCTCAAATTAATTTTGTGTAATCAAACTCATTCTCAATTCTGATTTTTATTTTTCAATTCTTGCAAGTTTGTGAAATTATTCTTTAACTAGATTTGTAATTGTGCTCTAATAATTTTATAATTCTTTTTATAGATCAAAATAAAAATCTTTGAAGAGATTTGGAATCTCATTTATCTCTAACGAATTATCTTTAAAACATAAACATGTTTTACCTAAACATTGTAAAAACTCATAACCATAGAAAAGAAAAGGATCTTTAAAGCATACACACATTTTACCTAAACATTGTAAAGACCCATCATTCCATATTAAACTTTAAAGAAAATGTTAATATAATTTAGCTTTATATAATATAAAATATATGTGAAGTTGATTAAAATGTTAATATAATTTAGTTTTAATACAAACTAAAATATATGTAAAGCTATTGGATTTTATATGTACTAAAATAAGATATGGAATATGAAAATAATGTTTTATTTGAAACTATAGAAATGAATTATTTCATCAAGATATATGGTCAATATTTTTTTTAATTAAAAAAAAAAAAAAAAAATCTTGATATAAAAATGAATAAAAGTCACCACTCTTAAAAAGTCACATAATGTAAGTAAACATGGAAAATGTTTTTTCCATAGTTGCAAATTAAAGATTCAATATTCTAGAAATACAAAAATTCATAAAAGTTATAGTTTCTATTAAGAACACATGTAGAATAGGTAAACTTGGAAGAAGTCCTTAAACATTGATTCAATACTCTTCTCATTCTTTTTTTGAGAATTGTTGGAAAATATTTAGAACATACAAAATTCTATCAATTTTGCTATGCAATTCCAATTTCAACATCAAATAGTCTGATGCTACCTATTTGTATGTAGAAAACCCATCCAATAAAGAAAATATTATTGATCTAGAGGCTACCTATAGGATTCACTCTATGGGGGGATAAATAGGGTAGTTATCTTTCTCTAAGGTTTGGCTCAAATTTTAGAAGTCAACATATAGGCATATGTCCCCTTATTTTTGCACACGTGTGCTAAGTTTTCCACCCAAGTTGAATGGATAACATAGAAAATGATCTTTGGATCCAAAAATCCTTTCTAGATCTTTCGAAACTTTCACTTCTAAGGATAGTGAATTATCCTAAGTTTTTTCTAGAAATATTTAGAATTTCTTTTCATGTTAAATGATATTTTTGTTGTAAGTAGTCAATCCATTGTATGTCTATGCAAACATATCTTGGTATATCTTAAAAATTTAGTGGGATTCTTGTCACTTCATATAAGTACTAATCAATCTGACCTTGACTAGTCTAGGATGTACAAGGAATGAAATGAAATGTAGGAATGTAACGAGAACACATAAAAAAAAGTATAGTAGAGATCACAATAATATGGTGAAAACCCAACCTCTATTAATAAATGAAATAACAAATGATTATAAAACACAAACGCGCTAGAATGATGGTAGTTATCTTTGAATAGCAAGAGATGGAGACTATGTATATTTGCAAAAGATCTTACTAGAGGTCGAAATAATGAAATTTTAACATAAAGAAAAAACCATAGAGATCCAAAAATATAATTGAAGAAGATGAAATTCCAAAAGGTTTGTAGGGCGTGATGTGATTAGTTGGTACACCAACTTCCTAAGGGCATAAATTTTTCATACTATATCTATTTGGAGCACATAATAACTCATTGGAAAGAGTTATCCTAGGACTACAAATTTTTACTAGGGCCAATGAATGTCATCGTGCATTCCATAGCCCCTCAAATTTTCGAAAAACATCATTTAGGGAAAAAAAAAATGGCACCAGAAGTTTGTGACCCAAAAAACATAGAAAAAATACCAAGAGGATAGAGAACCATTGAGACATGGAAGAGGTGGGTGGTGTTGAAGTCCAAAATTGTCCCTTTTTTACAACCTTCTTACACTCCATTATCGTTCTTTTTGACCTTAATAATTTTAATTGGGTATCAGTTTACAAGGTTATTGGAAAAAGCAAGTACTTAATCATATTTTATTTCATAGTTTCATTGCTCTTTATTATTTGACTTAATATTTGCATAAGCTATTGAATTGCATCAATTTTGCAGCTAATGATTGATTATGTAGCTTACTTGAAGGTTCTGTAGGTTTCTAGATTCTAGTTGAGGAACAAAATGTATGGACATACAACTGGCAACTAGCATAACGATATCTACCTATCTCCATGATCCATACTGATGATAAGGATGCCATACAAGCTAGGTCAATAAGGAAGTCAACCCAGCATAAAAGGAGCCGAAGGAAAACTAGGCTAGAGAGAAAATTAATGGAGTTGATATTTTTCCCCATGATTTGCTTCTCTGATAGAAAATCACGAGAAATCGCTATGCCATAATATATTATGTTATTTTTAGAGTCTCTGTCGAGTAGGATAGGCTCGTAAATATCTAAAAATTTATTGAAGGAGGTTATAAAACCTACCTCTCGGCACAATGAAGAAAAACTTGATTATTGTCTTGAAAAACTCTTTGCAACTGTTAATTCAAACTTGCCATTTGGGCCTATGCGTTGCGTTGAAATGCATGTGTAGACTTTCTGGTTTGTTGCATACTTACAACTCATAGGAGGCCCCCCTGGGAGCTGTAAGATTTTAATTATGTTTGTAACTAATAACTCAATTTTCTCGTTTCATTTTTGTAGCATTATATTACATATATAACCCTTTAGTTCAATTTTGATTTACAATGAATAATTATAACAATGAGAATATAGTTTATATCAAGGTTTTATATAGACTTCTTTCATATCTTTGATCAATTCGTTGTGCGAGGAATGAAGAAAATAAATCGAAAAGGATCCATTGCACATGTAAATGTTAGAGTAGAATTAATTTGATTTCAAATTGTAATTAGAAATAGAGTTCTTTCAAAGCTTTATCATTGAGATTTGGTTTTTCCACTGTGACATTTTAATTTCGAACTTAAGATTTAATTCCATTTCTGTTTGTAAGATTTAATATTTTTTTTGCTGGTGTGGAAAAGATTTTCATTTTTTCTTTTGTGTTACTAATATTAGTTTCCTTTCCTGTCAAGTGTGAAGTGGATTTGGATTCCATTCCATTCACTTTTAAATCAGTTTGTGTGAAGATTCAATTTTTTCAAGTGTGATTTATTTCTGCAAGAGTGATATTATTTTTGCTTTGAATAATTCATAGATAAAAAAGTGTGCATGAAACATCCTAATCCAATTTAAAAATTATTCACCTAATAAGAAATCCTAGCACAAACAGTTCATTTACACTTCATCAGTTTACAAGTCATGGTCGATAATTTATGAGGTAATTTAACAACATTTAAATTACCAAACATTTTTTCCATTTCCGTGGAAGTGTATATAGGATTTGTCATTTAGGATACTTTTCATTAAAAAAAATGATAAAAAGACATTTATTCCTAGGGAAAGCAATTCTAGGGGTAGATTCACAAGTAGAGGTAGTAGCTTGATTCCAACATCACCACTCACCCCACCAAGATCACGCAATGCCACACCATCGACTGAAATTTGTATTCCATCATTTGTAGGTAGACATAGACTTCCCGAGGTACTTAGAACTGAGATCCAACCTAGGGATTCACCAACTTCCTCTACTGAAGGTGTAGTAGAAGAAACTGCATCCCCAACAGAAGGAGTAATATTTCTATCTTCAATTGGAGAACAACTTCTAGGACAAGAATTAGAAGTCCATGACAAACACTGCAATCAAACTTCTCCAACTAAATATCATGTTGAAGAATGCAACTAGTGTTGGTCATAGTAGAGCTGGTTCTCATGGCGGCACCTAGGGTTTTGTTTATTGTGGCATCGCATGGCGACGACCATGGCAAAACAATAGCAACCCGATGGCAGCACACCTAGGGTCTTGTTTTTTGAAGCATTGCATGGAGGCATACACTGCCTCACTCACCTGCAATGCACTATCTGAAAACTTAACGTTTCAATTGGCACCTTGTTGAGCCCTCAACCGCGCCAATCAGTGTTTGACGGATTCCCCATGGATTTAGCGGCTCGTTTTTTCATCGGAACACAGACACTGTCAGACGTTTGTCTTATGTGCCTCCCCGTCATTTCGCTTCCGACGGCTCTCTACTGCCCAATACTGTTACACACTGCTTCTTTCCCATGACAGTTTTGCACCGACTGATAGTTGGACTCTAGCATTAACGGATTTTTATTGGGGACATCAATGGAAGGGGCCCAGGATGAACAGTTCGTGGATTATTCAGAGGACCCATTTTCCCATGTGGACATTTGGACCCTTGCTCAATGCTTTTCATCTAGCATGCTTGTTTCTCACCCGTCATCCTCTCCATTTACTTTATATGCTTTCTCTGGGTCCAATCCATCTACATCCTCATCCTTATATTCCTTCCCTACCCTTAACTCATTTCTAGTCCGTGACCTCACCCCCAACTCCCCTGCCATTCTCTCAACAACAGATCTAGACCTTATCTCCTCTCCAGATCTCCGTCCTCTGTCCCCTGCAACATTAGCATTTATCTCACAGACCCTCCCTCCAATTCACATCCAGAGACCCTACATATATGATATTATCGCAATAACGGCACATTGAGATGGCTCTAGTGCTTCTGAAGATTTGGAGCCCCTTATTTGATCTTGAACATGAACAGTTGGGAGCAGGACCTATTTGGGTTCACTTGCTTGGGATCCCGCTACATTTATGGAACACACAGATCTTCAGTGATATTGGTAATGTTCTGAGCACATATTTGGATCATGATCGCTCATATATTGAATCAAGCAAGATGGCATTTTCCCACATTCTAGTACATTTGGATACCAGGGAAGGACTTGAAGAATCCTTCAAAATTCAATGGTACAATACTACCCAGACACAAATTCTTGATTTTGAAGGGGTATCGTTCCGTTGTCGTCGCTGTCACAAGGTTGGACATGTTTTTAAATATTTTCCACTAAATGGACAGGCTTATGGTACTCACTCTCTGGGAGGTAAGAATCCTATAGAACCAATATCGGTCTCCCTGCAACGTTAGGCACAACTATCAGGCTTCCTCTCGACTCTAGTTACCACTTCGCAAGAGGACATTACTCTGGAGGATGTGGCTGCCCCATACATGGTCATTCAATCCATGACAACTGCTACACATATTGGTCTCTCCTCAGACACTGGTACTCCATCTTTACCTCGTTTCTCATTTCTATCACTTTTTTCTACTGCATCTATTCAATGCACGAAGCCCTCTCTGGATGGATTTTCTACCTCTTCTATTATTTTCCCCCCTTCCTCCTCATCTTTCCTTTTTACCCTACCCCCCCTACCATACCTAAACTTTCATCATTACCCCCTCCCCCCTCATCAGCTGCTCCTTATACACTTCCCCCATCGCTCCCCACCCCATCTCTTACTGTGCAAACATCTGAATCCTCTTCCACACACTCCTACAATTTGCGTCCTCGCACTTACACCCTAGCTGGACTTGGCCCTTATCATGGCTCTCCTTTATCTTTGCACAAGTCTACTCGCGGCCGTCACTCACATATTTGAAGGCCATCCTACAAGTCGATATTGAAGTCGCCTCTGGCACTCAACTCTCTATTGAAGGGATCCTTAGAGCAAGACAATCTGCACATCAGGTTTCTCAATGATTTGTCTCTCTTTCAATTTCCGAGGGCTTTCCAGCCCTGCTAAGTGCCTTACTCTTAGGCACCTCTTTACTTCTTCATCTGTAGACATCATCCTCCTACAAGAAACTCATGGTACCTCTGAACTTGTCATTCAAGCACTTGCTCCCCTCCTCCCCTCGTGGGCCATCCATGCCATCAATGCAAATGGACGCTTGGGTGGAATTTCCCTTTGTATCAACCCCTGACATATTAAAATTCTGAATTTTTGGGGGAGGGATAAAATTCTGGCGATGTATGTATTTTCAGAAGCTCTTGGCCTACAATTCTATATCATCAATGCCCACGACCCTTGTACCAATAGGCAGCAGTTCTGGACCTCTCCAATGCATTTATCGGTATTGCGTTATTACAATATTATTTTGGCTGGAGAATTGAATTTCTCCCTTAGTATCTCTGAATCTTGGGGACCTAATTCACATGCGAATCCACTCTCCAATTTCTTTAGACACCTTCTATCATCCTATCAACTAGTGGATACCCTCATAACCTCTCCTTCTCTCACCTAGTGCAACAGGCGCATTGGGGCCAATATGGTTTCTCGTAGGCTTGATCACTTCCTCATTAAGAAAGATATACTTCACACTCTTGGGTCGTTCAGACAATGGATCAACTCAAGGGGTATCTTTTACTACTCTCCCAGATACCTAGAAATCATTGGGGCCTTCAATAAGCCGACCACACCATTCAAATTATGCTCTATGTGGCTACAAGATGCAAACTACATCAATTTAGTGAATACACAATGGATACTCCCTCCACCACAGAGCTTACACTCGCCATCCTCCAAATTTGCACACAGACTTCTCTCCATTAAAAAGAAGTTAATAACTTGGGCTAGGAATAAGAAAATAATGGAGGATCTAGAGCTCACAACAATAGAACATGATATCCACATATTGGAATGCTCTATTGGGGGAGGATTTGCGACAAAATATGAGAAATCATAGCTTATTAAATTGGAATCTCAGCGTCTAAAGATCCTACAAAATCAGGATGAATTTTGGCGACTAAAAAGTCGTGCCACCTAGATCAAAGTAGGTGATGAAAACTCCAAATTCTTCCATCAATTTGCAAGGGGCCAAAAGGCCATCAATACCATTTGGGGACTCGACAACGAGGATGGTACCATTGCTTCTACTTTCTCACAACTTGCTCATAAGGGCATCACTCATTTTAGAGATATCTATAAGGCTCCTCTACAGTACTCACTGGCTGAGATTATTAAGGTGGCCTCCCTATTTCCTAGAGATGTGGATCCCACAACTGCTGATGACTTCATTACACATGTAACGATGGAGGAACTAGAATCTGTCCTTAAATGGTTCAAAAAGGACAAGAGCCCTGCACCTAATGGATGGTCTGTGGAATTTTATTTGGCATTATTTGAACTACTAGGAAAATACCTTCTGGAGGTTGTGGAAGAGACCCAACAATCTGGGCGCGTCTATGAGGCGTTTAATGCTACCTTCATTGCCCTTATCCCCAAATCAGATCATCCCTCCACTTTTAAATATTTTCGTCCGATCTCATTATGAAACTGTATCTACAAGATGATGGCTAAGATTCTTTCTAATCAGCTTAAGCCTATTTTATCTAATTTTATCTCACCCGAACAATTTGCATTCCTTGAAAATTGACAGATCCATGATGCTATTGGAATTGCACAAGAAGGAATACATACTATGCACACTAAGAATATCAAAGGGATGATCCTCAAGATAGATCTGGAAAAATCTCTTAATCAAGCTAGTTGGATCTATATCCGCATACTTCTTACTCATCTAGGATTTCCTTTACAGGTTATTAATTGGATTATGTGTTGCATTACCTCTGTTTCTTACAAGATTCTCATTAATGGGGCTGCAACAAATTTATTTAATTCTGAATGTGGACTTCAACAAGGGTGCTCGTTATCCCCCCTTCTCTTTCTCCTGATCATGGAGGGTCTCAGCAGATGTATCATTGATGAAAGGGATCATGGCAGATTGAAAGGTATTTGTATCTCAGCAAACTGTGTGCTCACACACCTACTATTTGTTGATGATATCATACTTTTCCTCAATGGAACACTTGGTGATTCTATTGTGGTAAGATCCATGCTTCTACTATTTTGTACTGCCACTGGTATGCAATGTAATAACAACAAATCTACATTGACATGTCATGGATGCACACCACATGAGATCCATTTTGCACAACAGAGATTCCCATTTACCCTCACCAGATTTGATGATGGACTGAAGTACTTGGGATTTTACCTTAAACCAGTGAGCTATAAAACTGTTGATTGGAATTGGATTATCACCAAGATCGAAAAAATACTGAACAACCGGTGCCACCGTTGGCTGTCAAGGGCTGGTCGACTGATACTTATCAAATCTGTATTAGAGGCCATTCCGGTATTCTGGATGTCTCTGGCTTGGATACCTAAAGGAATACTTCACAGGATACAGTTGATCTGTAGAAAAGTTGTATGGCTTGGTGCTAAAGAAGGACACACCTTTGCTTGGACTAAATGGACTCGTATTGCTTTACCTATGCGTTGGGGTGGATGGGGAATCAAAGATCTTCCGACCTTTGCTCAGGCACTGGCTGCAAAAATTGGTTGGAAGATTCTTACTGGCAACAATTTATGGTCTAGGGTGGTCATACAGAAATAATTCCACCCTCTCAGCCCACTTGAATGGCTTCGTCAACTACCGGTGCACCATCCTAGCTGCTCAATGATTTGGAGCACTATTTTGGGCTCAATTTGACACATCAACATTGATTTGGCCTGAAAATTGGCAATGGTTCCAGAGTTCATATTGGATGGGATATTTGGTCGGGTTGCAGTGCTCACCTCCTCCCACCTGCACTTATTGACTCCCTCAATCGTGTTGGATATCAGACACTAAACCACATTACCGACAGAAATCGCACCACCCTATTCACTCAAGGTTGGTTAGACCACTTGGAATTACAGCTCTAACCGCAATGGGTAGTGCTTTGGACTGCTTATCTGGATGCATTAAGAGATTTACATGTCAGAATTATCAACTGGTGAACTCATAGGGATAGTCTCAAAATAGGGTTTATACACTCCCAAAGAGGGGTATATTCACATTTATAGATCATATAGGCCTAAATCCTTACTCCCATGGTGGCGCAATATTTGGAAATTAAAGGGACCTATAAAATCTAGGCCTCTCATGTGGTGCATTCTCACTGATAAAATTCCCACGGGGGCGAACCTCCATAAAATATCACATATTGGTCCCCATAGATGTCCACTATGTAATGTAGCTTCTGAAGATACTATACATATTTTTCTCCACTGTAATGCTATACATGAACGCTAGCACCTTATCAACTCCTCGATTAATCATAATCTTCGTTGAGAGGGGCTTTCTCTTACAGATGCATGGGAGACTTGGTGGATATTTGCACAACCCCACAAGTTACGTAATTCACCTATCTTAACATGTTGGAGCATCTGGATGGCCCGCAGCCAGACCATCTTCTATAATACACCACATCATTGGCCCTCAACTACTGCTTGCATTATTTCCATTTACCACTTGATACCTGATGATCCACCTCCTCCACAACCCTGAGTTATCTCCCCTGAGATTATTGAAATATCCCATCCTTGGGCTTATTTCGATGGATCTGCACAAATCCATGGTTGTGGTGGTGGTTTCCTACTTCATCACACACCTCATCATTTTTACAAAGTCAAGATTGTACTTGGACATGGCACCAATAACTATGCTGAACTCTCCTGTCTATTATACCTCCTTCAATTTGCCATCACAAAAAATGTTAATGATCTATAAATATTTGGTGATTCCAAAATTATCATTGACTGGTTCAACCAAAAAAAAACCTGTCACGTACACACACTACAGAACATTTTGGATGAAGTACTTCAGCACAGAACATATTTTGATCATATTTCTTGTCAACATATTTACAGGGAGAGAAACACGATTTCTGATCTCCTATCCAAGGAGGCGACGCACATGGAGATTCAAGAGCAGAATGATCATGCATACTATTAGTACTTTCATTGTCCTTTTGTACCTAATCATTGGATGGCGTTGAATCCCCATTAGAGGTTGCTGTTGTTTTTTGTTTTTTTGCTTACAGTTACTTATAGTATTTTTGTACATAGACTATTGATCACTAATCCACATCATGTATTTATGAGGCACTTATTAGATGTACTTATTTTTACTCCTTTACTGCTATCTATTGACAACTTCACTTCTGATCTGAATATGCACTTAGCATATACAACATGTAACTTTTATTTTTATTAATAGAAGCTACGATTTTTCCTGTGAAAAAAAGAAGAAGGAGAAACTTATTTTAACATTCCATTGATAGAATAACTAGTGGAGGAGTTATAAAACCCAATTATAGAACCTTATATTAACTTTGAAAAATCTACAATGGCAAGAGAAGGGGAAGGAGAGGTAGACAATGTGAATGGTTAGCATAGGATTGGAGGACGAAGAGGTAGAGGAGGAAATGGAGGAGGAGGTGGAGGAAGAGGTTTAAGAGGTGGTAGAGGAGAACCAAAACCTTTTGGATTTCCCATCTTAGATGAAGATACCATGACCACAAGGAATAATATCTCACCCTCCATCCTCCCTAATTTCCATGGAGTAAGGAATGAGGATCCTAAAACATTTATTTTTGAGTTTGAAGTTTTGTGTATATCTTATGACTACTTGCTTGATTCTCAAAAATTGAAATTGTTTCCAGCCACTCTTAAAGATGGAGCACTTAAAATGGTTTATGGGATTGGGAACACATACCATAAGAACATGGGATGAAATGAAAGATGTGTTCTTAGAAAAATACAAAGGTAATTGTATGCCTCATAACCTTAAAGATGAAGTCTTTAAAATGATGCAAAAATAGGATTAAAATCTTGAGGATTTGGTTGAAATATTTTCTTACAATGTTAAAAGGAATAAAATGCATAATCTATATGATGAAAATTTGAAATCTCTTTTGCTAAAAGCAATTAGAGATGAGTGGACATATCTTCTCAATTTAATGGGTAAAGGAGATGTTTCACAGTTATCATTTAGATACATTTGTGAACTTTGTCCACATATTTCGAGAGGTAAGGCTAGAATTAGAAAAATCCAAGAGATCTTGTTATGTCTAGTATTAATAAATATGCAACTGGAACAATAACTAGAGTAGAAACAGGCAATTTTCTCGAAATTTTTAAAATGGATATTTTAGGGAGTCTTAGTGAACAACTAGATACCCTTAAGATTCAGAACAAGCAAAAATTTGAAAATGTCGCATTATCAATATTTTGTTCTAAATGCAAAAAGAAACATGCTCTAAGAGAATGCACTCTTGATAGTGGTGAAATATGTGCTATTTGTGTAGAAAACCATGACACAAAGGTATGCCATTAAATCCCTGGACTTAAAGCAGTCTTGCAAAGTGAATTTGAAACAAGCCAAGTTGAGTCACTTTGTTTTATCGATAAGAGACCATGGCAACCACAACATCTAAATATAGTGCAAGGTCTTAACCCTCAATACCAATCATATGCAAAACCTCAAAACAATTGGAATACCCCAATGCCTTGGAAAAATTGGCCACCTCAAAATCCATTATGGACACAAGGTTGGAAGTACCCTCCTAGGAATCCTTAGTTTAATAAGTTTCAACAACCATTTAATCCATATAAACCTTTCTATTATACTCCTCAATCAAATTCTTTTCCACAATCTCAAATACAAACTCAGTCTTCTAATTAACCACTTCCAGTACTACCCACATCATACCCCCAAAAAACCAAACAACTACCTACTCAGCCACTTCTGAACACAAACAATAAAAATTTACAACATGTCTACAATATAGAAGGTCAAAATTTCAAAGTTTGCATGATAGCTTTATTAGATCTAAATAATGTCCAACTTAGATTTGGTAGAGTTTTGGAAAAGAAGTTACCATTTGTTGTTGTTCCTCAAGAAGATGATCCTCTTGAGAAATAAACATCTCTTAATCAAGAATAAAATTATAAAAAATAAAGTACCCATGTTCATTCTAATGATACTCCAATAAATTCAACTCCCATTGCAAAAAAACCTTTTTTTTTGTTCAAAATCCACCTTTTCCCGAAAGGCTAAAAATTGACAATAAGGCAAATAACTCATGGGAACATTACAAAAGCATAACTCCTTCAACCATTCACAAAGGACAATTCTCCAAATATTCATGAGCAGAAAGCCAAAATCAAAGTTGAAACAATGGAACAGAATAATAAAATATGCATAATTTGTAAGATTACATGGAGAACAAAAGAGAAAAACATACAATAAAATTATAATCATTCAGATGTGGCACTAAGGCTATGGTAATAACATAATAAAATCACTCAAGAAAGCATACAAATTCAGCAAATTATGCTACATAACTATAACAAACTACCATTAAAGGATAAAAAAGACACATTACTATGCATTATTTCTAGTACAAACAAAACAGATTATGGACAAGATTTATGCTAAACTGGATTCTAGAGAATTGGTTGTATGCCCACGTAATACCACCAAAATCATCCATGAACATAAATAAAAGGTAGAAGGAATACAAAATATTGTTGGAATCCAAGAGCAAATATATCCCAAAAATCATCCATGAACATAAATGGATGGAAGAAACATTATAAACTCTTGTTAGAAATGCAATTCATGTAGATTGTCATTAATAGAGCATGATATGTTTCAAATTGTGTTTTCCCAACCAACGAATATATCAGGTTCCACTATGTGTTTACTGCACACACATCAATAGTATCCCACCCTGCAAAAGAATAAAAGGGATAGAAGGGTTCATATATTGAAATATTAATTAAAAAGAGTGGTAAATTGGAAATCTCGATGTCTTTTAATGTATAAGGTATATTTAAATTTGACATTTTTACAAAGTATGCTCCAATATAAATAAGAGGATTTGAAGTTCTAAACAAAGTATAATAGATCATTTTGATTATTCTATCATTGAAATTCATTAGATTTTAAAAACAAACTTTTAACTTCCCTTACATATCAAGTGCCACAAAGAGTAGGCATCCCCATCAAATAGAGAGAATAAACATGATACAGTTATTCAATGTTGATCTATACCCTAGAGAAATCCACATCCTGTTGTATCTCTTTTTCTTCTAATTAGCAATATGTCACGATTCTTACTAAGCATGATCTCAAATCCTACATAACTATCTAGCCAAAGGGGCTAATTCAACCAATTGTGTCATAGATTTAGTGTGTCTTTGTAATGAATGGATTCCACTCTTTTATCTTAGATTTAGTGTGCTTCTGATTTACCCATCCCACATTCCTTGATAGAAGCAGGGAAGAAGGCAATGGTGGAAGGTAAAAGGCTACATTTTCTCATACATGAAAATTTTCCATATATTCCCTGCTAGACCGGTTTACATTGCAGCTTGTTTGCATATAAGCACTCTAAGAGAGTGAGAACAATCTTCACATCTCCAAGGATATTAAAACACATGCATGAATAAAACCACCTCAATTGAAATGAAATACCTCCAGAATTGGCGCGGGTCGCAGGGGAAATTGTGGCGTTGGGTCGTAGGGCGAATCATGTTGGAGGGACCTCCGGAATTGGCGCAGTGCTCTGAGAAATGAATTCTCTGGTCGCATCGAGAGCACAACGAATTTTGTGGCATTTGAATGGGCACTGGAACTCAGAGGGGAGGGCGCAGTTTAAATGGGGAGAACTTAGAATGGGAACACACATTTGGAGGGGAGGGAAGAGTTTGAATGGGAGGCGTTGTATTTAATGCAGGCTGGCGGAGGGTGTGGGAAGGGGAGAGGGTTGATGGGATGGGAGGAGGAAGAGGTGAGGCCGCAAACGAGCATTTCGGGGTGGGGCTTGACGAGAGGTGGAGGGTGACAGGAGGGCTGAAAAAGTTGCCAGAGGGGGGCTAGAATGGATGTTAGATCACCCATTTATTCGCACCTAATTATTCATTTACGTGTTCTGCTGTATTGAATATAATTCTATAACTTCTAATCTATACCCAGTTTATGAAATAATTCACATATTTCACAACCGTATAAGTACCATTCCTTTGGAGCAGCATTCGAACTGACCTCAATCAAAACTAATAGATTATGTGTAGCTACTAGAAACAACACATTTTTATTTGATCAGATCATAGTCTCGAGGATAAAAGGAGTTGTAATCTCTCCGTCTGTCAAAACAAATTTGAAGCCTTTCAATTCTATAAACACTTTATTCTAATAAATGCATGGAAATCTACTAAACATAATAGCCCTTCAATTCTATAAGTCCTTGATCCTAATAAATATATGGAAATTTACTGAACATGGCCTTTAACAGAAACAAGTTTTTTACCTACTCTCCTCAAGAATCACTCAAACTCGACACGAGATTGCCTACTTGTAATTAGCGAAAATAAAATAGAAAAACCTAATAAATCCACCTTTATTGAGGTTTTATTGGCTTTATACAAAACAAAACAAAAAACACAACATTGCAGAAAACCACATGGGCCCGAACCCAAGATTCATAGACAAAAATTTTGAAGTGGAAAAAATTAGCAATAAACCATAGAAAACAAACCTGTCACACTTACTCTAAGAAAACTCACACAGTAAATTAAAGCATGATAAAAAAAAAATTTAATAACCGGTACAGGCAAGGGTTAACAATTCTGACTAAATTAAATTTTCTATGCCATCAAAACGAAATTCCTAACTATATAAAGGTATTCGACGAGTGAACGCATACACCGAGGTTGACACAACTCCAAGGATTAAACTTCAATGAAATGTCGTAAATCCCATTTATTATAATTCACATGGAATAAGGTTTAAGAAATTATACTTGTCGTAAGGATAGCTTATCACATTAAATGTTTACGGATAAGAGTTATGGTGCGAGTTTGATTTTTTATCCGGATCCGAGTTTCCATAGCTGGAATAGGTGCACCAGCATTAAACTCTCCACCATACAAGGCGGTAAGTCTTGCCACCTGTTGATCTGCTCTGCAAACACGGCAGGCACACCTCGACTACCACGCAAAGATGTACAGGGCAATTACTTCTGCAGGACGAGTGTATTCAAGGCGCAGGGTTTCTCGGTAAGGGCAGAGGAAACACCCGCGGAACAAAACACCAGCCCAACGAGAAACCCGTTCATTCTGCCTTGCTCTTCCATCTCAGAGTGCCGAGCTTTGTTCTGCAGGTAACCCTCTGGCGAAGAGATATAGCCTGGCGATCATTCAGCGTTGTTTCTTTACAGTGATTTAGTGCTAGTCTTACAACGCTAAGAATGCCTTCCGATTATTTCAGAAGCCGACAGTTGGTGGAAAGATTCCAACTCGCCATGAAGCGGCCTTCTCATACTTCGATCATGGGTTCCAGTTGCACAGCTTCTCCGCCGGAAACTACAGGTATGGAATTACTATTTTATTTAAATATCTTTGTTTAATCGCCAAATCCTGACTCGACTCCTTTCAGGAAAGCCCCTTTTATCTTACCAGTTTCTCTTATTTTGTTTTGTTCTTCTCTCCAGGTTTAATCCGGCCAGGCGAACAAGCTCCCTTCCCACAGGTATTATTCAAAATCCCGCACACCGTTTTAGCATCTCATGTTCTGTCCTACCCTTCCTATTCTAACATGCTAATCTCTGCGTCCGATCTTCTGCTTTAATGTTATTACAGGTTTTTTTACAAAACCCAGAATTCTGCTTTTCGGTCTCCATCACAGCTTGGGCACCATTAATAGTCTTTTCTTTTCAAAAACCCCATGCAGGTGGTCCAGGTCAGTAGATATTTAGACCACAGAAGCTCCGGGAGCCTGCTTCGGCTCTTAGCCTGCTTCCGGGATTAAGCTTGTGTAATTAATTTGTCTTATTATTGGTCAATGTAATAAAGAACTGGACATTGAGTAGCTCTGTTGAAACGATAACACTCTTATCTTCTTACAGTTGGCCTAAACTCGTCTGTAGAATTCGCATCATACCAAACTCGCCTAGCGCAGTTCTGGTTCAGTTGGTTTTATAACTTCTGCTCTATTTTTAAATGTGAAATTTCCATCAGGTACAATTAAGTAACTGTTTTACAAGGGTTTTACTGCATTCGTTGAATTCCTGCTTGTTTGGTTGCTACGGAAGTAACCGGAACTAAATTTTCGTTTCCCTGGAATCTCTATGCAGTTCTTCCTTTCAATATATTTTCCAGTTTTTGTTATAAACTAAATTTGGCATTATTTCCTGTAGAGGTTATTAAAGTACTACGTTCTATGGCACAAATGCAAATTCTTGATCTATTGAACATAATACATATATGCATGTATCGAATTAAATGTGTAATTTTTCTGCTCTTTATGCCAATAGTCATCAAAGTACCGCGGCTTTTCCTGCAAATTGTATCTGTAATTTCTTTTCATAATTTAAGAGATTCTTCCTTAGGTTTATCGAAGGGTTTTGTTTATTATGTATACTACAGGATTGTTTACAGTTATAGGATAATGGTTTATCTATGATACCCTTAGGTGATATGGCGCCAGTCCGCCACATAAGGACTGCGTATAGATTTTAGCCCACGAGCAAGAACAGGGATGGTTATTCCCACCAACCCCCACTCCACAAGCTCATCTTGGGGCCCTTTTCTCCTGTTTACATTTGTGTCATAGTCTGCTACTCATTACTTTGGTATTCTATAATTTCTTGTTTTGAGTAACATGCATTTGGTAATCTCAATAGAATACGAGTTTATTGTTATTTCCACAGTTCTTTGTAAAGTACCACTTTTATTCTAGCTTCCATGCATTGTTTTATTTTCCTCAACACTCAAGAAAAAAACCTTTTTACTATGACAGAAATTACAAAACTTTGCTTCTATTCATATAAAGACAGGAGGTAAGTTAAACCTTCTCGATAAACAGAAAACAGTGTAACTGTTCCTACTTAAAAAGAACCACTAGACTAACTTGCAGTACATTTTAACAAGCATTAATGTCTGTCTCCTACGAGAAACTTCTTTCACTATTTAATGGTCTTTTCCGTCACAGGCAACCAGCATCTACCTGTTAAACTTGATCCTACACAATCTCTGTTTCACATTGTTCTTGTTATAGAACATACTTGGTTCGGTGTCTGTTTACAAACAGTCCTGTTCCCTTCCCAATTTAACAGTAAAATAAGAATAACAGATAGCTAAACTACATTTTACTGAATTCCAGGCTATGATATACTTATCTGTACTGGGTAAACTCCTTTTTGACTGTGGTCCTCCCAACCTTCAAGGGAGGCAATGACGTCCTCACCTTGCCCCCGAGCTCCAGAACTTGGACAGTGCCACGGGAAATTAATGGATAGTTTTCTCCTTCTGTGACCTCTGGATTAATACAGTCAACAGACAGAAATTCTTTCCCACAAGAGTTTCAGAAGTAATTTTCAACTGGTTTACCACCCAGCTCTAGAAAATACTTCACCCTCTGCTAGTCATTTCACAGAACCCCTACCCTTCTTCTGGAATTCCTTTTATTCCAGAGGGTAAGTAACTGTCTCCCAACTGTTTCCCAACCACTTCCTATTCCTGGAAACTTCACCATCGGTCTAGAAAGGGTTTCCTCTTTCTTTTTCATCTTTTAATAACTCAGTAAATATTAAAAATAAAATACTTTAAGTTATGAGCAATTGCCAATAAGTTTTCCTTGTCCAGAATAACAAAAGAAAAATAAACAAAATAAAACTAAAGAGACTAATTAAACTAACAGTCTTTTAACCAATTGTAACTAATTGTCTCTTAATGAGGGTGTCACAGTTTCCCCCCCCTGGAGGTAACACCGTCCTCGGTGTTTTAGCCCCTCTTTAGAAAGAGTTCGGGGTATGCTTCCTGCATAAATTTTTCTTCCTCCCAGGTAGCTTCGTTAGGTCCAAAGTGCTTCCACTGCACTTTCACCTAAACGACTACTCTTTTGCGGAGTTCAATTTCCCTCCGATCAAGTATGCGTAGAGGCTCTACCAGGAACTCTCCGTCCGGTTCTACCTGAAAGGCACAAAATAATTCCAAATCAGTGCATTTCGAGATATTCAATCTATATACTAGAATTATTTTATCCTTCTCCTACCTGAATATTCTGCCAATGAATTACATGTTTCTCATCGTGTATGTATCGCTTTAGTAAAGATACATGAAACACATTATGTACTCGAATGTGGCTGGGTAAGGCCAATCTATAGGCTACTAGTCTGATTCTTTCCAATATTTGGAAAGGGCCGCAGTACCGAGGAGCCAGCTTAGCACAAGAGGTCCACCTCATAGTGCTTCTCTTAGGCTTAATTCATACGTATACGTGATCTCCTACCCCAAATTATCGGTAGGATATTTTTCGGTCTGCGTAAAATTTTTGCCTATCTTGTGCGGCTTTCAAATTCTGCCTTACACGCTTTACCTCTGCCTCCATCTTAGCCAGCGTTTCAGGTCCCAACAACAGTTTTGTTTCGGGGCTGCTCCAATTTATAGGTGTACGACACTACCTACCATACAAGGCTTCAAAGGGACTCATTTTCAGAGACTCCTGATACCCATTGTTGTATGCAAATTCTACTAGGTGCAAGTAATCTTCCCACTTGGTGGGTTGCTGCATTACATACATTTGTAGCATGTCTTCTAGGATCTGATTTACACGCTCTGTCTGCCCATCTGTTTGAGGATGATAAGCAGTACTAAAGTGTATATGGGTCCCCAATCCAGAAAATAAAGTTTTCCAAAAAGCAGATGTAAACTTAACGTCTCGATCTGAGATCACAGTTTTAGGTATGCCATGCAACCTAAAGATCTCCTTCATAAATATATCCGCAATTTGTACCGTCTTAAAGGTAGATTGCACAGGTATAAAATGGGCAGACTTACTTAATCTGTCTACCACTACCATAATAGAATCATTCTGCTTCCTTGTTCATGGTAACCCTGTAATGAAGTCCAATGAAATAACTTCCCACTTCCATTCAGGAATGGGTATTGGCTGCAATAACCCAGCAGGATGCTGATGTTCAGCTTTAACCTGCTGACACTCTAGACACTTGCTTATGTATACAGCAATATCCTTATGCATTCCTGGCCAATAATAAACTTTCCTTACAGCTGTAAGCATCTTCTGATATCCAGGATGACCAGCGTAATTGCTGCGGTGAAATTCATTCAGGATCAATTCTTTAAGATTAGTGCGGTTAGGCACATAAATCTTTCCGCGAAAGGTCAAAGCCTGTTCCTCACTCTCTCCAAGCTCTGTTACTTTGTCTTGCTGTTTGTCATTCTTCATTTGCTGCCACAGGAACTTATATTCTGGGTCACTTTGAGTTTCTTCCTTCAATTGATTCAACAGTTGGCTTTCCAACTGGTTAAAATATAGAGCAAACAGACTATGTAATTTTCGACTTAAAACATCGGCAACTTTATTTTCTTTCCCTTTAACGTGTTGAATGTCCATGTCGAACTCACTCAGAAATGCATTCCATCTCGCCTGTCTAGAGTTTAAATCTGCTTGTTTGAAATAGCTGGTCAAGCTGCTATGATCTGTTTTCAGCACAAATCTTTTACCCAATAGATAGTTCCTCCATACTCGGAGGGCGTGGACTACTGCAGTAAGCTCCAAATCATAAGCAGAATACTTCTGCTCATGCTCCTTAAGCTTCCTTGACTCATAGGCTATCACTTTTCCCTCTTGAGTTAAAACTGCTCCAACTCCCTCTTTACTAGCATCCGTACAGACTTCATAGTCCTTCTCTGGGTCAGCCACCTTCAGGACTGGAGCTGTAGTTAAGAGTTGTTTTAATTTTTCGAAACTGTCCTGGCATTATGTTGTCCATCTAAAAATCTTGCCTTTCTTCTGTAACGTTGTAATGGGAAATGCAATTTTGGAGAACCCTTGTATGAATCTTCTATAATACCCGGCTAAGCCCATGAAAGATCTAATGTCTGCCACGTTCCGAGGCACTTGCCACTCCATGATGGCTTTGATCTTTTCGGGATCAACTGCTATCCCTTCAGCTGTTATGACGTGTCCCAAGTACTGAATTTCTGTTTTAAAGAAATCGCACTTGCTGAATTTAGCATAGAGCTGATGCTTTCTTAGTGTTTCCAACACTATGCGCAAATGTTCCTTATGCTCTTCTTCATTTTTAGAGTACACCAGGATATCATCGATAAAGATGAGCACGAAATTATCTAGGAATCGATGAAATATGCCATTCATTAGCCTCATAAAAGTTGCTGGTGCATTGGTTAAGCCAAAGGGCAGCACAACAAATTCATAATGACCGTATCGGGTGCGGAAGGCTGTTTTGCAGATATCCTCATCTTTAATCCGAACTTGATGATATCCGGATCTTAAATCAATTTTGGAGAATACCTTAGCCCCTCTTACCTGGTCAAACAAATCGTCAATTCTTGGTAAGGGGTACTTGTTCTTAACAGTCAGCTTATTAAGCTGCCTGTAATCCATACACATGCGCAGCGTCCCGTCTTTCTTTTTAACGAAAAGGACCGGTGCGCCCCATGGTGACACACTTGGACGAATATAGCCCTTGTCTAGCAACTCTTGCAACTGTATTTTTAATTCTGTTAACTCCGACACACTCATCCTATACGGGGCTCTTGACACTGGTGAGGCACCCGGCAGCAACTCAATAGTGAAATCAATATCCCTTTTGGGTGGTAGTCCAGGAATTTCCTCTGGAAATACGTCCAAAAATTCCTGCACCACAGGAATATCTTCCAGCATTGAAGCCTTTTCCTTAGAATCTGTGTATCCTACTTGAATAGCATACAACTGGCACCCTTTTCTAATACACTTACCCAGCTGAGATGTTGTTATTGGTCGTATTTGTACAGGCTTTTTAATTCCTTGTACCACTTTCTGCGTACCATCTTGTTTTCTGAATGAGATGGTATTTTCCTTACAGTCTACTACTGTCCAATGTCTCTCCAGCCAATCCATACCCAGTAATACATCGTACGATCCCAATGGTAGGATATTTAAATCTACCTCTATCTGCTGTTCTGCCACTTCCAGCACACAATTAGGAATTTTCGCTGTTATCTTACATTTTTCCCCTATGGCTAACTGTACCAGCCATGAATTCCTAAATTTCTGTTCTTTTAATTTACATAACTCTACTAACTTAGGATTGATGTAACTCAGACTTGCTCCAGGATCAACCAGAATTGAAACAGGTTTAGTTAGTAATGTACCTTCAAGTTCAATCATCGTAGGCTGAAAATCAGCCTATCGATCTTCTAATGCTGCATTGATGCGATGCACGCTACGCGCCACGTATCCTACTGTAGATGCCTCCTGCAGATTTGCTACAGTTTCACTTTTGTTCCGTCTGGGACAGTTCTTATAATAGTGAGCTTCCCCACAGCCCCAACATTGTAAGGGAGGTTTAGTATTCTGTCCCAATTCAGGTTTACTCGATGCCTCTGTGGGCTTCTCCTCAGCTGGCCACTTAATTCTTTGGTGGTTTTTCCCAAACTGCTTGCTGATTGTGTTTCGTGCTGCATTCCTGAAACTGCTGTTTTTACTGTTCTTAAAGGTAGAGTTACTTTTCTGCCCTTTCTTCGGCTGCCAGCCTTTTCCCACATCACTCTTAATTTTATTTTGCTGATAACACAACCGTGCTTTTCGGATAGCTTCATCCATAGTCTGAGGGTTAACAAATTCTATCCGCTCTCTCATATGAGCAGGTAGACTGCTTAAAAATCTCTGTACCTTGGCCTTCTCTTCTCGAAGATAAGGTACATATCGCAGCAGCAAAGTGAACTTTGTCACATAATCATCCATCGTCATTTGTCCCAGCCGAAGGTCATGGAATTCCTTTGCTTTGTCGTCATAAAATCTTTCTGTCAGATATTTATCTTTAAAATACTGCTGGAACAGTTCCCAGGTTATGTCGCGTTCATCAATGATGCGCACATTCTTCACTTCTTCCCACCACAGGGTGGCTTTTTCCCGTAATTGATATATGGCTAGCCTGGCCTTTAAGTTACTGTTGTACTCGTAAACCTGGAAATATTTGTTTATATTTATTAGCCAAGCTTCAGCCGCTTCTTCTGCCTCACCGTCAAATGTCGGTGGCTTAATCTTACAAAATTCTCCTTGGAGTTCTACTTTTTGTCTTTTAAGGTCCTGCTGGCCGGACAAGTTGCCCGACTCTGCCTCTTGATAATTCATGTTTTTACTCCTTTGAGAGACACTCTTTTCAGTTTTGTCCTCAGCATTGTTCAGGGTCTGCTGATCTTCTGGCTCTGTTGATAGCTCTTTCTCAGCACTAGGATGCTTTGTTCCCTGGTTCTGTCTATCTGATAAACTCTTCAGGATCTTCTCTTGATCCTGTATTAACTTCTCATTGTCCCTTCGAACTCTTATCATTTCTTCCTGAAGTTGCTGTACCGTATTTAACAAGAAGGTAGTTTGTTGCTGCTGCTCTTCAAGTAATCGACTAGTCTTTTGGTGCTGCTCTACAGACAACTGTACCCACATTTCCGGGTTCAACACTGTGGGGGTTTGAGTCCCCTCATGCTGCGATTGGGTTGCCATCGCTCTTGCTCCCCTTTGTGCACTAATCACAAGCACACTGTTAGTAGACCCTTAAGATCCCAGTGTAGCAACTTGGCTCTGATACCACTTGTCACACTTACTCTAAGAAAACTCACACAGTAAATTAAAGCATGATAAAAAAAAAATTTAATAACCGATACAGGCAAGGGTTAACAATTCTGACTAAATTTAATTTTCTATGCCATCAAAACGAAATTCCTAACTATATAAATGTATTCGACGAGTGAATGCATACACCGAGGTTCACACAACTCCAAGGATTAAACTTCAATGAAATGTCGTAAATCCCATTTATTATAATTCACATGGCATAAGGTTTAAGAAATGATACTTGTCGTAAGGATAGCTTATCACATTAAATGTTTACGGATAAGAGTTATGGTGCGAGTTTGATTTTTTATCCGGATCCGAATTTCCATAGCTGGAATAGGTGCACCAGCATTAAACTCTCCACCATACAAGGCGGTAAGTCTTGCCAACTGTTGATCTGCTCTGCAAACATGGCAGGCACACCTTGACTACCACGCAAAGATGTACGGCAATTACTTCTGCAGGACGAGTGTATTCAAGGCGCAGGGTTTCTCGGTAAGGGCAGAGGAAACACCCGCGGAACAAAACACCAGCCCAACGAGAAAACCGTTCATTCTGCCTTGCTCTTCCATCTCAAAGTGCCGAGCTTTGTTCTGCAGGTAACCCTCTGGCGAAGAGATATAGCCTGGCGATCATTCAGCGTTGTTTCTTTACAGTGATTTAGTGCTAGTCTTACAACGCTAAGAATGCCTTCCGATTGTTTCAGAAGCCGACAGTTGGTGGAAAGATTCCAACTCGCCATGAAGCGGCCTTCTCATACTTCGATCATGGGTTCCAGTTGCACATCTTCTCTGCCGGAAACTACAAGTATGGAATTACTATTTTATTTAAATATCTTTGTTTAATCGCCAAATCCTGACTCGACTCCTTTCAGGAAATCCCCTTTTATCTTACCAGTTTCTCTTATTTTGTTTTGTTCTTCTCTCCAAGTTTAATCCGGCCAGGCGAACAAGCTCCCTTCCCACAGGTATTATTCAAAATCCCGCACACCGTTTTAGCATCTCATGTTCTGTCCTACCCTTCCTATTCTAACATGCTAATCTCTGTGTTTGATCTTCTGCTTTAATGTTATTACAGGTTTGTTTACAAAACCCCGAATTCCGCTTTTCGGTCTCCATCACAGCTCGGGCGCCATTAATAGTCTTTTCTTTTCAAAAACCCCGTGCAGGTGGTCCAGGTCAGTAGATATTTAGACCACAGAAGCTCCGGGAGCCTGCTTCGGCTCTTAGCCTGCTTTCGGGATTAAGCTTGTGTAATTAATTTGTCTTATTATTGGTCAATGTAATAAAGAACTGGACATTGAGTAGCTCTGTTGAAACGATAACACTCTTATCTTCTTACAGTTGGCCTAAACTCGTCTGTAGAATTCGCATCATACCAAACTCGCCTAGCGCAGTTCTGGTTCAGTTGGGTTTATAACTTCTGCTCTATTTTTAAATGTGAAATTTCCGTCAGGTACAATTAAGTAACTGTTTTACAAGGGTTTTACTGCATTCGTTGAATTCCTGCTTGTTTGGTCGCTACGGAAGTAACCGGAACTAAATTTTCATTTCCCTGGAATCTCTATGCAGTTCTTCCTTTCAATATATTTTCCAGTTTTTGTTATAAACTAAATTTGGCATTATTTCCTGTAGAGGTTATTAAAGTACTACGTTCTATGGCACAAATGCAAATTCTTGATCTATTGAACATAATACATATATGCATGTATCGAATTAAATGTGTAATTTTTCTGCTCTTTATGCCAACAGTCATCAAAGTACCGCGGCTTTTCCTGCAAATTGTATCTGTAATTTCTTTTCATAATTTAAGAGATTCTTCCTTAGGTTTATCGAAGGGTTTTGTTTATTATGTATACTACAGGATTGTTTACAGTTATAGGATAATGGTTTATCTATGATACCCTTAGGTGATATGGCGCCAGTCCGCCACATAAGGACTGCGTATAGATTTTAGCCCACGAGCAGGAACAGGGATGGTTATTCCCACCAACCCCCACTCCACAAGCTCATCTTGGGGCCCTTTTCTCCTGTTTACATTTGTGTCATAGTCTGCTACTCATTACTTTGGTATTCTATAATTTCTTGTTTTGAGTAACATGCATTTGGTAATCTCAATAGAATACGAGTTTATTGTTATTTCCACAGTTCTTTGTAAAGTACCACTTTTATTCTAGCTTCCATGCATTGTTTTATTTTCCTCAACACTCAAGAAAAAAACCTTTTTACTATGAAAGAAATTACAAAACTTTGCTTCTATTCATATAAAGATAGGAGGTAAGTTAAACCTTCTCGATAAACAGAAAACAGTGTAACTGTTCCTACTTAAAAAGAACCACTAGACTAACTTGCAGTACATTTTAACAAGCATTAATGTCTGTCTCCTACGAGAAACTTTTTTCACTATTTAATGGTCTTTTCCGTCACAGGCAACCAGCATCTACCTGTTAAACTTGATCCTACACAATCTCTGTTTCACATTGTTCTTGTTATAGAACATACTTGGTTCGGTGTCTGTTTACAAACAGTCATGTTCCCTTCCCAGTTTAACAGTAAAATAAGAATAACATATAGCTAAACTACAGTTTACTGAATTCCAGGCTATGATATACTTATCTGTACTGGGTAAACTCCTTTTTTACTGTGGTCCTCCCAACCTTCAAGGGAGGCAATGACGTCCTCACCTTGCCCCCGAGCTCCAGAACTTGGACAGTGCCACTGGAAATTAATGGATAGTTTTCTCCTTCTGTGACCTCTGGATTAATCCAGTCAACAGACAGAAATTCTTGCCCACAAGAGTTTCAGAAGTAATTTTCAACTGGTTTACCACCCAGCTCTAGAAAATACTTCACCCTCTGCTAGCCATTTCATAGAACCCCTACCCTTCTTCTGGAATTCCTTTTATTCCAGAGGGTAAGTAACTGTCTCCCAACTGTTTCCCAACCACTTCCTATTCCTAGAAACTTCACCATCAGTCTAGAAAGGGTTTCCTCTTTCTTTTTCATCTTTTAATAACTCAGTAAATATTAAAAATAAAATACTTTAAGTTATGAGCAATTGCCAATAAGTTTTCCTTGTCCAGAATAACAAAAGAAAAATAAACAAAATAAAACTAAAGAGACTAATTAAACTAACAGTCTTTTAACCAATTGTAACTAATTGTCTCTTAATGAGGGTGTCACAAAACCAAAAAAATTCCAAAAACACATAAGCAGTGAAATGGACAAAGGGCAAAGCAAAATAAAAAAACACAAAAGCTAGTTTAAATGCCATTTGTCAACATTCCAATTGAAGTTGGGCTTAAATAGAGAACTGTCATCCAATGCCTAGACATGTAAAGCTCTTGAATAGTTGAAAAGGTGCAACATACAGACAAGAGGTCAAACCATTAAAGATGCTTTGTGCGAGAAAGCATCAACCCTTTATGGAGAGATATATTGTACACATTGCTAGCGTATTTCTCCAAAATTTTACATAAATGGTAGTAGTGGTTTGGCTACATTTATCGATAAGCCAAATATTACTATAATTTAGCTAATACTACCTTAGTTGTTGTGTTATTACTTAGCAGCCTACCTTAGTAGGTTCTATCAGTACTGAACATAGGTAGAATTTAACCAGCTTTAAGTTGCAATGACTCAATGCTAATTGTTTCTTTGAAGGTATATAATAAATGTTGGAATATCGTACCAGGGTCAGCAATACTTATTTTCCCAATACTTATGGGCATTGTCCACCGATGCCACAAATTCACTTGGACGACAATTTTCTTGCCGGAATCTGGTAAAAAAAATTCAAAAAATCAGAATGTTGAAATGTTTGAGTCATTTTTTTTTTTAATGGTGGAAATGGATTTAGCGCCATCAAGAATCTCTAGGTCACCCAAAATCCTTGAGTTTGAAAACTATAACTCATATTTTCAAAAAATTCTAACAGATTTTGTCATAATATTTGCCAGAATTTCCATTATTTTTCGAGCTAATTTGTGGGTTTTTTAGACTATGATATACTTATGGCATTAATGGCGTCATACATGTACATGTATAATCTGGAAAATATTTCATACACCCCTATTGAGTTGTCACATCAAGATTTGTACTGGCAAACGGTTGAGTTGCAATTAATGCATAGGGTTGTATATGTCCATCATTAAATTTAAGTAGATTACTTAATGATGGACATATACAACCTCTCTACATTAATTGTAGTACAACAAAGTGAATAATTCTTTCCAATTCTAAATGTCACTCAGTAACAACATTTAGTTATTATAAAGATTTTTTTCCAAACAAAATTAATCCAACTTAAACTACAAGTTAAAAAAATATATATTTAAAATAAAAAATATAATAATAATAATAGTTATAAAATATATACTTTAATTTTTTCCATATTAAATTTTAAACTGCCAAATATTTACACCTGTTTCAATACGTGTAATAATCAGGGACACAAGTGTCTTAGAGACACTCTACACAAGTGTCGTAGAGTATAGGCATATTATTATAGTGACAAGTCATATTAATAGCAAGGACATATTTCATATTAACGGTGAAAAGTGACAAGGAACAAGGAAAGGTGTATCTATACAAGAATTTTATATTAACGGTGAAAAGTGACAAGAAAAGGTGTATTTATACAAGACTCGTATTCCATATACCGTATATCCATATGTACAATGGACGTATATTCCATACTCCCGGACTGTTTCCTTTCTCGGTCGCAGAAGCTTGTATAGTCTCCCACATATATGTATATATATTCTCATATATATATTTATTGAAATATCATAGGAGGAAATGGGGTTTGCCAAATTCCAAAATATTTCCCATATTTGTATTGCATTTGAGTAGGTTGCGACCCAAATCCTGTGCAAAATCATGGGTATGGTATGCAATGCCTCTCGTTACGGTTTCTAATTATTTCAAATTATTTCCCATATTTGTATGTTAGTAGAGAATGTTGTGACCAAAATCCCCTCCAAAATCATGGTTATGGTGTGTAATGCTTCTTGTTATTGATTCAAATTTAACGAATTCAGCATTCAAGACAGCACCTGGGTCAAGGTCGCTGGGATGTTTCCACTAAAAACACTTAAATTGAATTTGAGCAGGGCCTCGTTGCCAAGACGAGAAAGCACGCTCATGTGTGTAGCCAAGCTCTTCTTAGCCTTGGTACAATACATTGTAGTTCATTTTGATGTCAACACAAGTGAGGTATTATACATGTAAAAAAACTCAACCCATCGTAATGGTGATTTATTTGAGTCCTGCAATCAAGGGAAATGTTGAAATTTTAATAGTCCAATTGAGGTTAGGATTTTATCATCTTAGGTGTTAAACTGGTAGATGGATAAGTTGAAAATAATTAATATTATTTTATATTAATGGAGAAATGGTTACACAAGTTGTAATGTATCTCCTTAGTTTAGGATTAGTTCCTACAATTTAGGAGTTTGTTTGCAACTTCCTAATTCCTAGTGATGTACTTAATGATGTAATGTCTCATTCATGAATGTAGAGTAAACTCAGAGTGTTCTCTCTGTTTGAGTGCAGTCTCCAGGTGCAGTACTCACCTGTGAGCTGCAACTCCTTCTTTTTCAATTCAGTGTGATTTTTATCTTGGTATCAGAGGACAGAGTAGGGAGAGCCTTATTTATTTTATTTTTTTTAGCATCATTGATTACAGAACTGTAGTGGCTGTGAGTATATAGAAGCTTTCGCAGAATCATGTGGACTGCAATAACAACTGAAACACATGCCTCAGATGACTGATCATCTCTGAGCGGGAGAAAGGATTGGCGTGGTTTAGGGTTGAACAGTCGTGCCATTGGCGCGGGTTTGAGGGAGATAAGTGCGCCAGCGCGCCAAAATACGCTATTGGCACGGAAGTACACGCAAAAGTCGCGCCAGTTTTGGGACATGCGTGCATTTTGATTTGGGCGCGGATTTTTCGCATCGAAGAAGCGCCAGCCTCTTTCTCTTTGGGGAAGTCTGCAAATTTTTTGCAGATCGGCCCTACCCGGTGGTGGCACCTTGAAGTTCTGAATTCGCCTGGTGGTGGCAGATCGGACTTGCCCGGTGGTGGCGCATTGAAGTTCCGAATTCGCCCGGTGGTGGCAGATCGGACTTGCCCGGTGGTGGCACATTGAAGTTCCGAATTCGCCCAGTGGTGGCAGATCGGACTTGCCCGGTGGTGGCGCATTGAAGTTCCGAATTTTCCCGGTGGTGGCGCATTGAAGTTCCGAATTTTCCCGGTGGTGGCGCATTGAAGTTCCAGATTTGCTCGGTGGCAGCAGATCGGACTTGCCCAGTGGTGGCGCAGTGAAGTTTCTGATTCGCCCGGAGGAGGCAGATCAGATTGCCTGTTGGTGGCATATTGAAGGTACGAATTTTTTTTTCAACAAGACAGTGGTCAAGATCTGGTATGTGGTGATTTTTTTTTTCAGTATCCTGCAATTGTTCAGTTTGGTAGAATTATTCATCAGAGGATCAAAAATTTTATCAGGCCAATATGAATAACAGTATAGAATCGTATCTCCACGAGTCTGGCAAACTCGATGGATCTAATTTCACCAGCTGGAAATTCAAGATACAGACATTACTTGAAAGCACAAATGTGTGGTCGATCATTATAGGAAATGAGTTGAGACCAAGAGCAGCTGCACAAGAACAAGACTGGGATAAAAGGGAGACCAAAGCAAAGGTCATACTAAAGATGTCTGTCAAGGACAATATTATCCCGCATATTAGAGACTGTAAATCGTCCGCTGACATTTGGACGACGATCAAGAACCTATACCCGACACAGAATACAAACCGTGTCTTGTCACTCAAAGGCAATCTATTTGCAATGAAGATGGAGGAGAATGAGTCCGTTGTTGGATTCATTGCTAGAGTCAAAGACCTGAAGGACTGATTGGGAGATATCGGAGAGAAAGTTTCTGATTCAGATCTGGTCACGATCACATTGAACGGAATGACAGATGAATATCAGATGTTCATCACTGGACTGGCAGCGAGGGAGAAAGCCCCTGCGTTTGAAGAGCTGACAGGGATTCTGCTACAAGAAGAAGAGCGACGACAAAATTTGAAAACACAGAGAAATGATCTTGCTCTGATGGCCAAAAGGCGACAGTATAGAGGGAAGCAGCGACAGCAGCAATAGCAACCACAACAACATAAAGGAGCCAACATGTTTCAAAAGAGACCGTTTAAAGGTATGTCTGCTAATAACTTTCCCAGCAAGAAATGTTTTTACTGTGGAAAACCTGGTCATCAGATTAAAGAATGTTATAAGAGGCAGGCAGACGAAGCAAGAAATAAATAGAGAAATCACAAAGGATACTTTGTTGAGGAAGATGAGGACCATAGCCAAGAACTTCGACTATTTACAGCTAATTGTGCCCTTTCAGCTTCAAAAGGAGATGAGGATGACATATGGTATGTCGATTCTGGTGCATCCTCACATATGACAGGTAAGAAGGAATGGTTTGAATGTCTTGAAGAAACTTCATGTGGGTCGAAAATCTACTTAGGAGATGATAGCGGATATGAGATCAAAGGATACGGTCATATTCTGGTAAAGTTACCTAGCGGTGACATTAGACACCTTAAAAATGTATTGTATGTGCCCGGAATTAAGAAAAATTTGGTCTCTGTATCTATGATCACTGATCAGGACATGCAAGTTCAATTCTTTAAGACTAACTGTGTCATAAAGGATAGCCAGATGGAAACAGTTGCAACAAGAGTGCATGTGGGGAGCCTGTACAGACTAGATGTGAAAAGTATGCCACAGCAAGCCATGGTCGCAACTGGATCGATAGCAGAAAATATCTGGCACCAGAGATTCGGCCATCTTAATCTGCAAGACCTCATCCTACTTCAGAGAAAAGGTATGGTCGATGGACTCCCTATTTTCCATAATGTTCAGTTGGATTGTGATGGATGTGCATTAGGGAAAATGCATAGAGAAGAGTTCCCTTTGCATGTTAATAGAAAGGAAAGAGATATTTTAGAACTGGTGCATACAGACATATGCGGACCTATGCAGACTAGGTCACTAGGAGGTGCATATTAATTTCTCTTATTTACAGATGATTGCACTAGGTTCTCATGGATATACTTTCTAAGTAAAAAGAGTCATACCTTTCAGTATTTTAAAGAGTTTAAATCTATGGTAGAAAACCAGATAGGAAAAAGAATAAAAATTCTCTGCTCAGATCAAGGGGGAGAATACAGGCTGGGAGAGTTCATGAATTTCTGCAAGCAGCATGGGATTGTTCAACAGTTTACAGTGCCTCACACACCACAGCAGAATGGAGTGGCAGAGCGAACGAACAGATTTCTTGTGGAGTGCGCAAGGAGCATGCTTCAAGGTAAGGGTCTATCAAATGGTTTTTGGGCAGAAGCTATTAACACTGCTGTCTACTTAAAAAATAGGATTCCTACTAAATTTTTAGGCTTCAAAACCCCTTTTGAAGCATTATTTGGATTCAAACCAGCAGTGAGTCACTTAAGAATATTTGGGTCAAAAGCTTACACTCATATACCTAATGCAGATAGGAAGAAGTTAGATCCTAAAGCCCTGAAATGTATCTTTGTTGGATATGGCATTGAGTTCAAAGCATATAAGTTATTTAATCCTGTGACTCATAAGGTTTTTGCAAGTAGAGATGTCATATTTCATGAACAGGTTGAAGAAGGAAAGGATGACTGTAATAATGATTGGCACATTCCATTGCTAATGGAAGAAAACAGTGAGGATGATGAAGAACAGGAGCAGAAACAAGAAGAAGAAGTAATAGGTAATGTAATCAATGATGCAAGCCCAGAGAAGGCTGAAATAGACAGATTTGAGGTAAGCCCCCTACCAAGGAGATCAAGTAGGAAGACTCGATTATCATCCAGATTGAAAAACTATGCATTAATGACAAACATTTTAAACATTGTAGAACCTGCAAATTATGAAGAAGCATGAAAATCTGATGCATGGAGAGCTGCAATGCATGAGGAAATTGAATCAATTAAGAAAAACCATACTTGGGATTTGGTTGAATTGCCTGATGGTAAAACCCCCATAGGATGCAAATGGTTGTACAAACCTAAAATAAATGCAGATGGGAGTATAGAAAAACTTAAAGCTAGACTGGTAGCAAAGGGTTACTCACAGCAAGAGGGAATAGATTTCGATGACACCTTTGCTCATGTAGCCAAATTAAACACCATTAGAATGCTAATTTCCTTAGCAACAAAACATAAATGGCAGCTACACCAGCTAGATGTTAAGTCTGCATTTCTGAATGGTGACTTGAAAGAAGAAATTTATTTAGTTCAGCTTGAAGGTTTTGTGAAAAAGGGGCAGGAACATCTTGTTTGTAAATTGAAAAAGGCACTTTATGGTTTAAAACAAGCACCCAGGTCGTGGTATGAGAAGATTGACTCATTTTTTGTACAGCATGGCTTCCATAGGAGCTTGAATGATCCAAATATGTATACCAAGTTTAATAAACAGAGGAAAATTATTTTGATTTCTTTGTATGTAGATATGATCATAACAGGGGATGCTAACAATCTGATCAAAGAAATCAAACGGTAGATGTCACAAGTGTTTGAGATGAAAGATCTCGGAAATCTCCATTACTGTTTGGGATTGGAAGTATGGAGAGATTTTGGACAAACTTTTCTTACTCAAGGGAAGTATGCCAGAAGCTTGCTAGAAAAATTCAGAATGGAGCAGTGTAGATCAACAGCAATGCCATTGTAGCAGAACTTAAAGTTGAGCAGTAATGATGGTACTAAAGAGGTGGATGCCACTATGTATAGACAGCTAGTTGGCAGTTTGATATATCTTACTACAACTAGACCAGATTTGTCATACTCTGTTAGTACGTTGAGCTAGTTCATGTCAAAACCACTCGAAAGTCACTGGGTCGCAGCAAAAAGTGTGTTGAGGTATCTTAGTGGTACTAGTAATTATGGTATTTTGTACACTGACACTTCTGATGTTACTCTAGCAGGTTTTTCAGATTTAGATTGGGCAAGTAACTTGGATGATCGAAGGTCTATCACAGGTTACGCTTTCAGCATTGGATCCGGGGTCATAGCATGGAGCAGCAAAAAGCAAAGTACTGTAGCCTTATCTTCATGTGAAGCTGAGTACCAAGCATTGTGTGCAGCCACATGTGAAGCTATCTGGTTGAGAAGACTTCTCAACGATGCAGGAGAAGAACAGAAAGAATCAACTATCATCAAAACTGACAACCAGAGCACCATCAAGCTTGCATACAATCCAGTCTTTCATAAAAATACCAAGCACATCGATACTCAGTTCCATTTTGTTCGAGAGAAACTACAGTCAAAAGAGATATTTGTTGAATATTGTAAAACTTGTGACAATATGGCTGATATATTTACTAAGCCTCTTGGGCGTGTAAAGTTTGAATTGTTTAGAAGGATGCTAGGAGTTCAGGATAATCCTTCCTCCATTAAGGGGGGAGTTGAAAATAATTAATATTATTTTATATTAATGGAGAAATGGTTACACAAGTTGTAACGTATCTCCTTAATTTAGGATTAGTTCCTACAATTTAGGAGTTTGTTTGCAACTTCCTAATTCCTAGTGATGTACTTAATGATGTAATTTCTCATTCATGAATATAGAGTAAACTCAGAGTGTTCTCTCTGTTTGAGTGCAGTTTCCAGGTGCAGTACTCACCAGTGGGCTGCAACTCCTTCTTTTTCAATTCAGTGTGATTTTTATCTAGATAATCTTTAAAAAAGAGTAAGAAGAAAAAAATTGTATCTTTTGCAAGATAAAAAAAGTTTGAAATCCAGTGACACTTCATTATGAAATGTTTTATGAAAATATTTGTCATCAGTTTAAAAGTAGGTCTAAAAATAAACAATTTTAAAGAAACTTAACCCTATAATGTCATATAAAATTTGAGTCACTTAGACCATTAAGTCTCAAAGACATCATAAAAATATATCCTATCTAATCGAATCTACATTGTTACATTGTAGTCTATTTTGATGTGAACCGGAATACGGTAATCCATGGCTCTATATCCATGGTGATTATGGATGCTATGGTGTGGACAAATGAGTGAAGGACGAGATAGAACATAGTCGTGATAGTCACGCAATCAATGTGGGGCGATGAAAGGAAACGAAGGTCTGCTACACTGTGTGAAAGGGGTATTGGAGAGGCATGGAATTTCTTGGTGTCCGCGTATCAAACATGAAAAATGAAAAATGAAATGGATGGATTATTTTGTTAGCACCATCATATAATTAGTTAAGATGGATGAGAATAAGAAATGAAAATAATATAATATTAAATAGACCAGATAAAAGAGCGCTAAATCTATCCTGACTTAATTCATATATTTAACTTGGTTAACTTAGTACAAAGAGCACTAAGCCAGTCATAACTTAATACAAATATTTAAGTACAAATATTGGACTTAAATCTTAATATTTGCCTTTAATGCTCAGTAACAGTTATTGCTGTCATCTCTTCCGGAAGGGTAGAATCTTATCTGCAAATGGTTGCTTGCAGGGTTCGATATCTTACGTTAATGGAAACAAAGCACAAGGCAATTTCAAAGTGGGGGCACTTTGCAAAGTCTATTAGTTAGACTTGGTCCTATTAAACACTACGTGATGTAATCTTTGGGCGCCGCCTGCTGCATACAATATAACGAAAGAAGTAGGGAAAGTCATATCAAAGTGGATCCACGTTAGAAAGTCCCCAGTTAGAAAGGTGCTAGTAAACACAGCGTCACGGAATCTTTGGGTGCCGCCTGCTGCGTATAAAGTCACGAAGGAGATATGGAAAATCAAAGGCAAATATGAAGCGCTTGATTATCACATTATTTTTATATATAAGATAATGCTTGACATTTGTTGACAACTGAATGAATAGCATATCATACTCATCAAGTAAAGAGATAAGATTAGGATTGTTTGACGAGCCGCCTATAGGGTTCGGTGCATTGCGTCAATGCAATCCAACGAAAAGCGAACAGTAGTCAATCAAATATTGAAAATCAAATGCAGGGCAGATCCTGCCTACAAAGCAATGGTAATTGCTTGTTGGTTTCGATTCCTTTGAGTCATTGGAATAAGACGAAATGACAATATCAAAGTGGGGGCCACATTGCAAAGAGCAGGTGGAAGAAGAATACTTTACCTTTAGAGTGCATGAGTTTTGCGTTATCCTGCTTCTATCGGCCTCTACCGATGTAATTTCTGGATCTACACCTTGATTGCTTCCATCACCTAAAGGGGGACATTTTTCTTGGTGTACTTTTTTTTTAGTCAAATATGACTTAAAGTTACCAACGACCAGAAACATATTCTTTAAATTTAATTTGCGAAAACAAAAAATTAAATGTTGAAACCGTCAAATTCGACAACCTGGTCAAATTTGACAACCCGGTCGAGTTTCAAATTTCAACCCTCTTCATTGTGCCCTGGATGAAAGAAGTGCAGTGCGTATTATATGGTTTCAATATAGCTTTCTCTTACTGATACATCCAGCCGATCAGGATAACTTTCTCTTTAATTTTAATTTTTAATTTGTTTTTCTAATTTTATTCGAGTAAGATGTAAAAGTTGTGTAGCCAGATTCAAATAAAAAACCTATTGGTTCTGGAACCAGAATGATGAGGTGCTTGATTGATACTTTCAAAGTTTTTTTGACATTTCTTATTATAAAGTCTATAAACTCAGTGATTCAATTTTCCATATCTATAAAAATAATATATTAAGTTAGTCTGACCAAACTTTAAAAAAAATCACACTATATATCTGTATCAATATTCAGTATCTTGAATATTTAGAACCGCACAGATCAAAGTTTCAAATTATCCAATTCGTTTAACACGACAATCGTCGAATGATTTATCCTTGACAATGCTTATTACTTAAATCACGATTTTTTTATTTTTTTCAGAGGAAAAAAACGCTGTTTATATTAAAATATAAGCAGTACATAGTCGTGATGATCTCAAGCTGTGTGAAACAGCGAGAAAGTAATACATATTATGACCAAAGATAATGCGTCCTGTAGAAGGAAGGGGCGATCTTTAAAAGGCTGGCCGCCACATGTGAGAACAAGATGAGTTCCATACAAATACGCTCAGCATTAGATGCAAGGTTAAAGACGGAGTAGATAAGATTCAGCAGTGATAACATGTGAAATAAGCAGTATATATGAAATGTCAAAAGGTATATTGTGGACGACTGATAAATATGATGGTAAGATGAACCACAACAGAGTGGAAAAGTTCATATTCAAGACAGTTCTAACCTGTAAAAATTATGTTAATCCATTTAATTAGACAGGCAGAAACTGTGAATGTTGAATAGGCAAATATGGAAAAAATAAAACAAAGGATGCCCTTGAGATCAAGAGAAAAATGTAGTAAGCAGGCTCGCTTGTGTTTGTATGGCCGGCTCGCTTGCAAATAATGACTGGCTCGCTTGATTAGATGTAATAAGGAACACCAGCATGTGAATACTGTGGAGAAGCCTATAGAATCAGGCACGTATGTTATGATGTTCTGAACCCGCCTGCTTGAGGTGTATTCCTGGCTCGCTTGTACTCTTGTAATGCATGCTCGTTTGATGAGTCTCCACAGGCTCACCTGTACTAGATCCACAGGCTCGCTTGTAAACCGCGTCACCCATGGAGTAGCAGATATAATATATCATATGACAGAGTCGCCACATCCACCAAAATTAATAATCAAAATCGCCTCTTCAACCCATTAGACATAGTAACAACATATTAAGGAATCGGAATATCATCTTGCCAAAAAAGATTACCATCACGAAACAGTTGAACCTGCATGATCCCAAAGTTAGAGTGTAAGCCTTTTTTTGAAAGCCCGTCAGCCCGGGTGTTGTTTTCCCTGTATATGTGGGTAATAGATGGCTCGTTGAGCAAGGACCATAATCTTCGAGCCCTGCCCACCCATCCCAGAAGTTCAGGCCGCATCAAAGCTGTGGCGTTTGTAATCCATCCAATGACAACCTGTGAATCCCCATACACATGTATATTCTGAAGCTCTAAAAAGACAGCAAAACGAAGACCACCCCACAGTGCAATAATCTCCACTTTGTTATTTCAACCAAAACCACCATTCCAGTGAATATGTACCCGCTCCCTCCGTGATATTTTTATCCAAGCGTCGCATCCCATAACACCGTCCACACATGCGCCATCAAAGTAAACAGCCAGTATAGCCATCTCATGAGGCCGGATACGGATAGAGCAATCTGAAATCAACCTAATGGGAGAGGAGCTCTCCTCCATCCATTTCATGATAGCAGAGAATATACGAGGAACTTGGAAGGGCACGTTGTCAAAAATCAACTTATTCCTTCCTAACCATACCTCCCATATAAAGTAGAAAGGCAGAGATTGAAAATTACCCCGTTTCTTATCCCATTCCATGGCCACGGATATAAAATCGTCTAGGGACCATGTTGGATCCATGAAGTGAGCAGCAAATAGGCGCCACAAATAAACAACAGTAGGGCATCGGAAAAATAAGTGATCACTTGTCTCGAAATCTGCACAGCATATATGGCATCTAAATGGTCCAAGAAAACCTCTCTTAATCAAGTTTTCCCCAGTGAGCACCTTTCCCTTCCAAAGCAGCCACCCAAAAAGAACAATCTTCGTAGGCATTTTCCGACCCTAGAAAGAACTATAAGTGGTGGACATCTGATCCTGGTATGTAGCAATGTTGAGACTTTGATATATATCTTTGACAATTGGGGTGCCAGAATTCGTTGGCCCATTCCATACAATGATATCTCCCCCCGCAGCCCTTAATGCATCTCTAAACAGCTCCCATTCATCAGCCGCCGGACCCAACAAACCCAGTTGGAGAGCAGATTTGAATTCAGGAGCTCCATGGGACCAGACCCGAATTGTCTATGCAATATATATGACTCCCCTGTGAGCCAGCCGATGTATGAGCCGTGGTGACGGAACAGATTGTGGTGGGAATCCAATCACCGATATGAAAGTCAATGGTATTTTACCACCATCCCGAAACAGCCACGCCAGCCTGCCCGATACATGGTGGGCAACCTTCTTGAAGCTTCTCCATATAGCCGAAATAGATCGGGGTTGCGAGAATTGCATGCAAAGGATTTGCTGTAAAATATCACCCATGATATATTTACACCTAATGACGGCTGTCCAAATGCCATTTCCATGAATGGCCCTCCAAAAAGACTTGATAAGCAATGCTTTATTGAAAATCCTTGTGTTTAGGATACCCCAGCCATCATGTTGTTTTGACCTGCAGAGGCTCACAAGTTTGCAGAGGTGTATTTTGTGATCCATCTGTGCTCCACCCCACATGAATTTAGCAATCACGCTGTTAATCATTCTAATGATACTATCAGACAGATAATATAAGTGCCCCCAATATACCATCATCTGAGAGAGTACCGCCTGAATCATGATGAGCCTGCCCCCCAAGGACAACCATCTGTGTGACCATTTGCTGATCCGCCTACGAAGTTTGTCGATCAAACACATCCAATCCTGGGATTTGTATCCACATGGCTTGATCAAAAAGCCCAGATATGTGAATCCAGCAGATGCCTCTCTATAACCAACCCCCATAAAATCTGCAATAAAGGCGATCTCCCTTATGTCACCATATTCATATATGAGGAAAGATTTGTTTTTGTTGATAGCCAATCCAGTTGCAGATTCAAAACGTATGAACATGAGATGAATTTAAAACCAGTGATTCCTTTTCAAATAACCAAATAATAAGAGATCATCCACAAATAAGGAATGGGAGCATGAAACCGTATCAGAGAAGGAGAAGCCCTTTGTGTAGCCTTGTAGTACCGCCTTGTGCATAATGCAGCTGAACCCATCCATGATTATAATGAAAATGAGTGGGGACAAAGCACATCCCTGTCGCAGCCCACGTTCAGCCCCAAAGAATGGTGTAGGAATACCATTGATAATAACAGCGTAACGAACCATGGTAATGCATGACATAATCCATCTAATGACCCTGATAGGAAGACCTACCTTCATCAGCACCATCCTAATGTAAGACCAATCAACAGAATCATAGGCTTTATGTAAATCGACCTTCATCATAATGGCCTCCCTCTTCTCTGTGTGGATAGAATGTAATACTTCTTGCGCAATAGCCGTAGCATCATGTATAGAGTGCCCTTCAAGGAAGCCATATTGTTCATTTGATATGAAGGTCGACAGAGTACCTTTCAGCCGATCAGCAATAATCTTAGATGTTATCTTGTAAAGGACATTACACAATGCGATCGGCCTAAAGTCAAGAAATGAGTGGGGTGAGTCCATCTTGGGAATAAGAGCGATGAATGTAGAATTTAGACTGGCAGGCATGAAGCCCCGGATACGGATATGTTCCACAACCTTAGTGATCGTCTCACCCATCAAGTCAAAAAAATGGATAAAGAATTCCGCGGGCCATCCACCTGGCCCCGGACATTTGTCTTTTGAAAACAACTTCAGGACCTTCAATACTTCATTCCCTGTGACAGCAGCATCCAAAGCAGAAATAGCGTCAGCGTCAAAGAAACGATTGATATGATCCAGCAACCATACCTGATTATTATTGCTTATCCCATTCTGTTTAGAGTAGAAAGATGAGAAGTGTGCTAATGCTTCTTGTTGAATTTCCTGGCTTGTATGAGCGACTGAGCCATCCGCCCTGTGAATAATCCATATAGCATTCATGTTCTTCCTCCCATTAGCGCATTTATGAAAGTATTTTGTATTCAGATCCCCTTCAGCAAGCCATGTGATTCTACTCTTCAGCCACCAGGTAATCTCCTCAATTCCAAAATTTCTCTTTTCCTAACGCCAAGCCTCATGAGATTTTCTAGTGTTTGGTCATCTGGAAAGGTCGTGAGGAAGGATGAGATAATCAATTCCATCTGCACCTGTATATCCCAATACTCAGCCCTCAACTGTAATTTCTTCTTGCGATCCCATGACTTTGATGTTGCCTTAATATTCTGTAGACGATGATGAAAAGATTCCCATACCCCAGAAATCTGCGCGTCACAATTAGCCCTCCAAATCTCTTCAACAATGCTGGTGTATTCGGGGTCCTCGAGCCATATTCTGTTAAATTTTTAGGGCCTCCCATATATTTCGAAAAAAATGGAAACAATCTTTCAAATGCAAAATCCTCAATCTAGCGTAGCAAAAAGGTTCGCTATTTTTTGCAGTTTTACCTACTCTTTTCTAATCGAATGATTTTATCAAATGCAATCCGATGATAGTTCTTCCATAGTTTCTCATGTTTACATATCAGTTTCTTCCCTAATTCCTTTCCCAGGTCTATAATTTAAGTACCTGTTTTTCTAATTAGTGTTTCAGAGTACTCCTGAGTGGAACGAATAATATTAAGTATTCGCTGAGTACTTTCATACTGTTTATAATATTTTATATCTGAAAATTAAATTAACACTTCAATGTTAGGGTACTAATCGGCCAGACCGTCTTAGCTGAATGCCTATCTCCAATAGGAATTAATCTATTTGGGTATTTTAGCTAGATATTTTTCCACTTTTTGCTATTAATACATTAATAATATAAATAGTATATGCGACCACATTTAATAACATAATTTTTAACATTTTTTAATTTACTGCTATGAAGGCTCTAACAATCTATACATTACATTGAACGCCCTGACAATGCTGTAATACACATTGACATTGCTGTAGTGCACTCTAGGCCAGGCTGGGCGTGTCGAGCTTGTGTTGAAATATTAAAGTCACATGCCGTGCCTTTGAGCAGAAGAAAAGAGTACAAGGCAGCAGCAGCAGAGATTGAGTGTACTGCAATACGCATTCAAGAGGAATGGAGAACTGTAAGGAGAAGAATTAAATGTTGATGAGCCGCATCCAAGTATTGCAGAAGAGAATTAATTTTGATATAGGCGAAGTCATTTTTGCAGAGGAATGGAGATTTCCCGTAGATCTGAACTACGGAGGAACAAAGTTATTTAAAATAGTCATTTCAGGCTTTTAAGCCCTCAACAACCAGAAATGAATGAAAGTGCTATAAAACAGGCAGAAGACTTAAGTATAGAAAAGGTAGGACAAGTGGTCCCTACCACTTTATGTGCAAATTGCAAATTGCAGCATTTTGAGTTAAGTGTCTTGTTGATGAGGAGTCGCGATGCGATGCGATCTAATCGCAATCGCAATGTCGCATAATCACCCCCCCATAGCAGCGAGGCCCGTGGGTCCACAAGACCACGCGGCGTCATATTATATGATCACGCCATCGCGCGATCGAAAAATCGCATGTCATATATATATTACAGCCGGTTTAAGTTTGCGATGTGCGATCGTCGCGCCATCGCACGATCTCACCATCGCATGTTACAAGTGTTATCCGCCATATGAACCGCCGTTGATTGTTTGCGATGCGATCGCGCGACCATGCCATCGCATGTCGCAAGTTTTGTGTTTGTTCCGCCGATCCGCTGATTGCGATGGCCGACTGCGATGTGGTCCCCACTCGTACGTCGCGCCTATGTTAAAGTTTTATTGTTGCGCAGAGGTTTTTCCTTTGTAAATTGTTTTTATTGTTGTTTTATGTATTTTACTTCCCGCCACGCCATATATATATAATTTAAAAGGCCCGAGTGCCATGTAATGTAATGTATTGTTTTGTTGTTGTAATCGTTGTGTGAGCTTGCAGGCAAGAAAAGCACAGTAAGAAGAACAGAGCACGGTTTTGTGCGTTCTTGAGAGACAGAGAGTAGTTTTTCGAGCACTGCATCTGTAGCAGTCAATATTGTGTATCCCTCTGTATTGAGGAAGACTTTTGTAATAGTTTTTAAATTCTGTTAATGAAATTGAAGAAAGCATTTTCATGCCATCTCTGTCTGAAAGCAAAAGATTTGTTTTAAATTCTCTGTGTTGTAGAGGAGAGGAGTTTACTCTCTCCATTTCTATTGTTTGGAATTTCCCAAAATTCCAACATCGTATCGGAGCTAGTTCAGGCTCTTTGAAGGTTTCAAAGAAGCTGAAGAAGAAGAAGACTTGTTGAAGCGTTTTCTCCAGCAATGTGAAAGCCCAACAGAAGCCAAAGTGCAGGTATTTCTCAAAGATAACAGAGCTGTTTTTTTTTTTAAAAGAGTTTGTTCTCAGATAAAAGGAAAGACGGTTTGTTTAAGCTCAGAGTTCAGTTTAAAATCAATGGCTGGACCAAGCACTGGTATGAACATTTGAAATGTTCAGCTTCCACAATTTAATGGAAAGAATTATGATTATTGGGCCATTACCATGAGAGCCCTGTTTGTCTCACAAGACTTATGGGAATTAGTAGAAGACGGTTTTGTTGAACCAGCTGATGGGCAGGCTTTTAATGCCTTAACTCAAGCAGAGAAGGACTTATTGAAGAGAAATAGGAAGAAAGATGCTAAAGCTCTCTTCTTATTGTATCAAGCAGTAAATGAGAGTGTATTTCCAAGGATAGCAACAGCCCAAAGATCCAAAGAGGCATGGGAAACTCTGAAAGTAGCCTATCAAGGTATGGAAAAGGTGAAGACGTCAAAACTTCAATTGCTGAGGAGATTTTGAAACTCTTTGTATGAAAGAGTCAGACAATGTTGACACATTTTTTACACATATGATTGGGATTGTAAATCAGATAAGATCCCATGGAGAAACTCTTGAAGAAAGAAGGATTGTGGAGAAACTTTTGAGGAGCTTACCCTCAAAGTTTGATGTTATTGTTACCACCATAGAAGAGACCAAAGATCTCTCACAGTTCATAGTGGATGAACTTCATGCCTCACTAATAACTCATGAACAGAGATTGAGCAGAGATGAACATTCATCTCTTGAGCACGCCTTCAAGACCCAGATGCCTTCAGGAAGAGGAAGAGGTCAAGGCAAAGGAAGAGGAAGAGGCAGAAGCCAAAACAAAAGTGGAAGGAACAGCCCTTCACATTCACATGGAAGGAGCAATAGTCAAAGTCAGAGCCACGGCCAATGCAACAGCGAGCAAGGTGGACATCAACACAAACATGCTCATGGACAGAGGTATGACAAATCCAATGTCCAATGTCATTATTGCAAGAAATATGGGCACTATGCCAATGAATGTAGAAAGAAGCAAAATGACATGAAAAATAAGCAGAATGCTAATGTAGCAAAAGAAGAAAAGAACCCAAGTAATGTTCTGTTAGCTTGTAATGTAGCACAGGATAGAGAAGATGATGTTCGGTTCTTAGATTCAGGATGCAGTAATCGTATGACTGGAAAAAAAGCAATGTTTTCCAATCTAGATGAAGAAGTAAAATCTGAAGTGACCACAGGGACTGATACTAAGATCTCTATCAAAGGAAAAGGCAGAGTTAGTATTCGAGAAAGAAATGGGAAGCAGAAATTTGTCCCTGATGTATATTATGTTCCAGGTCTGAAGTGTAATCTTTTGAGCGTTGGGCAACTCATAAACAAAGGTTACAATGTAATCTTCAAAGATGATGTGTGCACAATAAAAGATATACCTCCAAGCAAGAAAATCATTGCTGAAATACAAATGACCAGCAATAGAATGTTTCCGCTCAAGCTCAATATTGACTTGAAGGGAAAATGAAAGAGCATAGCAGCTGTAACACAAGAAGCCTTTCAGAAGGAAGAGAAAGATGAAAATTGGTTATGGCACCTGAGATTTGGACATCTCAATTTCGGAGGATTAAATTTGCTGCACAGAAAAGGAATGGTAAGAGGTTTGCCATTGATTGATAAGCTTGACAGCCTATGTGAAGGCTGCATCTTGGGAAAGCAACACAGAGAAAATTTTCCAGCAGGGAAAAGCATAAGGGTGAAAGCACCCTTAGAGATCATTCACTCAGATTTGTGTGGGCCGATGCAAACATCATTTTGAGTTAAGTGTCTTGTTGATGAGGAGTCGCGATGCGATGCGATCTAATCGCAATCGCAAATCGCAATGTCGCATAATCGCCCCCCCACAGCAGCGAGGCCCGTGGGTCCACAGGGCCACGTGGCGTCATATTATATGATCGCGCCATCACGCGATCACAAAATTTCATGTCATATATATATTACCGTCGGTTAAAGTTTGCGATGTGCGATCGTCGCGCCATCGCACGATCGCACCATCACATGTTACAAGTGTTATCCGCCATATGAACCGTCGTTGATTGTTTGCGATGCGATCGCGCAACCATGCCATCGCATGTCGCAATATCGCATGTTGCAAGTTTTGTGTCTGTTCCGCCGATCTGCTGATTGCGATGGCCGACTGCGATGTGGTCCCCACTCGTATGTCGCACCTATGTTAAAGTTTTATTGTTGCGCAAAGGTTTTTCCTTTGTAAATTGTTTTTATTGTTGTTTTATGTATTTTACTTCCCGCCGCGCCATATATATATAATGTAAAAGGCCCGAGTGCCATGTAATATAATGTATTGTTTTGTTGTTGTAATCGCTATGTGAGCTCGCAGGCAAGAAAAGCACAGTAAGAAGAACATAGCACGGTTTTGTGCGTTCTTGAGAGACAGAGAGTAGTTTTTCGAGCACTGCGTCTGTAGCAGTCAATATTGTGTATCCCTCTGTATTGAGGAAGACTTTTGTAATAGTTTTTAAATTCTGTTAATGAAATTGAAGAAAGCATTTTCATGCCATCTCTGTCTGAAAGCAAAAGATTTGTTTTAAATTCTCTGTGTTGTAGAGGAGAGGAGTTTACTCTCTCCATTTCTATTGTTTGGAATTTCCCAAAATTCCAACAGCTTGGGCTTCGCTAGCTCCTTATTATTTTACAGCCTCTAATATTTCCTTGGGCTATAGACAAAATTTCCTAGCTCATCATTTAAATGGCTAGGCATGTGCTGAAGCTCCAATAGTTTTGCATATAACTATAAATCTACAACATCTTATTGCACATACAAGAATGTTGTAGAATTTAAAATAATTTAAAAGAATAAAATAAATTGATAAAGTTAAGTGTGTGATGTTGTGCATGGTTAGGAAGTAATCACAATTACAATATCAAAATATCAATTGGGTTGACCAGGTCTCCAACCACTATTGATTACATTTAAGCGCTAAAATTTTCAGAATTCAAAGTAAATACAGAACGAAGGCATGGCTGTTAAGCGCTGAACTCTTCAAAATTGGAAGTATGATTTCAAAGTATATACAGAACGAAGGCATGGCTCGCTTTTGGATATTTATCTGGGATGGGAACTGTAATCTGGAACATCGTTGAGAAATGTTACTATATCGTTTTTGTTGGAATTTATAGAATAGCAGGACAACGAAGTAAATGTGATGGGAATGAAGAAACAACATGATGACAGAGTAAAATTTGATGGGAGTTTGAAGAGTGGCGGAATGAATGCAAAGGAGGTGCAATCTCCATTCTTATCTGCAGCAACCACCTGCATTAAAACTCCACCAACTGCGTTTAACACAAAGGTGGCAACATTCTGGAATGGGGTAGCAAGCTCAAGCAGCAGGGGGAAGGGAACTCCCAGAGGAGCTGACGTCAGTCCTCCACTGGACCCACCTCCTCACAAAACAAAAGAGTTCTGAGGGTGAGTTCACGTGAATGAACTTCATGAAGGCCCTCGGAAAGCATAAAGGATATAAGGTTTTAAACCTTAGTATATAGTTTTTTTTATTTAAGTTTTAAACTTGCCGCATGATATTTTAATTTTAACATGGGTTAATTTTTAATTACCGCGGCATATTTGTTTTAACTTTTGGTTATATATATTATAAATATAAGATATTTATAATATATATTACAATGTTATATATATATATATATATATATATATATATATATATATATGCTGTAAGCATTGTAAAGCAATTTTTTTTTTTTTCCTATGTATTTTTGTAATTTGCCCGAAGACTGAAAACGGAGAAAAGAACAGAGAGACAGAGAAAGGAAATTCTTGTAGCGTTGTATGTGCAACAGCCAGTGAAGTTTCCACTATGAATCCAGAACTTCGTTCTGAAGAATTTTATCTTGTAACAGAGTTTTTATTTTTAATGAAATAGCAATGTTATATTTCATCTCTCTGTATCTCCAAATTAATTTTTATTCTCTGTGTTGTGGAAGAGGAATTGTTTTATTCCTCTGTCTATGAGTTAAGGAATTCTCTAGAAATTCCAACAATATGGTATCAGAGCTAGTCTAGGCACTCAGTGAAAGGAGAAAATATTGCTTTTAACTGCAGAAGCTATAAGAAGTTTATTGAAGCGGATTTCTCTAGCAGAGAAAGCTTCTGTTTGTTTTTTTTCCATTACACAGTCAAGGAAATTGTTTGGTTTGCACAGTCACAATGGTAGCAACAAGTGCTAGTCTGACAAATCCCCAACTTCCACATTTTAATGGGAAGAATCATGATTACTGAGCTATCACTATGAGAGCCTTGTTTGCCTCACAGGAAATATGGGAGCTACTTGAGAATGGCTACCCAGAACCAGCAGATGTAGTAGCATTGGCTACTTTGATAGCAACAAAAAGTGATTTGTTAAAAGATAATAGGAAGAAAGACTCCAAAGCCCTCTTTTATCTTTTTCAATCTATACATGAGAGTATTTTCTCAAGGATTGCAGCAACAACAAAGTCGAAGGAGATGTAGGATATTCTCAAGACAGCCTATCAAGTCATGGAGAAGGTGAAGAAAACAAAGTTGCAAATGATGAGGAGAGATTTTGAAACTCTCTGTATGAAAGAGTCTGAAAATATAGACTCTTTCTTCACTCATGTTATTGGGTTGGTTACTCAGATAAGATCGCATGGAGAGACACTTGAAGAAAGAAAGATTGTGGAGAAAATCTTGAGAAGTCTACCCTCAAGATTTGATGCCATAGTAGTGGCAATAGAAGAGACAAAGGATCTCTCACAATTTACAGTGGATGAGCTGGGTGCATCCCTGATGTCTCATGAACATAGACTGAACAGAGGAACAGATTCCTCATTGGAACAAGCTTTTAAGACTCAAATGTATTTGAGAGGAAGCAGAGGTTAAGGCAGAGCAAACAACAGAGGAAGATGCAGAAGCCAAAACAAAGGAAGAAACAGCCCTGCAAGTTCGAGTGGAAGAAGAAGCAATCAAAACAACGGTATGATAAATCCCAAGTCTAGTGTCATTATTGTAAGAAATATGGGCACTATGCCAATGAATGTAAGAAAAAGAAAAATGACATGAATAATAGGCAGAATGCTAATTTTGCAAAAGAAAATAAGAACCAGAGTAATGTGTTGTTAACATGTAATGTAGCACAAGATAGACAAGATGATGTATGGTTATTAGACTCAGGTTGTAGCAACCACATGACTGGAAACATAACAATGTTTGCCAATCTTGATGAAAATATTAAATCTATAGTAACAATAGGAACTGATAGTAAGATCTATGTTAAGGGAAAAGGTAGAGTCAGTATCCTAACAAGAAATGGAGAACAAAAGTTTGTTCCAGATGTATATTATGTACCTGGCTTGATATGTAATCTTTTGAGCATTAGACAACTCATTGACAAGGGCTACAATGTATTTTTTAAAGATGATGTGTACACAATCATGGACATACCTCCAAGAAAGAAAGTCATTGCAAAAGTGCAGATGACAAGCAATAGGATGTTTCCTCTCAAGCTCAAAGTAGACTTGAACAAAAGAAGAAATTTAGCAGCTATAACACAAGAGGTCTTTCAAGAGGAAGTGAAAGATGAAAACTGGTTATGGCACTTGACATTTGGACATCCCAATTTCAGAGGCCTGAACTTGTCGCACAGAAAGGGAATGGTAAAAGGATTACCATTGATTGAGAAACCAGACAGCCTTTGTGAAGGCTGCATCTTGCGCAAACAACAAAGAGAAATTTTTACAGCAAGGAAGAGTATAAGGGCAAAGGCACCCTTAGAAATTGTCCACTCTGATTTGTGTGGACCAATGCAAACACCATCTTTAGCTGGAAACAAATATGTTTTGACATTCATAGACGATTATACCAGAAAGACATGGGTGTATTTCTTGAAACAGAAGACTGAAGTGTTTGAATAGTTCTGCCACTTCAAAGCTCATGTTGAGAAGTAGAGTGGGCACTACATCAAAGTGCCGAGAATTGACAGAGGTGGGGAATACATCTCCAAAGAGTTCCTACGTTTCTGTAGGGAGAATGGCATACACAAGCAGTTTACCACAAGGTACACACCTCAGTAAAACGATGTTGTAGAAAGGAAGAATAGAACCATCATGGACATGGTCAGAAGTATGTTGAAGGCAAAACATTTGCCAAATGAGTATTGGGTTGAAGCTGTCAATTGTGTAGCGTACATATTGAATAGATACCCAACCAAAGTTGTCATGAACAAAGTACCGGAAGAAGCGTGGAGCGGCATAAAACAGCATGTCACCCACATGAGAGTATTCAGATGTGTGGCTTATGCACATGTCCCGGATCAACCAAGGAAGAAGTTGGACAGTAAGGGGCGAGAAATGTATCTTTGTTGGATACAGTGATGAATCCAAGGCATACAAACTCTATAATCCATCCACCAAGAAAACAATAATAAACAGAGATGTGCAGTTTATTGAAGAAGAAGCTTGGGATGGAAGCTTAGAGAAAATGGTGAATGTGAAGACATGTGTGTCTCACGAAGAAGAAGAGGAACATACAACATCAAATAATCCCTCCATGGTGGCTCCTCCTCCACCATCGCAAACACAACAAACCACACCACAAGCTGGAAATAGAACAACCTTGAGAAATCAAGGAAGTGCTTCTTCAAGCACACCACTGAGAACAGAAACTCCATCGAGTTCAAGTGTAACTCCAAGTACACCAAGAAAACCGAGATTTAGAAATTTGAGTGAAACTTATGAACAAGAAGAGGTAGATGATAATGCCGGTCTGAACTCTTTATTTGCTTTGTATTGTCAAGTTGATGACCCAATTCATTTTGAGGAAGCTATAAAAGAAGAAAAATGGATTGAAGCAATGGATGAAGAAATTGGTGCAATTGAAAAGAGTAATACATGGGAGTTAGTGGATCTCCCTAAAGGTAAAGAAGTCATTGGAGTAAAATGGGTCTATAAGACCAAGAGCAATGCTGAAGGCAAGATTGAAAGGTACAAGGCCAGACTTGTTGTCAAAGGCTACAAGCAGCAACAAGGAAGAGATTATGAATAAACATTTGCACCAGTTGTAAGGATGGAAATAGTGAGAACAATGTTGTCCATAGCAGCACAACACAAATGGAAGGTTTACCAAATGGATGTGAAGTCTGCATTCCTGAATGGAGTGTTAAAAGAAGAGATATATGTTGAACAACCTCTAGGCTATGAGATTGAAGGCCAAGAGCACAAAGTATGCAAACTGAAGAAAGCTCTTTATGGGATGAAGCAAGCACCGAGAGCATGGTACAATAGAATATATGCTTACCTGACTGAAAATGGATTTGAGAAATGTGATGGAGAACCCACACTCTACATAAAAGAAAATGATAGTAAGATTCTTATTATTGTTTTATATGTAGATGATTTAATTTTTACTGGCAATGAAGTTTCTTTCATTGTTGATTTTAAAGCAGTCATGAAGAGTGAATTTGAAATGACTGATTTGGGTTTTCTGAGATATTTTCTTGGAATTGAAGTAGAGAAAAATGAAAATGAGATTTTTATTTCCCAAGAAAAATATGTTGAAGAAGTGTTGAAAAGATTCAACATGCTGAATAGAAAGACAGTTGTAACTCCAACTATCATGGGGTTAAAATTGAGCAAAGAAGACAACAACAAGGATTTTGATCTGACATTGTATAAGAGCATAGTTGGCAGCCTCATGTATTTGACTGCAACTAGGCCAGATATAATGCACGCTGTAAGTTTAATCTCCAGATTTATGGAAAGACCGAAAGAGACTCATTGGCAAGTAGCCAAGAGGATTCTAAGGTATGTGAATGGAACAAAGGGGTATGGTATTTTCTACTCCTCATCTGAAAATTTTAAATTGACTGGTTACACTGACAGTGATTGGACTGGAAGTGTAGATGATAGGAAGAACACATCTGGATATGTGTTTCATTTGAGATTGGGAGCCGTTTCATGGGCTTCCAAGAAGCAACCAATAGTTGCTTTATCAATAGCAGAGGCAGAATATGTGGCAACAACAGCAGTAGCATAACAAGCAATATGGATGAGAAGAATGCTCAGAGATTTATGTCATGAGCAATAGAAAGGAACGGCAATTTATTGTGATAACAACTCAGCGATAACTGTATCAAATAATTTTGTTCTTCAAAAGAGAACAAAGCAAATTGATGCAAAATTTCATTTTATACGTGAACTTTTTAATAATGGCGAAATTGTTTTGCAGCACTGCAGGACAAAGGAACAGTTTGCTGATATATTGACAAAGCCATTAACGCAAAAGAGTTTTTATTATTTCAAAAAATGCTTGGGTATGCAACAAAACCCATCAGTTGAAATTAAATGGGAGTGTTGGAATTTAATTCCAACTGTCCGCACAGAACAGCAGGACAACGAAGTAAATGTGATGGGAATGAAGAAACAACAGAACGACAGAGTAAAGTTTTATGGGAGTTTGAAGAGCGGCGGCATGAATGCAAAGGCGGTGCAAGCTCTGTTCTTATCTGCAGCAACCACCTGCATTAAAACTCCACCAAGTGCATTTAACATAGAGGCGACAACATTCCGGAAGGAGGCAGCAAGCTCAAGCGGCAGGGGGAAGGGAACTCCCGGAGGAGCTGACGTCAGTTCTCCATTGGACCCACCTCCTCACAAAACAAAAGAGTTTCGGGGGGTGAGGGAACTCACGTGAATGAACTTCATGAAGGCCCCTGGAAAGTATAAAGGATATAAGGTTTTAAACCTTAGTATATAGTTTTTTTCTATTTAAGTTTAAAACTTGCCGCATGATATTTTAATTTTAACATGGGTTAATTTTTAATTACCGCGGCATATTTGTTTTAACTTTTAGTTATATATATTATAAATATAAGATATTTATATTTATAATATAAATTACAATTATATATATATATATATATATATGCTGTAAGCATTGTAAAGCAAAAAAAATAAAAAAAAATTGTTGCTGTGTATTTTTGTAGATTGCCTGAAGATTGAAAACATAGAAAAGAACAGGGACAAAGAAAGGAAATTCCTGTAGCGCTGTGTGTGAAATAGCCAGTGAAGTTTCCACTGTGAATTCAGTGCTTCGTTCTAAAGAATTTTATCTTGTAACAGAGTTTTAATTTTTAATGAAATAGTAGTGTTATATTTCATCTCTCTGTATCTGCAAATAAATTTTTATTCTCTGTGTTGTAGAAGAGGAATTGTTTTATTCCTCTGTCTGTGTGTTAAGGAATTCTCCAAAAATTCCAATAGTTTTTTTTGGGCTATTTCCTATTTTTAAGAAAATATGCTACTATACTTTGTATTTTTTGAGTTTATATTGATGTAGACTTAATATAAGATAAAGTCAACAATTAATTTTGTATTAGATCTTTTTGTTTTTAGCATAAAGAGTTAGATATCAAATTAGTGTATGAGATCTCCTTGTTTGTGAGACAAAGGACTTATTTTAGGGAAGGGATTTGACTATTAAATCTAACAAGACATACATACTCTACTCCTCTAGTTTTGAATCTGTGACATTTTATGAGAACACACATGCTCTTAACCATTAAGCCCACTCAAACTTTATATGTGTATATACAAAATGAATATAGATAAACTAATTAGACACTTAATAACAAACATTTCACCCAGCTAAAATTTAAACAAACCAGATCATTTAGCAATTGAGACATTTTATCCCCAAACTAAAATTTAAACAAACCAAACCATTTAGCCATTGGGACATTTCATCCCAAGCTGAAATTTGAGCAGACCATTTAACGATTGGGTTGAGCTCAGTGGAACTTAGCCAACGAGGAAGGGAGGAAAAAATAAGTGTGATAGAGAACTAAACAAAACCGTAAAATTAAAGGCGAGATTGCAACTTTATGTTCTTTTGATAGATAAAAATAAAATCTTTGAAGACATTTGAAATCTCATTTGCATGGAGTTCATATTTTTAACAAAATTCAGATGCATAGAAAGTACAAGGATCTTTAAACCATTAACGTGTTTTATTTAAATATAGTAAAAATTCAGATGTATTGAAAGTAAAAGTATCTTTAAAACATAATCGTGTTTTATCTAAACATTGTAAAAATCCACCCTACTCTATTAAATGTTAAATAAAATGTTAATATAATTTAGTTTTATATAATATAAAATGTATGTGAATTTGATTAAAATGTTAATATAATTTAGTTTTAATATAAATTGGATTTTATATGTATTAAAATAAGCTATGGAATATAAATTAATATTTTATTTGAAACTATAGAAAGGGATCATTTCATCAAAAAGATATGGTTAGTATATTTTTTTAATAAAATATTAAAAAAAAAATTGATATAAAAATGAATAAAATTAATACCTTTTAAAAAAAATTTAAAAGACAAAGCAAATATGGAAAATGTCTTTTCCATAGTTGCAAACAAAAGATTCAATATTCCGGAAATACAAAAATTCATAAAAGTTATAGTTTCTATTAAGAAGACACATAGAATTGGCAAACTTGGAAGAAGTCCTTAAACATAGATTCAATGCTCTTCTCATTCTTGCATTGTTGGAAAATGTTTAGAACATATAAAATTCTATCAATTTTATTATGCAATTCTAATTTCAACATCAAATAGTCTGATGCTAACTAGTTGTATGTAGAAAACCCATCTAATAAAGAAAATATTCTAGAGTTAGAGACTATTTATAGGATTCACTCTATGGGGGCATAAATAGGGTTGTTATCTTTCTCTAATGCTTGGTTCAAATTTTATAAGTCTACATATAGGTAAATATCCCATGATTTTTGCACATGGATACTAAGTTGTTCACTCAAGTTGAATGGCTAACATAGAAAATGATCTTTGGATACAAAAATCCTTTCAACCTCTTTCAAAACTTGCACTTCTAAGGATAATGAATTATCCTAAGGTTTTTCTATAAATATTTAGAATTTAGTTTCTAGTTAAATGATATTTGTGTTGTAAGTAGTGAATGCATTGTATGTCTATACACACATATCCTGGTATTTCTTAAAAAATTAGTGGAATTCTTGTCACTTCATATTTAAGTACAATTCAATTTGACCTTGATTGGTCTAGGTTGTACAAGGAATGAAATGAAATGTAGGAATGTAACTACAACACACTCTCAAAAATCTAGTAAAGACCACAATAATATGATGAAAACCCAACCTATATTAATAAATGAAATAATAGACCATTGTGAAACACAAACAAACAGTTGTAAAACACAAACTCGCTAAAATGATGGTATCTATATTTGAATATAAAGATGGTGACTATGTGCATTTGCAAAAGCTCCGACTATAGGACGAAATAATGAAATTTTAACATTAAAAAGGAACCCTAGAGATCCAAAAATCTAATTGTAGAAGATGAAATGCCAAAAGGTTTGCAGGCCTTGAGGTGGTTAGTTGGTACACCAAATTCCTAAGGGCATAAATTTTGCATACTATATCTATTTGGGGTGCATGATAGCTCATTAGAAATAACTTTCCCAAGACTACAACTTTTTACTAGTGCTAATGAATGTCATGGAATCCCCTAGCCCCTAAAATTTCTGAAAAACATCTTTTAGGGCCTAAAAATGGCACCAGAAGCTTGTGACCCAAAAATCATAGAAAAGGAGCCAAGAGGATAGAGAACCATTGAGACATGGAAGAGGTGGGTGGCTACCAATATTCACTTGGATTATTCCTCCCTCCTTGGGAAACTTCTATTGAATTTGACTCTTGGTGTGCAACTTCCCTTGGTGAGGAAGTTGCCCTACTTTGACAACTCGATAGAGTTGTATCTGTTGCTAGAATCTATTCTTTGTCTTGATATCAATGATTCAATCCCCTATATTGTGCTCAATGTATTTAAGATTGAATTTTGTGGGGATCAATTGCTTAGTTGCCTTCAAGGTATCCAAAAGAGGTGGAAAATATGGTTGAAGCAGCTCCACATTAAATATTGGGTGCAAGCCAAGGAAAGGGTGAATGCTCAATTCATGAAAAAAATCACCCACAACATTTATGATTGTGTAAGGCCCATATTGAAGCGTTATAAGCTTTCTATGGGGGCTTATGAGACACCTTTTCTATAAATGCAACCGCACCTTGTCACCAACATGAAACTTATGTGGAACCTGATTTTGGTTATATCATTATGTGTACCTAGAATTAAATTTTTGTAGGATATGGACATGTTGTTGGAGGTTTTGGATCTATTCAATCAATTTCCCTACCTTATCTTCCTTGACTTGAGCATCAGAGGACTTTGTCGATGAATATGCAATGGGCATAGTTACAGCAATTGGGGTCAATGGCTGGAACCCCTAGCACAACTAAAAAGGATTATGGCTAATAGAGATGTAAAGTGTAATGTTATAAATATGTTGAACATATGGAAGTATTTCATCCAATGAACAACATCCTTTACCAGATCTTTTATGTGGCCTTCCACGATGATTTTCTATTAAACTTACTGCATTCAATATTCTTACCCTTGCTTCACTGAGAGCATATTACCAAACTTTAATTTATTCCAATATTTTAACTTTGCTTTAAGAACCTTTAGTCTCATTTGGAAGGTATGCATTCTATTCCTCCTTTGGTTATTTATTTCCAATCGACATTCCTCAGCTTTAGTTAAAAGGGTATTGCAGCCAAAAACTTGCAAATTGGAAAGGAAGGTTATGGGGCAAAACTTTAAAATCTAATTCCAAGCATATGGCCCAGTGGTTTGAGCTTGTACTTGGTAAGATTGAAGCTTCCACAAAAATATCCTTCTTTAAGAGTGCTTTAGAGACAATAAATTTGTCTAGTTGACAAGAAACTTGAAGCTTCCCTTGACATCTGTTATTATAGGTGAATGTAACATTTGTAGTCAAATATATCACTTGGAGTTGTTAAAATAGGTCCTTAAATCATTGAGACTTAAAATTCAATCTTTATATACCTCCTTTTTGTCTCCTCTAGCAATGTTATTAAATTAAATTCCTTGCCTGGTATATAGAGTTCCTCCTGACTGATGGCCTTGGTGGCTTCTATGTTTCTGAGGAAACTGGGCATTTTTGGTTGGGAGATGAGGGTTATAAACTGCAGTAAGAAAACCAAATTTCTTAGCTCCTACATATTTAAATCTTCATGAGATAGTGAAAGGAATGAAAATCCAGTTAGTAATTGATTCATCTTGGGGATTCCACAAGATTTCCAAGCCACTAGCACTACCAACATCATCAAGTGTTATTAATTCATAGCCATGCAAACAAAGGGGGGGCTATTTCACTAATTTTTTCTCCATATATAATTTTCTCCTATAGTATAATGATTGTTGAGCTTTCATTCCAAATTATTTCCTTGAGACATATCTTCTTTCTGTTATTGTTACGACTTATAATGTTGCAAGAAATGATTTTCATTGGGAAATGATTTTAGGGGAAGATAACTCATTTGAGAGTATCGTAACCTATCCTACATTTCCTAAATGACCTCTAACTATTTGAATGAATACTTTATTGTTCCTTATCCCCCACCTTTTACCTTCTTTTATTTGTAGGGGTTGTTCCTTGTTAGAGAAGGTATAGACGCCCAATTCCCCATTGGTTGACCTCATCTCTTTCATTAATGCCAAAATTGATATTTTACCCTAAGGTATATTTGTTGGAACTGGAGTTTTTGGTTTTTGGAATTGTACTTGGATCTTTGGTTTTCCACTCCTCAATATAATTTAGCAAATTTTGTTCATCCTTATCTGGAGTCTTTGTTTCCTCATCCATTTTAGCCACTGAAGCATAAAGAGTAGTTCATCATCTTCGGTAGGGGTTTCTTGATTGTCTTATGGAAATTTTATTTTCTATGTTGCTACCTTTTGTTGTGTTCCATCTTTTTTTAAATCGATAATCATAAATCTTCTAGAAAACAAGGCTCTTATTCCTGATTAGTAAAGGCCAAGGACTTATTTTTGGACTCAATAGGCTACACTTTTGTTTGGATGAAATTTTTTTGGTGCTTGGTTTCTTTTCCAAGTCATTACTCTTCTAAATCTCTCCAAGTCTATTTTTTGGGCATATTTCTTGGGCTCCTCTTGAAGGAGTGGGGAATCCTATAAGAGGTAGCTATACTCATGGCAACATCAAAAGTGAAAGGGTAAATTTTCTTAATCAAGGGTTATGCCAAGACTTCATCTTGATATTAAATCTCAATAGATCCTGGTAGTGGTTGAGATATATTCATATAGACACAAATTCTTGCATAGGAAATGTAACACCCTCTTCTTGTAACTTCTGATATCTTTACAAAAGAACCAATTGTATTTCCTACTCCCTATAGGATTTTTGGATCCTAAAGCTACTTAAGCAACGAGAAAATTCAAACTCATATTGGGAAAGCCATAAATTTTACTTTTTCTAAGCAGTACTTTCATTACCAAAATAACATGAATAACCGAGCATTATTGAAAATATATGGGCCATTTTTGAAAACTTTAGCTCGGTCCTCCAAATTCTATAAGATGACTATAATGAAATGTTTGGAAACTAATTTTAGGTCCACATTCCCTATAGGTTTCCATTTGTGTTGTATTCATTTGACTAAATCCCTTTTAGTGGATTGGAAATCCATATATTTACACATAACATCACGGTCTTTCATGTATTGTTTATAACTTTAAAGTTTGGTGAATCTTGCATTGTATTTTCGATCTTTACCAAATTTCAACAATAATTTTCTCTTGAATCAGGATTGTCACTGTGCACCAAGCTGTTTTTTTACCACATTCTCCTTATCCCTATCTTTCTCATGATTCTTTCTACGCAAAACTGGTTCAAAGGAGTCATTTCCTAAAACAATATTTCAGTATGAGGGGCTCACACCCCTCCTTCTAGGGGTAACCATTATTGGTTGTTATTGGCCAATATTATATAGAGTCTTATGCTACTACCATTAGGGGAAGTTGTAATAGACAATCACCACTTGGTTATAGAGGTCAAGAAATAGATGGGTTAGAAACCCTAGCAAAGATCTGCTTATCTTTTAAATATTTTTAACATGATAATATTAGCCATTATTTTAAAAGGTGTAAAAGGTATATCATAATAAATTAAAGAGAATGAAAAATTTTCAATTGGAGATTGAGAAGCTCAAAATTTAATAATAAACCAAAATTCTTTTGAGATGATCTCCAACTATTTGTATTGATAAGAATTTGTGTATTGCACTGGAAATTGGAAATGGTAGATATGCAAACCCAAGTTTTATATAAATACATACATTATGATCCTTGCACCTTAAAAATGATAAGAAACCAATAATTTCAGTCCACTTGGGGGAGAAATCTCCTTTTACAATAAATAAAATGAATAAGACAATATTTCATGCTCCTAACACTCGGTCTCCTTAGTGTATATATATTAGTGTATATATAGGAGATAAAGGAATACAAATATAATAAAATGGGACCATGAGAGGTGTTGGTAAAAAATGGTGACTTTTTAAATAAGACCCAGGTTCAGGCGCATGGCCAACAAGATTCCGCTGTAGTCTAGGACAAATAAAATCCCACTATAGTCTAGGACAACGCCGACATTTTCACCCTGTTTAAAGAGATAAATGAGTCTCACCCGAGGCGTGTCGTGACCTTACTAAGATAAGAGCTAGAACCATATTACCGAAGAGAAACTACTAACAACTATCCAGACATTACAGTTATGAAGAACAAGCTCATTGCCATGTTCTACGATTTCATGCGCTTTGCGGATAATATGGGAGGAGAGTTGGAACAACTTAATCATCATATCGACTCATAAGGGGCTCCCATATCGTGTGTCATAGATGATAGCAAACTTTTTTGGTAACTCGAAGTAACTAAGAGATTTGAGATTCACTGGATTTCATTCTCCAAATGCTCAGTCCTTCTTTGGAACCCTCAGTGTTGTTATAGTGGCTTTTGGCCTTAACAAACTCCGCTTGGATCACCTCCACGTCTGTTCGGTCTTTGGTGATGACAAATATTCCTGTCTATGGCTTATCTATGTTGATTGATCGCCTGACAGAACACTAAATGAGTCCTCTTTAGATGGCACATGGTGTTTAACTGTTCGGCCCTTCGTAGACTTACAAGATTGGACAATGGCTCGCTTTTAACTATAAGCTACTTGGGCCTTGCCCATTTTAAGTTGTGGTCTATCCGGTGGCCTGTATTGGCTTACCATAATGACCTGACTTGGCTTATCAATGAGAGCCCATTATTGGCTAAACGCAATCGGTTTTCATGTCACGAGCTGATCCAAGCTTACGATAACCACCTGACTTGGCTTATCACTACAAGACCATTATTGGCTAAACGCAATCGGTTGTCATGTGAAAAAGGCTGTTCCAGAATAATCTTGATGAGAAGCTAACTCATATGTCTAGCACTCTGAAGTGTTACCGATTCTTGCAACGGATCGAGTGCGCGGATTTGAATTTAATGCTACGAGGATTAGATCTCAGTCAGTAGAATAAACTCGACTTCACAATTCGGCCTTATAGTTCTTGGCCCTCACAATCACTGCTCCAATCTACAAGATTAGCACGCTCCCTCGACGTTGCATATGAAAGGCTCTAGATCTAATGCTTTTATTCAACGAATGTCGTGATTAGTTTACCATTGATAGAATCTTTACAAGAATACATGCTTCTACGACCCTTTCCTTCTGCAATAACCTTTGAACAATGTAGAAAGCTCTCTTTTTAATCAACTAGGGTGATACCAAATACTAAGATGAAGATGAAGATGAAGATGAAGATGAAGATGAAGATGTAGATGTAGATGTAGGCGAGAGTGAAAGTAAATCTCACTGAAATTATTTGCATGAAACCCTCAGGCTAGCAAGATGTAGAGCTCTAATAGCACTGTAATATCCTAACAAAAATAATTCAATAGATATAACACATTTTTAGGTTTTCAAAAGAAAATCTTAAAATCCTAAATGCTGAACACACTAAATCTAAAATGATGAAGCCCTTTATTTATATTAATGGTATAAACCAAGATGCATGCCAAATTGAAGCCCTTGCCATGCGGAATATATGGTTTCTCATCAAATAAGAAACCACATATAAGTACAAATGTGGACCCTGGATGGATCCACCAAATAAAGGTCTCCACAGGTTTTTGTCTCGTGATCAGATTATATCTTGCCTCACTCAGTTCTCAACAAAACATAATAGCATAGATAACTCAAGTTGATCCAAAAGCTTACTTACTCCCTCTTTTTATAAGCTCAATGTACTTTGTAAATGCCTTTATTTTATTATTTTTCCAAAAAGTAAAACAAAAACGCCAATTTCATGGAAAAATACCACACTTTTTTTTTCAGAGGAAAAAAAAACATCTGTATTATATTGATAATAACAGTACATTGACATAATATTGATCCTCATATAACAGAGGAAAAGCATCTATCTGTGCCATCTTTTAACATATCATTTTCATAGAAATGAAAAGATCATGTCGAAGAGGCCCAATTTATAAGGAGTGGAGAGGCCACTCAACACCAATTTCAGGCTCACTTGATAATACCTGTAATTTAATCCTGAAGTTGACAGTGAAAATATAGCAGGATACTAAATAAAGACATACAAAATACGCCATACAGTCTATTTATCAGAGTCGCTTGTTACACACTTACAAAATAATATCGTAGATAAATTCTGTTAATTTTACCATATAAATAAATAAAAAAATATTACACCATGGTGATTATGGATGCTATGGTGTGGACAAATTCGTGAAGGATGAGACCGAAGATAGTCATGATAGACACGCGATCAATGTCGGGGCGATGAAAGGAAACGAAGGTCCGCTAAACTGTGTGAAAAGGGTGTTGGAGAGGCGTACTCGGTGTTGTTTTGTCTGCGTACAATGTAACAAACATGGAAAATTAAATGGATGAATTATTTTGTTTGCATCACCATGTAATTAGTCAAAATGCATGAGAATAAGAGATGAAAATAAAATAATATTAAATACCCAAGATAAAATAGCACTAAATCAATCACGACTTCATTCATATATTTAAATTAGTTAACTTAGTACAAAGAGCACTAAACTCATCATTTAATATTTGATGGGCAACCTTATCTGTGGAAGGTCGCGTATAAGGTTCGGTGCATTGCGTCAATGAAATCCAAAGAAAAGTGAACATTAGTCACTCAAATATTGAAAATCAAATGCAGGGCAGATCCTGCCTACCCCGCAATGGTCATTGCCTGTGGATTTCGATTTCTTTCGTCAATGGAATAAAACGAAATGACAATATCAAAGTGGGGCCACATTGCAAAAGCAGGTGGAAGAAGAATATTTTACCTTAACGTGCATGACTTTTGTGTTATCCCGCTTGTATCGGCCTCTACGGATTTTTGGCGTCACAATGGCGTCACAACAGCAGAGTGGGAAAGCTCAGATTTTTGGGATTGTGGGGTTGGCAGGAGTGGGCAAGACCAAGCTAGCGAAAGAACTCTTTAATATAAAGAGTTCTGATTTCGGAAAATCCTTCTTCTTATTTAATGTCAGAGAGACTGTAGGCAAAAGCTCTTTGAATTCCTTGCAGAGCAAATTTTTTAATGGATTGACTCAGTCTAATATGCAAATAGATAGCGTTGATGAAGGTATAGAAATGATGAGAACATATCTTTCATCTTTTCACGCTCTAGTAGTTTTAGATGATGTAGATCACGTACATCAATTGGATGAGTTCTTGCCAACAAAGGAAGTCCTTCATTCAGATAGTTTAATTTTGGTAACATCTCGCCACAAGGGTGTCCTCTCAAACGCGGGAATAAGAGAGGCGTCAATATATAAGCTTACACGGCTCAACGAACAACACTCCAAACAGCTCTTCTGCTCGTATGCCTTTTGCAGCCCTCGTCCACGTCTAGGATTCGAAGATCTTGTCGATGCCTTTTGTAAGGCTTTCGCTGGATTACCTCTTTCTTTAAAAGTTTTTGGTGGGCTTCTACATGAAAAGAATGACCCTTCTTGGGCAATTGGATAAACTTCAGCGAATGATTTTATCAAAGGCAATCCCATGATAGTTCTTCGATAGTTTCTCATGTTTACATATCAGTTTCTTCCCTAATTCCTTGGCCAGGTCAATAATTTAAGTCCTTGTTTTTCTTAGTGTTTCAGAGTACTCCCTCGGTGGAATGAATAATATTAAGTACTCCCTGAGTACTTTCATACTGTTTATAATATTTTATGTCTGAAAATTAAATTTACACTTTAATGTTAGAGTACTAATCGGCCAGACCATCTCCTTTGACTGCTTATCTCCCTTAGGAATTAATCCACTTGGGTATCTTCGCTAGATATCTTTTCCACGTTTTGCTATTAAGACGCTTGAGTATCTTTGTTAAGTATCTTAATCCACTTGATACCAATGTTAATCGAGATTAGAGAAAATAGGAGCATCAATTAACCTCTTTGGTGATAATACCCATTATACAGAAAAGTTACAATGGTGAGACGGAAGTAAAAATTCAATTATTATATGTTTTGGCACATTGAACATGGTTTGATTTGTCATTCAATTATTATATATTTTGGTACATTGAACATGGTTTGTTTTCTCCCTTTCCTCCATGAGGGTTAATGCTTTAACATTTTTTTAATTTATGGTTATGAACACTCTCACAATTTATACACTAGCACAACTCGCTCTAACAGTTTATACAGTAGCACAACTATATTTTTCAATGTGGTTGATTATCCCAATAGGTTTATATGAAAAACATATACAACTACATTTTCCAATATGATTTATATGGGTGATAGGAATTTATCCACCACCCACAACGTTAATAACAATGTTAATAACAGTTTAGTGTATTTTGTTAAAGCTTAACTATTTCTCATTATTAATAACTATATAAAGAATAATAGCCATGCTATTTTTTATTTACATAATTATACTTACTATATTAATTTTTATTTTTTATATATTAATATAATAGTTTTTTTTTTTTTTTTAATGATGGTTACTGTTCGCTCAGACCAATGCGGTCTATCAGACCTTAAGAAAGGAGAAAGAATCTAAGTTTGATTCTTCAAAATCTTGTTTCTATGGTCAAAGAGAAGGGAAATAAGTGCTCCAAGATCGCTATATGTGGGTTGGCTTAATAGGTCAAGAAGACTGGAAGTGTGGCAGATGGTAAGGAATTGAGAGCGAATGTGAGTAAGAGTAGGACAGTCTAAAAGGAAGTGTGTTTCATCTTCCACTTACTTAGAATCACAAATCTAATAGATTCTATCGTTCCAAGGGGTCTTGGGAATACACCACTGCCCTGTCTCACTTCGAAGGTATTTTGACCAAGGGTGTTACAGCTCGGCCTCCAAAAAGGATTTTAGGGTGAACTGTTCATCTCAACAGGGCTTAGCCTCCTCACTAATTTAGAATTGCAAGAATCCATGACTTTGGCCTAGATTAAAACATTGATTCCTTAGAAAATGCGAACCTGCAACCAAGCTTGTGACCTGCTCCAAAATCACTGATTCAGGTCTACACTTTAGGTTGATTTTGCGCATGTAATAGGTCTTGATTTTGGGTTTTTTACTAGGTTTGATTTCGGTCTAGATCAACCTGATATTTTCTCTAATAAGGCTTACTATCCAACCTTTTAATGGGCTTGGCCTACTCTAAAAATAAGGAAACAAAACACAACATTTTGACATGCTGCCTAGATAAAATAGGGCTTGGCCCTCTCTGTTACACGTCATTTTGTCACCATGACACTTGAAAATCAAAATGGATCTATCACCATCCATACTCATGGTCCCTTACAATTCAAACATTCATATTCCTTGATCAAATCATGAATTTTGGGGAAAATGGCTCTTTACACGCTTAAAGACGACTTGTGCACTTTTTGCAGTTAATGTCTGTGCATGCATTGTTACTGCTAAGAATCCATGCTCAGTTCTGCGCTCTGTTTTCCATTCAAAACTGCACGACTGACTCAAAGTAAAGTAAAAAAATAAAAGTAAGTTCTAGAAGCATAGTTGGGCATATATATCCCAACTTGAAGCCTCTATGTCATATCAATTCGATTCAAACCCTTCCAAACAGGGAGCTAATTCCCTTGGATCATGGAACCCTAATCCCCTCATTTATGGATCTCACCCATCTTTGGTGGATCTGAAACCTCCTCAGTTTCTCCTATAAATTGAGCCGAGACTTCAAGGTTAGGGGAGCTCACATATAGTAGTCTTATGCTGCTATTTTTGGATTGGAGAGTTTGTTAACCAAGGAGGAAGATTGGAGGCATTCGGGAGGAACCTATACGACATTAAGGCTTGGTTGTAAGATTTATATTTGTTCTATGATAATACATTTGGATACTTTTCTCATTGTATTGTTTTCATGGAATTGTGAATGATTTGTGTTCAGATACTCATTAAAACAATTTTATTTCCCAATCTCTTTGATCATTAGGTTAATTTGGTTTTTAGGTTATTATTATGTTGTAGATGCCTTTGATCCTTTTTGTGTTTGTGTTTGTAAGTTTCTTCTAAGCATTTAGGAGCTTCATCGGCACAAAGTGTGGGGTCTTCATCAGGCATTTCGTTGAAAAGGTAAGAGCATCGTCCTCTTCTTCTAGTTTTAGTAATCTAAAAACTATTAGCTTAGGGAAAGATATCTCCTCATGTTTGTTTGTTTCTAGTTCTCTGTTAGGATTCTAGGGAGATCACTGTTGTCCACAAGAGGGATTATCTAGGTAACACTCTCCAAAACCAACATACAATTAGTCTTATCAAAGAGTAACATCATAAATTATAACAAAAAAAATTACTTCAACTCAACTTGAGATCTTTTTCTTCCTCATAGCCCTATACTCCTTTAGTTCAACCTCTTTTTATTCCTAAACTCGGTCCTGTGGTCATTTTAGACTTTATTCCTTACTCATAACACTGAATTGCTTGCCAAAATGAGCCACATGAGTGGCATATTTATGCTATACTAGGGGAGTCTAAGGGCTGACTTATCCACTAGCTGGGCTAACTTGTAAAATTGGCACAATGTGGAATTAATATTCAAAACAATCATTTCTCCTCAATCATGAGGAGTTAGAAGGCATGTCATATATAATTGGAAATTCCTTCAAATAAACTATTTGACTGTGCATATTTCTCTTTCATTTTGATAGCCTTTGACATCATTAAAAACCATTTTCAACAATATTCCAGTTAATTTTTATGGTATGGTCTATGCTTGCAAAAATTACTTCAACGTCTTATTAGCCCAATAATAATTCCACTTCAGAATCCAATAGAAATCAATTAACATTCACAACTAGCAATAACTGTAGATAAAACATCAACAATAATATGCACAATAAGACAAGCCGAGACAATAAGCACAAAGATTTAGGCTAATGCTAGGGAAAAGCCCCACAAGGGGGAAAATCCAACCAATCCTTCTTATTGATTAATATCAAATGTTTAATAGAGAGAGAAAATTCAATTTTGTACAATGATTACAAAGTAAAAGTAAAAAATTTGACTATCAAAAGAAAGATTATCACCAAAATAATGCCAAAACAAGAAGCCCAATTTGATCAAATCTATCTCTGTAAAATCTGCAATTCTAAAGTCTGTAAACGATAGTCAACTTGCCCAAACCAATCTAGTCAATAATGGTCAAATTGTAGTCAAACAACATCCAATTAGTTTGATCAAACAAACAAGGAACTCAATCTCTTGACCAGGTCAAATTCATACCAAAATAGATGAAAAACCAATCAAATAAAGTCAATGCTTCTGCGTTTAAAACATGTTATGCCTATGGTCAATGCTAGTCAACCTACCCAAAATTCCTCCTTTTGTGTGCTAATGGATGCAATCTGCCCAAACATAATTTCTCTAAGTAAAATTGTATTCAAACAATCTCCCAAAGTCTTCCGTCAATGTTGGTAAAAGTTAGTTTCAAAAAGTCAATGCAAGGAAAAATAGAACTGTCAAGGAACCCTTCGCATGTGTGGAAAGAAGACGTTGCCTTAGGTTATACGAAAAAATAAAAACATGAGAGAGAACCCATGTGTGTGGGATGATGCTGAAATTAGGTAAACTTGACCAATATTTATAGTCGTTGACATGGGGTGAAGAGTCATGTATATTCACCAATGGGGATGACTTGAAGAGGGGAAAACTTGTGGAGGTGAGGGTGACTTGAAAATGAGGCATTTGTAGTTGTCCAAAATGTTTTAGTTTTGAGGTGAAGGGAGATTCCATCAAGGGAAGTCTAATGGAGTGATGAACCATCAAAATAGGGGCTTCTAGGAAGGGGAATTATCTCCTAGTTTCAATCTTTGACACTCCCTCTCAACTAGGGAGGAATTACACCTATCAACATCCATACACTACTATGTCATCATGTCCATCATGTACCATCTATGAAACTTATCTCGTCTTTGCTGAAGATTGATATCATAGACCAATAAGAAGGGGTCTAAAGAGGGTGGGTCAGAAGACCCTTCTAGCCTCGCCAAAATGACAGAGGAACGTCATCATGTAGATGGGATAGAACCCCTACCAGGCTTGATCTTTAATGATCAATTTGTTGAACATCATCCATCCTAGTTTGTAGAAATTTTAGTACAATTTATGTACTGCTTGGATTCTCCTGATATAAAAATTATATGCCATTGTTAAATACACAATCCTTCTACTAGAATCTTTGTGGAATTTAAAACACAATCGCCAATTGCAAACACATGAAGAAAGATCAATCACACATAACACCGATGTTTTTACCGGGAAATCATAAAGCTAAAAACCCCACTATCATATATTATGTATATATCATGGATCATGAAACAATGTCATACAAAAATCTACTCCAAGAGGTCTCAGTACAATATACAATTGTCTCACACTGTCATACAAAAATTGGCAAATACATGCACCAATTTACTGCCTCCTGATAGCCTGCCTCCACTATGCAATCTATGTTGATCACAATCTCCGAATGAATGAGATACTGCCTTGCCTTGACTGCGCAATCCTCATTGGCATCTCCAATGTGTGTGTGGTTGCGTGAGTGCACCCACTAATGTCACAACTGATAGTCAAAGTGTCCCTTTCACCTATCTCTCAACTGGGTCTCCACTGGATCTGACATGCATGTAGTTAAAAGTAGTAAATATTGAGTTGCATGTGAGATCACTCCATGTGAATTAATTTAATATTTAATTCATTGATCTCTCACTAGTGTATCTTTAGAAACAACTAGTTACAAATAGCACGACTGAGTTTAACTCACTTAATTGTGTTAAACTACTTTACAACTCACATAACTACACATCCAAATTTGTTACAACTTCGAATCACTCAGTTACAACTAAGTCCACTTGCATGTCCCACCAACCAACCTTAGAACTCGAATTCCTTCAGCTAACTGGTTTGCCACTTCAGTTAACTGAAATAAGGTGCTTCAAGAGAATAGATTAATATTTATTGTCCAATTATTATTAAGAGATAATAATAATCGACATGCATTCTATATTTAGACATGCGATCTATAAATAGATTTCTCACATGCATCTAAAAATAGAACCTCATCTATAAATAGAATTTTCTCACCATTCTAAAAATAGACATACACCTAAAAATAGCCTGTGGGCCCCACCTAGTGTAGATGCTTAATTTTAACTAGGATCATCATCTTGTTGAATCTCAACACTCTCTCTCAACAAGAAACATATTATCCTTCACCCCGATCATGTCTCTATGGTATTCGAATTTTCTCCTAGTGAGCACCTTCGTCAAAATATCTACATCCTGATCTTCCGTAGGAATGTACTGAAGCAACATGATCTTCCACTGCACACAATCTCTAATATGATGATATCAGATATCCATATGCTTAGATCTATCATGAAACACATGATTAATCGAGATTTTAATGCAACTCTAATTATCACAATGAACCACTGTAGGATCTAAATGAGAACCAACCAAACCAACCAGGACCTTTCTCATCCAGATAGCTTCACATGCAGCTTGACTTGCTGCCATGTATTCCACTTCCGCTAAACTGAGTGCCACGGATCTATATTTCCTGCTATACCAAGAAACAACTGTAGATTTGATACTGAAGACCCCTCTTGATGTGCTCTTTCTGTCCGTTGGGCTGCCCGCCCAATCTACATCCGTGAAGCCATGCAACTTCACATCATACGTCTGTCTGTACCATAAGCCATACTCAGATGTGCCCCTAAGATATCTCAGGACATGCTTGCCTACCTTCCAAACGAGTTTGGTAGGCCTAACCATCACTTGAATAAGTTGGTTCACCGCATAACATATGCTTGGTCTTGTATTTATTGAATACATTAGCGAACCCACTAACTGTCGATAGACAATAGCATCCACTAGCTCTCTAGATGTAGCATCCTCTTTCCTCCAGTTTACTGGAAGAGGAGTATCCATGGGTTTGCAGCCCTCCATGTGAAACTTACCCAGTATCTCCCAAGCATACTTTCCTTGAGACACAAAAAGTTCACCATCTCGCTGCCATATTTCCAATCGAAGGAAATAATGAAGGAGGCCCATATCCTTCATCTTGAACTTCTTTGCAAGGTCCTTCTTACATGAGTGTATCAGCTGCTCATCACCAGTCAGTATTAAATCATCAACATAAACAACAATGATTAAAAGCTTACCCTCCACCACAATTTGGTATAGGTTTGCATCCGCCTCACTCTTGGTGAAGCCAAGTCCGGTGAAATCGCTGTCGATCCGAGTGTACCAAGCACAGGGTGCTTGCTTCAGCCCATACAGTGCTCTTTTGAGTCTGCACACATGTGACTCATTGTTGAAGATCTCAAATCCTTCAGGCTGCTCAATGTGCACTTATTCCTCAATGATCCCATTAAGGAACACAATCTTCACATCCATCTGATGAATGTGCCAACCCATCTGTGCTGAGAGAGTAAGGATGGTCCTTATGGAATAATACCGTGCGACAGGTGCAAAGGTTTCTTCATAATCAATCCCCTCGATCTGTGAGAAGCCTCAGGCGACAAATCTAGCCTTATATCTTTCAACGCTCCCATTAGCAGCTTTTTTTACCTTGTAGATCCATCTTGAACCTACCATTGATTTATCAACCGACCTTGGAACAATTTCCCAAGCATTGTTTGTGATAATGGAGTCATAATCCTTCACCGTTGCATCTACCCATGTGGGCTCTTGCACTGCTTCTTGAAAGGAAGATGGCTCAGTCACAATACATCTGCTCATGAGAGCCATGTATCCAGTGAATCATTCAGGAGTATGTCTCTGTCTGCGCTATGAAGTAGGGACTCCAACATTCTGTGTCGCATCAAGCTTCAGCCTCTCAGCTTCTATGATACGCCTTCTGCCAGTTCTGATGTTTGGCTCTGCGTGAGTGGACTCCTCCACTCCATGAACCTCCTCCTATGGCTGATCCACATCTAGAGACTCATCTTTGGGAACCAAAAGTTCCTCCTCTGCATATAATTCTAGCTCCCTCTCAAGCGACAACTTCATGGCTTTCTCCTCATTGAATTTTATATCCCATCGCACCACAGTCATTCGACTGTTTGGAAAATACACACAATAATTATGGGGTGTTTTTGTGTACCCCACAAATATCCCAACTTCAGTAGTAGACTCCAAATTCTTCCTGGCATTCTTGGTCACATGCACATAAACAGATGAGCCAAAAATCTTAAAGTGAGAAAAATCTAGTTTCCTACCAGTAAAAGCTTCTTCAGGTGTACTCATGCCAAGTACTCTATGAGGACAATGGTTTTGCACATAAACTGCAGTGTTGCATGCTTCCGCCCACAAATGCATTGGTAGGCACTGATCATGCAACATTACTTGTGCAACACCCACAATCTTTCTGTTCTTCCTCTCCACGTCCCCATTTTGTTGTGGGTTATGAGGTGCTATGAGTTCTCTTCAAATTCCTTCTTTTCTACAGAAGTCTTTGAATTCGTTCAAGATATATTCTCCATCATTATCGCTCTGCAGAGCCTTCACTTGCTTCCCCGACTCTTTCTCAACCAATGTCTTAAACTCACAGAACTTTGAGAATGTTTGATCCTTCTTCTGCATGAAGAAGATCTAGCATTTATGAGAAAATTCATCAACAAAAATAACATAATACCTATGTTTTTCTGTTGAAGAAACCGAGAATGGTACACACACGTCTATGTGAACTCTCTCTAGGATCACTAAAGCATGGTTCTCCTTTTCATGAAAGGGGGACTTTACATACTTACCCATGGTGCAACCCTTGCACTGATCTAACTGAGCAAGTGTTCCCATTGGAAGTCCAGTAGATATTTGCTGCATGACTTTCAAAGCTCCATGATGAAGATGGCCCAATCGCCTGTGCCATAATTCGCCCTCATCCCATGTAATATTCCAATTGAGGTCAGGATTTCATCATCTTGAATGCTAAATTGATAGATGGATAACCCAAATTGGTAGATGGATAACCTAAAAAAATAAGAACAAAAAATTTGTATCTTATGCAAAACAAGAAGGTTGAAATCGAGTGACACTTCATCATGAAATGTCTTATGAAAATATTCATAATCAATATAAAAGTACATCTAAAAATAAACAGTTTGAGAGAAACTTAACACTGTAATGTCATACAAAATTTGAGCCACCATTGAGTCTCGTGGACATCATTAAAATATATCATATCTAATCTAATCTAAATTATTACATTGCAGTCTATTTTGATGTCAACTGGATTATGGTAATCCATGGCTCTATATCCATGGTGATTCTGGATGCTATGGTGTGGAAAAATGAGTGAAGGACGAGATAGAACATAGTCATGATACTCACACAATCATTGTGGGGGCGATGAAAGGAAACAAGGTCTGCTAAACTGTGTGAAAAGGGTATTGGAGAGGCATTGAATTTCTTAGTGTCCGCGTATCAAACATGGAAAAATGAAATGGATGGATTATTTTGTTAGCACCATCATATAATTAGGTAAGATGAATAAGAATAAGAAATGAAAATAATATAATATTAAATAAACCAGATAAAAGAGTGCCAAATCTATCCTGACTTAATTCATATATTTAACTTAGTACAAAGAGCACTTAATCCATCCCAACTTAATTCATATATTTAACTTAGTTAACTTAATACAAAGAGCACTAAGCCAATCATAACTTAATACAAATATTTAAGTACAAATATTGGACTTAGTACTTAATATTTGCCTTTAATGCTAAGTAACAGTTATTGATGTCATCTCTTCTAGAAGGGTAGAATCTTATCTGCAAATGGTTGCTTGCAGGGTTCGATATCTTACGTTAATGGAAACAAAGGACAAGGAAATTTCAAAGTGGGGGCACTTTGCAAAGTCTATTAGTTAGACTCGGTCCTATTAAACACCACGTGATGTAATCTTTGGGCGCCGCCTGCTGCGTACAATATAACGAAAGAAGTAGGGAAAGTCATATCAAAGTGGAGCCACGTTAGAAAGTCCCCAGTTAGAAAGGTGCTAGTAAACACAGCGTCACAGAATCTTTGGGTGCCGCCTGCTACGTACAATGTCACGAAGGAGATATAGAAAATCAAAGGCAAATATGAAGCGCTTGATTGTCACATTATTTTTATATATAAGATAATGTTTGACATTTGTTGACAACTGAATGAATAACATATCATACTATAAGATTTTTGAGAATAGAATGAAATTTATTCACCAATATTAGTTTTTGGAATAAATACATAAAAGCAACTAAGTTAAGCTTAGTTGTACATGCAATAACTAAAGCTAACTGAAGCTAAGTGTGCTTTATCTTATGTTAATGTTTACATGTGCCACATGCAAGCAGTAAGTTAACTTAACTAAGAAAGTGCACATCACATGCAAGTAGTAAGTTAACTAAAGCTAATCTAGGTGCATGTACACCAACACAGCTAGTCTAAGTGCATGTACACCAACACCCCCCCTTAAGCATAACTTAGGTGAGTGTGATGCAAAATGAATGAGTCCCAGCAACACGGCCATTTTAGGTACCCATATACAATGCATAAAAAAAAAAGAGGAAAGAGGGAAAACCCAGTGGGAAGAAAACCCCCCCTCAAAATATAATGCAAAAGTAGAGAAAAGAAAACTGCTAGGCAGTCGTGTCCTTCACCCCAAGACGATCTCGCAGGAATCGAAACTTCTGCTCAGTGAAAGTCTTGGTGAAGATATCAACAATCTGCTCGGAACTAGGACAATATTGAAGATCGATGATCCCATCATGAATGAGTTCTCTAATGAAGTGCATGTGGATCTCGATGTGTTTGGTCCACTGCCGCTGCACTGGATCTCTGCAAAACTTTAGCGTACTTTGATTATCGCACCAGATGACAGTTGGATGATGGACACTAATCCCAAGCTCAGATAAGAAATTTTGTAGCCAAATTGCCTGAATAGTGGGATTGACTTCTCCTCTATACTTGGCCTCTGCTGATGATAAAGCAATGGCAGCCTGCTTCTTGCTTGACCAACAAATTGGGCTGGATCCCAAACTAAGTACATAACCAGAAGTAGACTTGCGATCAATGGTGTCGCCAGCCCAGTCTGAATCTGTGAACCCAATGAGATTCAAAGAACAATTGGCTGCATAATGAATCCCATAGGTGATTGTCCCCTGGACATATCGAAGGATGCACTTTGCAGCATTCCAGTGTAACTCATGTGGCTCCTGTATGTATCTGGAAACGACTCCGACAGCATAGGAGAGATCAAGACGAGAGTGAGTGAGATAAAGAAGACTTCCCACAAGTTGGCGGTACAATGTGCAATCAACCAATGGTGTGTCTTTGCCATTCTCAAGCTTTATCCCTGATAAGAAAGGTGTGGCTGCTGGCTTGCAGTCACTCATGTGAAATTGTGCCAAAAGATCTCTAGCATACTTTGGTTGAGAAATGGTAATCCCAGAATCACTCTGATGGATCTCTAGTCCAAGGAAGAAATTTAGCAAGCCCATGTCTGTCATAGAAAACCACTTATGCAATGCAGTTTTAATGTTAGTAATGACAGAAGCTGAACTACCTGTTATCAAAAGATCATCTACGTAGAGTACTATGATCAACAAGGAGTCAATTTTCTTCAAAAAATAAACATTGGAATCAGATTTGTAGCGTACAATTTTTTTAGATAACAAATAAGAATGCATATTTGCATACCATGCTCTAGGTGCCTGCTTGAGGCCATAGAGAGACTTCTTTAGTTTGCATACCAGAGATGAATTGTGCATGTATCCCGGTGGCTGCTCCATGTATATTTCCTCCTTGAGATCACCATGAAGAAAGGCATTCTTCACATCCATATGATGCGCCTCCCATCCTCTTGCTGTTGTAATGGAGAGAGCTAGCCGAATGGAATCCATTTTTGCCACTGGAGAAAAAGTCTCATCATAGTCAACACCATGTACTTGCTGAAAACCTTTTGCTACCAATCATGCCTTATATCGACTAACTTGGCCATTTGATGTTTTCTTGGTCCGGTAAACCCACTTGCATCTCACAAGTTTGCGATTGGAAGGTAGCGGAACCAAATCCCAAGTCTGGTTCTCAATGAGAGAGTTATATTCCTCATCCATGGCGGCTTCCCATTCAGGATGCCCATTTGCTTTTGCATAAGTTTGTGGATCAGATCCATGCATCATATAAGCATGCATGGGCATGGATGGCTCCATAGCTAAGAGTGCTTGCGGATCTTCCTCAAACAGAGGGATAGAGGCAGCGTCATCAAGTATATCACTCATGCTGCGCCATTTTTGTGTTGAAGGTGGTCGAGAATCTTCCGAACTACATGCAGAAGTATGATCTCGATGTTCAACAACTGGTGGTCTAACAGGGGTCACTAAGAAAAGACTCATCTTCATTAGAATGCTGGTCTGAAGTTTCATCTGCATACTCATCAATGAGTGGTGATGGAAACTTGGTAACAAGTTCATCTGCTGGTGCATGCAAAATATCTTCGTCAAACTTTACACTCCTTTCAATAAAGAGCTCTTCACTGTGGATATCAAGCAATCTGTACCCTTTGACTTCATCAGAATATCCAACAAACATGCATGCTTTTCTTTGAGGCTCCAAAGCCTTTCTCTTCTCTGTAGGAATGTGGGCCCATGCTCGAGATCCAAAAATGCGAAAATGACTAACTTCAGGTTGCATACCAGTCCAAGCCTCAAAATGTGTTTTTCCAGTAACAGATTTATGAGGAGATCTATTCTGGATGTATGAGGCACAATTGATAGCTTCAGCCCACAATTTCGACGGAAGAGATCTTGCATGCAACATGCAATTAGCCATCTCTTTCAAAGATCGATTTTTCCTTTCAGCCACGCCATTTTGCTGTGGAGTGTAAGGAACCATATGCTGCAATTGTATGCCTGCTTCATTACAAAGATTATTGATATCTTTGTTGACATATTCCATCCCATTATCTGTGCGAAGTATCTTGATGCATTTTCCAGACTGATTTTCCGCATGTTCTTTGAAAATCTTTAGATGTTGAAAAACTGCATACTTGAGTTTCAAGAAGTAAACCCAAGTGAATTTCGTGTAATCATCTATAAATGACAACACATATCTTGCTTTTCTCATTGAAAGCACCGGAAATGGACCCATGAGATCACTGTGTACAAGTTCCAAAGGTGAAGAGGCTCTCCATGCATGCCCCTTCTCGAATTTTTCTTGTGGATGCTTTCCAAGAGCACATCCATTACAAACACCATCTGAAAATTCAATGGTCGGCAATCCTTTGACCATCCCTTGCTTACTAAGCTGTTGCATATATCTAAAATTCAAGTGCCCAAATCTCTCGTGCCAAATCCTACTTTCTTCATTTGCATGCGTAAGTAGCAAAATAGAATCTGATTGAGGAACAAAATAAAAAAATGTATACAGACGAGATTGATCATTTACCTTGCCAGATGCAATATTCAAGTTGGTTTGCATGTCATAAATGCTCACGGAATCTGGGGTAAATTCCACTTTCCTTCTGTTGCCTGTGTGTGTCATCTGATACACTGAGAGAAGATTCACAGAAAGCCTTGGAATATGCAAGACATTTTCAAAACTTCCATCTTCGAATTGCACTCTTCCTTGTCCAGTTGCTGCAACTACAGAATTATCCCCCATGAGAATGGGAGGACCTGAGTATGCATGTAGAGAAGAAAAGGATTCCTTTGAAGAATCCATATGATGTGAAGCTCCTGAATCGATGATCCATTCTTGCGGTGCAGAATGAAGAGCAATAAAAGCATGCCCATTACCTCTTAGATTTGGTGCTTTTTCTCCAGACTTCTTGGCATTCTCAGGAATGTGGTCTCCAAGATTGTATTGCTGGAGTGTTTGCGCCATAAGATCTATAGTGTTCTTCATGCATGCAGATTCAGGATGAAAACCACGGTGGCAATAATTGCACATTGATTTCCCTTTTGTTCCTCTCCTTTCCTTTGAGCCAGATGATCCATCAGGGGGTTTGGGATTTCCTCCCTTTCTTGGATCAGGATCCTTCTTCCCTTTTCCTTTCTTATGGTCTTTGGAATTTGCCTTTCCTTTTGCATGCACAATAAGTGCATGCGCTTTGGAATTTTTAAGTGTGCCCATTTTGATGAGCTTATCTTGCTCATGCATCAAAGACTGAATAAAAGAATCCAGTGAGGGCATCTTCCAAGCTGCACCAGTTGCAGATCTGACTGTGTGGAATGTAGAGACGAACACTGCATACTCTGGACCAAGTTTTGATAAAATGGAAAGAATCAACTAATTTTCTTGCTTGGATTTGTCGATCCCGCATCCTTTCAGTTGAACCAACAAGGCTTTATACCTTGTGAAAAAATCTTGAATGTTCTCAAAATTTCTCGGATCTAATGAGTTTAACTCATTTTCGAGAATGTGACCTTGCATTTCATCCTGTTTTCCAAACAATCCTTCCAAAATTTTCCATACTTCATTTGGAGTTGAACATGATTCAACATGAAATAGCAATTCCAGAGAGATAGATAAACATAGGATGCCGAAGGCCTCGTCCATGCGATTGAAATATCTTGTTTTCTCCATTGCCGATGTTGGTTCAACTTTCGTTTCCATGGTTATTCAAAATAAGCCTCTACTTCTAAGATGAAGTTGAATCTTTGGCTTCCATTCGAAATAATTATATGGAGTAAGAATTGCCGATTGTGGAAACTCCAATTTAGACTCCATTCTTTGTTGTTGCTTCAATCTTCTGAACCTGCAAATAAAATTGCTTGTGCACTGATTACAAATCCCTGTGCTCTGATACCATGTAATATTTTTGAGAATAGAATGAAATTTATTCACCAATATTAGTTTTTGGAATAAATACATAAAAGCAACTAAGTTAAGCTTAGTTGTACATGCAATAACTAAAGCTAAATGAAGCTAAGTGTGCTTTATCTTATGTTAATGTGTACATGTGCCACATGCAAGCAGTAAGTTAACTTAAATAAGCAAGTTCACATCACATGCAAGCAATAAGTTAACTAAAGCTAATCTAGGTGCATGTACACCAACAAAGCTAGTCTAAGTGCATGTACACCAACACATACTCATCAAGTAAGGGTTAATGATTAATAGAAAAGAGATAAGATTATGATTGTTTGACGAGCCGCCTATAGGGTTCGGTGCATTGCGTCAATGCAATCCAACGAAAAGCAAACAGTAGTCATCAAATATTGAAAATCAAATGCAGGGCAGATCCTGCCTACAAGGCAATGGTAATTGCTTGTGGGTTTCGATTCCTTTGAGTCATTGGAATAAGAGGAAATGACAATATCAAAGTGGGGGCCACATTGAAAAGAGTAGGTGGAAGAATAATACTTTACCTTTAGAGTGCATGACTTTTGTGTTATCCTGCTTCTATCGGCCTCTACCGATGTAATTTCTGGATCCACACCTTGATTGCTTCCATCACCTAAAGGGGGACATTTTTCTTGTTGTACTTTTTTGTAGTCAAATATGACTTAAAGTTACTAATGACCAGAAACATATTCTTTAAATTTAATTTGCAAAAACAAAAAATTAAATGTTGAAACCATCAAATTTGACAACTTGGTCGAGTTTCAAATTTCAACCCTCTTCATTGTGCCCTGGATGAAAGAAGTGCAGTGTGTATTATATGGTTTCAATATAGCTTTCTCTTACTGATACATCCAGCCGATCAGGATAGCTTTCTCTTTAATTTTAATTTTTAATTTGTTTTTCTAATTTTATTCGAGTAAGATCTAAAAGTTGTTTAGCCAAATTCAAATAAAAAACCTATTAGCCAGATTCTAATTTTATTTTGTTTGTAACGAGAATGATGAGGTGCTTGATTGATACTTTTAAAGTTTTTGTAACATTTCTTATTATAAAGTCTATAAACTCAGTGATTCAATTTTCCATATTTATAAAAATAATATATTAAATTAGTCTGACCAAACTCAAAAAAAATCACACTATATATCTGTATCAATATTCAGTATCTTGAATATTTAGGACCGCGCAGATCAAAGTTTCAAACTATCCAATTCGTTTAACATGACAATCATCGAATGATTTATCCTTGACACTGCTTATTACTTAGATCATGAATATTTAAATGCCATATATTTAGAAAAAAATGGAAGCAATCTTTCAAATGCAAAATCCTCAATCTAGCGTAGCAAAAAGGTTCGCTATTTTTTGCAGTTTTACCTACTCTTTTCCAATCAAATGATTTATCAAAGGCAATCCGATGATAGTTCTTCCATATTTTCTCATGTTTACATATCAGTTTCTTCCCTAATTCCTTTCCCAGGTCAATAATTTAAGTACCTGTTTTTCTAATTAGTGTTTCAGAGTACTCCTGAGTGGAATGAATAATATTAAGTATTCCCTCAGTACTTTCATACTGTTTATAATATTTTAGATCTGAAAATTAAATTTACACTTTAATGTTAGGGTACTAATCGGCCAGACTGTCTTAGCTGAATGCCTATCTCCAATAGGAATTCATCTATTTGGGTATTTTAGCTAGATATCTTTATCACTTTTTGGTATTAATACATTAATAATATAAATGATATATTCCCACCACATTTAATAACATAATTTTTAACATTTTTTAATTTACTGCCATGAAGGCTCTGACAATCTATACATTACATTGAACGCCCTGACAATGCTGTAATACACATTGACATTGCTGCAGTGCACTCTAGGCCAGGCTGGGCGTGTCGAGCTTGGGCTTCGCTAGCTCCTCATTATCTTACAGCCTCTAATATTTCCTTGGGCCATAGAAAGAATTGCCTAGCTCATCATTTAAATCGTTGGGCATGTGCTGAAGCTCCAATAGTTTTGCATATGACTATAAATCTACAACATCTTATTGCACATACAAGAATGTTGTAGAATTTAAAATAATTTAAAAGAATAAAATAAATTGATAAAGTTAAGTGTGTGATGTTGTACATGGTTAGGAAGTAATCACAATTAAAATATCAAAAATATCAATTGGGTTGACCACGTGATTACATTTAAGTGCTAAAATTTACAGAATTCAAAGTAAATACAAACGAAGGCATGGCTGTTAATCGCTGAAATCCTTAGAATTTAAAGTATGATTTCAAAGTATACATAGAACGAAGGCATGGCTCGCTTCTGGATATTTATCTGGGATGGGAACTGTAATCTGGAACATCGTTGAGAAATGTTATTATATCGTTTTTGTTGGAATTTAATTCCAACTGCGTGCACAGAACAACAGGACAACGAAGTAAATGTGATGGGAATGAAGAAGTAAGTAAATGTGACGAGAATGAAGAAGGAACATGACGATAGAGTAAAGTTTGATGGGAGTTTGAAGAGCAGTGGCATGAATGCAAAGGCGGTGCAAGCTCTGTTCTTATCTGCAGCAACCACCTACATTAAAACTCCACCAACTGCATTTAACACAGAGGCGGCAACATTCCGGAAGGGGTTAGCAAGCGCAAGCAGCAGGGGGAAGGGAATTCCCGGAGGAACTAGGACTGAACTCCTTACAAAACAAAAGAGTTCTGGGGTGAGTTCACATGAATGAACTTCATAAAGGCTCTCGAAAAGCATAAAGGATATAAGGTTTTAAACCTTAGTATATAGTTTTTTTTAATTTAAGTTTTAAACTTGCCACATGATATTTTAATTTTAACATGGGTTAATTTTTAAATACCATGACATATTTGTTTTAACTTTTAGTTATATATATTATAAATAAGATATTTATAATTTATATTACAATGGTTTTTTTTATATACATATGTTGTAAGCATTGTAAAGCAATTTTTTATTTTTTTTTTGGTTGCTGTGTATTTTTGTAATTTGTCCGAAGGCTGAAAACAGAGAAAAGAACAGAGAGACAGAGAAAGGAAATTCCTGTAGTGCTGTGTGTGCAACAACCAATGAATTTTCCACCGTGAATCCAGAACTTCGTTCTAAAGAATTTTATCTTGTAACAAAGTTTTTATTTTTAATGAAATAGCAGTGTTATATTTCATCTATCTGTATCTCCAAATTAATTTTTATTCTCTGTGTTGTGGAAGGAGAATTGTTTTATTCCTTTGTCTGTGTGTTAAGGAATTCTCCAGAAATTCCAACATGATATCAGGGCTAGTCTAGGTGCGCAGTGAAAGGAGCAGAGATTTCTTTTCACTGCAGAAGCTGTAAGAAGTTTATTGAAGCAGATTTCTCCAGCAGAGAAAGCTTCTGTTTGTTTTTTTTCCATTACACAATCAAGGAAATTGTTTGGTTTGCACAGTCACAATGGTAGCAGCAGGTGCCAGTCTGACAAATCCCCAACTTCCACAGTTTAATGGGAAGAATCATGATTAATAGGCTATTACTATGAGAGCCTTGTTTCCCTCACAGGACATATGGGAGCTAGTTGAGAATGGCTACTCAGAACCAGCAGATGTAGTAGCGTTGGTTGCATTGATAGCAACAGAAAGAGATTTGTTAAAAGATAATATGAAGAAGGACTCCAAAGCCCTCTTCTATATTTTTCAATCTGTACATGAGAGTATTTTCCCAAGGATTGCAGCAGCAACAAAGTCGAAGGAGGCGTGGGATATTGTCAAGAAAGCCTATCAAGGCATGGAGAAGGTGAAGACAACAAAGTTGCAAATGCTGAGGAGAGATTTTGAAACTCTTTGTATGAAAGAGTCTGAAAATATAGACTTATTCTTCACTCATGTTATTGGGTTGGTTACCTAGATAAGGTCTCATGGAGAGACACTTGAAGAAAGAAGGACTGTGGAGAAAATCTTGAGAAGTCTACCCTCAATATTTGATGCCATAGTAGTGGCAATAGAAGAGACAACGGATCTCTCAAAATTTACAGTGGATGAGCTGAGTGCATCCCTGATGTTTCATGAACACAGACTGAACAAAGGAACAGATTCCTCATTGGAACAAGCTTTTAAGACTCAAATGTATTTTGGCAGAAGCAGAGGTCAAGGCAGAGCAAACAACAGAGGAAGAGGCAGAAGCCAAAACAAAGGAAGAAACAACGTTGCAAGTTTGAGTGGAAGAAGCAGCAATCAAAACCAGAATGAAGGCTCAAGCCAACAACAAGCTCATGGACAAAGGTATGATAAATCCCAAGTCTAGTGTCATTATTGCAAGAAATATGGGCACTATGTTAATGAATGTAGGAAAAAGCAAAATGACATGAATAATAGGCAAAATGCTAATTTTTCAAAAGAAAAAAAGAACAAGAGTAATGTGTTGTTAACATGTAATGTAGCACAAGATAGACAAGATGATGTATGGTTATTAGACTCAGGTTGTAGCAACCACATGACTAGAAACATAACAATGTTTGCCAATCTTGATGAAAATATTAAATCTAAAGTAAAAACAGGAACTGATAGTAAGATCTCTGTCAAGGGAAAAGGCAGAGTCAGTATCCTGAAAATAAATGGAGAACAGAAGTTTGTGCGAGATGTATATTATGTACATGGCTTGATATGTAATGTTTTGAGCATTGGACAACTCATTGACAAGGGCTACAATGTATTTTTTAAAGATTGTGTGTACACAATCATGGACATACCTCCAAGCAAGAAATTCATTGTAGAGGTGCATATGACAAGCAATAAGATGTTTCCTCTCAAGCTCAGAGCATACTTGAAGGAAAGAAGAAATGTACCAGCTGTAACACAAGAGGTCTTTCAAGAGGAAGTGAAAGATGAAAACTGGTTATGGCACTTGAGATTTGGACATCTCAATTTCAGAGGCCTGAACTTGTTGCACAGAAAGGGAATGGTAAAGGGATTACCATTGATTGAAAAACCGGATAGCCTTTGTGAAAGCTGCATCTTGGGCAAACAACACAGAGAAATTTTCCATCAGGGAAGAGTATAAGGGCAAAGGCACCCTTAGAAATTATCCACTCTGATTTGTGTGGACCAATGAAAAAGTCATCTTTAGCTGGAAACAAATATGTTTTGACATTCATAGACGATTATACCATAAATACATGGGTGTATTTCTTGAAACAGAACACTGAAGTGTTTGAACAGTTCTGCCACTTCAAAGCTCATGTTGAGAAGCATAGTGGGCACTGCATCAAAGTGCTGAGAATTGACAGAGGTGGGGAATACATCTCCAAAGAGTTCCTATGTTTCTGTAGGGAGAATGGAATACAAAAACAGTTTACCACAAGGTACACACCTCAGCAAAACAGTGTTGCAGAAAGGAATAATAGGACCATCATGGACATGATCAGAAGTATGTTGAAGGCAAAACATTTTCCAAATGAGTATTGGGCTGAAGCTGTCAATTGTGTAGTGTACATCTTGAATAGATGCCCAACCAAAGCTGTCATGAACAAAGTACCAAAAAAAACGTGGAGCGGCATAAAGCAGCATGTCACCCACATGAGAGTATTCGGATGTGTGGCTTATGCACATGTCCCGGATCAACTAAGGAAGAAGTTGGATAGTAAGGGGGAGAAATGTATCTTTTTTGGATTCAGTGATGAGTCCAAGGCATACAAACTCTATAATCCATCCACCAAGAAAACAATAATAAGCAGAGATGTGCAGTTTATTGAAGAATAAGCTTGGGATGGAAGCTTAGAGAAAATGGTGAATGTGAAGACATGTGTGTCTCACGAATAAGAAGAGGAAGGGACAACAACAAATAATCCCTCCACGGTGGCTCCTCCTCCGCCCTCGCAAGCACAACAAACCACACCACAAGCTGGAAATAGAACAACCTTGAGAAATCAAGGAAGTGCTTCTTCAAGCACACCACCGAGAACAGAAACTCCATCGAGTTCAAGTGGAACTCCAAGTACGCCAAGAAGACCGAGATTCAGAAATATTGGTGAAATTTATGAACAAGAAGAGGTAAATGATAATGCCGGTCTGAACTCTTTATTTGCTTTGTATTGTCATGTTGTGACCCAACTCATTTTGAGGAAGCTATAAAAGAAGAAAAATGGATTGAAGCAATGGATGAAGACATTGGTGAAATTGAAAAGAGTAATACATGGGAGTTAGTGGATCTCCCTAAAGGTAAAGAAGTCATTGGAGTAAAATGGGTCTATAAGACCAAGAGCAATGCTGAAGGCAAGATTGAAAGGCACAATGCCAGACTTGTTGTCAAAGGCTACAAGCAAAAACAAGGAAGAGATTATGAAGAAACCTTTGCACCAGTTGCAAGGATGAAAACAGTGAGAACACTGTTGTCCATAGCAGCACAACACAAATGGAAAGTTTACCAAATGGATGTGAAGTCTGCATTCCTGAATGGAGTGTTGAAAAAAGAGATATATGTTGAATAACCTCTAGGATAACACTGTTACCGATGAAATAGGTAACCTGACCTCAAAACGGGAACTCTAGCCCAAAAAGACTCAAAAAACATGAAAAAGCACCCCCAAAACAAAAAAAAGTGCATTCCAGAACGCACTTGGTTTTTTTTTTTTTAAGGTCAAATTTCAACATTTTATAAAATTATGCTAAAAACAAAATTGTTTCTTGAAAAAAGGATTGAAAAAACACCCTCAAAACAAAACCAGTTGATGCTGCAATAACAAAAAAAAAAAAAGTCATATTTTTGACACTTTTAAAAATAGAAATAACATTTTTTAATTTTTAAAATTCAAACATTAAAAAAAACCTAAAATTTAAGAAAAAACAAATTTAAAAAATAAAAACATTTTAAAGCTTAAAATTTAAAAATATATAGGAATATAAAAATAAAAATAAAAACAAAATAAAAGTTTTAATTCAAATATTAAAAAAAACCTAAAATTTAAGAAAAAAAATAAAACAAAAAAATTTAAAGATTAAAATTTCAAAATATATAGAAATAAAAAAATAAAAATAAAAACAAAAACAAAATATTAAATTAAAAAAAGGAGTTAAAAAAAAAGAAAGAAATTATAAAAAATAAATATAGAAATTAAATGTAAAAAAGAAAAAGAAAATGTTTATTAAATTTAAAAAATAAAAAAATAAAAAATTAATTTTTTTTTTTTAAAGAAATATAATAAATAAAAATAAAATAAATAAATAAATAAATAAATAAATAAATTAAAAGTAAAAAAATGAAAAATTAATTAAAAATAAAAAATGAAAAATAAAATAAAATAAAAAATATTAAATTTTAAAAAATATATATTTTAAAAACAAATAAATTTTAAAAAATAAATTAAATTTAAAGTATAAAAAATAATATATATATATATATATATATATATATATATGAGAACTTAAATTAAGAATATATATATTAGATTTTATTAAATTAAAAAAAAATGTTAATGTTAAAATAACAAATTAAATTAAAAAAAAAAAAAAATATTAAATTTTAATAAATAAATGAATAAACAAATAAATTTTGAAATTAAAAAAAAAATTAAATATAAAGAAAAAAAGAAAAAAAACATTGTTAAAATAGAAAGAAAAAAAACTTTAAAAACCAATTAAAAATGAAAAATCGAAAAAAATAAAATTAAATAAAATATATTAAATAAAAAATAAATTAATTTGAAAATATTAAGTTTAATTAAAAAAAAAAATCTAATTTTAAATACAAAATTTTAATTGAAATTAAAAAAATATAAAAATTTTATGTAATTAAAAAAAATAATAATTAAAAAAAAATATTAAATTCAAATAAATTAAAAAAAATAAAAAGATTTATTAAATTTTAAAAAATTAAATGAAAAAACTAAACATAAAATTTAATAATTAAAAAAAATGAAAAATAATAATAATAATAAAAAAAATTATTAACAAAATTTAGAAAAAAGAAAAAAAAGAAAAAAAATTAAATTTCAAATATAAAAAATTAAATTAAAAAAAAAAAATAAAAAAAAATAAAAAATTATATTTTTTAAATGAAAAAAAAGGGGGGGATTTTTTGATCGTGGTGGCGCCACCAATCGGCCTCCCGCTCAGGTGGCGGCGGAGGCCGGCCACTGGGTGGGCGGGGGGGGCCTGCATGCAGCCTCCCCGCCCGCCCAGCGGTCGGCTTGCGCTGCCACCTGGGCGAGAGGTCGATTGGCGACGCCACCACGATCAAAAAATTCTTGTTATTTTCTTCTTCTTCTTCTTTTTAAATCTTTTAATTTGACTTCATTCTTTCTTTCTTTTTTATTTTTTATTTTTTTAATTTTTATTATTTTTTAATTCGTAACATTTTTTTTTAATTTTTAATATTTTTTAATTCGTAACATTTTTTTTTTAATTTGATTTTTTTCTTTTTTGTTTTTAATTTTTTTAATTTTTTAATATTTTTTTTCTTTTAATTTTAAAATTTTTTAATTTCAAAAAATTAATTTTTTTTTTTTTTTTTTTAATTCAAATTATTATTATTTTTTTAGATTAATTATTTTTTTAAATTTAAAATTTATTTATTAAATTTTAATTTAATTACTTTTTTTTTATTCTTTTAGTTTATTTAGTTTTTCATTTTAAAATTTATAAATTGTTTCATTGAAAAAAAAAAAAAAAAAAACAGTAAATTTATGGATATTTGTTTCTTAATTATTTGCTCATGGTTTTTTCCTTTTTTTTGTTTTTGTTTTTTAATGATAGTTTTTTTTATTTTAATTTTCTTTTTCAATTTCAATTTTTTTTATTTTTTTTTTGTTAATTTTAAAATTTGTATTTTTTTTTTTTCTTATTATTTTTTAAATTAATTAATTAATTTATTTATTTTTTAAATCTAAATTTTATGTTATTTTATTTTTATTTTTATTTTTTTTTATAATAATTAAATGGTTTTTTTTAATATCCTAGAAAAAAATGTTTTTGATGTTTTTTTTTTCTTTAAATTATGTGTTTTTTTCAAATTTTGTCATTTCTTTTGATATAATTTTCGAATATTTTTGTTTTATTTATTTATTTTTGTTTAATTTTTTATTTTTACAAGTTAATTTTGTTTTTTTTACATTTTTATTGGTTTTTTTTTATTGTTATTATATATATTTTTTAATCTAAGTTTTTTGTTTTATTACTAACATGAAAATCACCACTAAAAAAAAAAAGGTTGATGCTGCATCAATATGTTTTAAAATTAGCATGAAAATCACCACTCTAAAAAAAAAAAGTTGATGCTACATCAATACGATTCAAAATTAGCATGAAAATCACTAACATTTTAAAACAAATATTCATACTTCATAAATAAAATTATTAGAGTGTCAAAAATGTGCAAAAAAAAAGGGGTGATTCTGCATCACCACTTTTCAAAATCGGGTGCTTTTTATGCTACCAAAAAAAGTAGGTAACAGTGCGATTACCTATTTCATCGGTTACAATGTTGGCTATGAGATTGAAGGCCAAGAGCACAAAGTATGGAAGCTGAAGAAAGCTCTTTATGGGCTGAAACAAGCACCGAGAATATGGTACAGCAGAATAGATGCTTACCTGACTGAAAATGGATTTGAGAAATGTGATGGAGAACCCACACTCTACATAAAAGAAAATGATAGTAAAATTCTTATTGTTGTTTTACATGTAGAGGATTTAATTTTTACTGGCAATGAAGTTTATTTCATTGCTGATTTTAAAGCAGCCATGAAGAGTAAATTTGAAATCACTGATTTGGGTTTTCTGAGATATTTTCTTGGAATTGAAGTAGAGCAAAATGAAAATGGGATTTTTATTTCCCAAGCAAAATATGTTGAAGAAGTGTTGAAAAGATTCAATACGCTGAATAGCAAGGCAGCGGTAACTCCAACTGCCATGGGGTTAAAATTGAGCAAAGAAGACAGCAGCAAGGATTTTGATCTAACATTGTACAAGAGCATAGTTGGCAGCCTCATGTATTTGACTGCGACTAGGTCGGATATAATGCACGTTGTAAGTTTAATCTCCAGATTTATGGAAAGACTAAAAGAGACTCATTGGCAAGCAGCCAAGAGGATTCTAAGGTATGTGAATGGAACGAATGAGTATGGTATTTTCTACTCCTCATCTAAAAATTTTAAATTGACTAGTTACACTGACAGTAATTGGGCTGGAAGTGTAGATGATAAGAAGAGCACATCTGGATAGTTGTTTCAATTGGGATCGAGAGTCGTTTCATGGGCTTCCAAGAAGCAACCAATAATTGCCTTATCAATAGCAGAGGCAGAATATGTGGCAGCAACAAAAGTAGCATACCAAGCAGTATAGATGAGAACACTGCTCAGAGATTTATGTCATGAGCAGGACAAATGAACGACAAGTTATTGTGATAATAGCTCAGCGATAGCTTTATCAAAGAATTCTGTTTTCCATAAGAGAACAAAGCATATTGATGAAAAATTTCATTTTATACGTGAACTGTTTAATAATGGCGAAAATGTTTTACAACACTACAGGACAAAGGAACAGTTTGCTGATATAATGACAAAACCATTAACGCAGAAGAGTTTTTATTATTTCAGAAAATGCTTGGGTATGCAAGAAAACCCAGCAGTTGAAATTAAGGGGCAGTGTTGGAATTTAATTCCAACTGCCTGCACAAAACAGCAGGACAACGAAATAAATGTGATGGGAATGAAGAAGCAGCAGGACGATAGAGTAAATTTTGATGGGAGTTTGAAGAGCAGCGGCATGAATGCAAAGGCAGTGCAAGCTCTGTTCTTATATGCAACAACCACCTGCATTAAAACTCCACCAACTGCATTTAACACAGAGACGGCAACATTCCGGAAGGGGACATCAAGCTCAAGCAACAGGGGGAAGGGAACTCCCAGAGGAGTTGACGTCAGTCCTCCACTGGACCCACCTCCTCACAAAACAAAAGAGTTTCGGGGGGTGAGGGAACTCATGTGAATGAACTTCATGAAAGCCCCCGGAAAGCATAAAGGATATTAGATTTTAAACCTTAGTATATAGTTTTTTTATTTTATTTAAGTTTTAAACTTGCCGCATGATATTTTAATTTTAACATGGGTTAATTTTTAATTACCGCGGCATATTTGTTTTAACTTTTGGTTATATATATTATAAATATAAGATATTTATAATATATATTACAATGTTATATATATATATATGATGTAAGCATTGTAAAGCAAAAAAAAAAAAAAAAAAATTGTTGGTGTGTTTTTTTGTAATTTGCCCGAAAGCTAAAAACAGAGAAAATAACAGAGACAGAGAAAGGGAATTCTTGTAGCGTTGTGTGTGCAACAGTCAGTGAAGTTTCCACTGTGAATCTAGAACTTCATTCTGAAGAATTTTATCTTGTAATATAGTTTTTATTTTTAATGAAATAGCAGTGTTATATTTCATCTCTCTATATCTACAAATAAATTTTTATTCTCTGTGTTGTGGAAGAGAAATTGTTTTATTCCTCCATCTGTGTGTTAAGGAATTATCCAGAAATTCCAACATTTTTTTTTTGGGGCTATTTCCTATTTTTAAGAAAAAATGCTACTATACTTTGTTTTTTTGAGTTTATATTGATGGTAGAATTAATATAAGGTAAAGTCAACAATTAATTTTGTATTAGATTTTTTTGTTTTTAAGATAAGGAGTTAAATATCAAATTGGTGTATGAGATCTCCTTGTTTGTGAGACAATGGACTTATTTTAGAGAAATGATTTGACTATTAAGTCTAATAAGCAATACATACTCTACTCTTCTAGTTTTGAATTTGTGAGTTTTTATGAGAACACACATGCTCTTAACCATTAAGCCCACTCAAACTTTATATATGTATATATAAAATGAATATAAATAAACTAATTAGACATTTAACCAACAAACATTTCGCCAAGCTAAAATTTAAACAAACCAGATCATTTAGCAATCAAGACATTTTATCCCCAAACTAAAATTTAAACAAACCAAACCATTTAGCGATTAGGACATTTCATCCCAAAAATTTAAACAAACCAGACCATTTAGCGATTGGGTTGAGCTCAGTGGAACTTAGCCAACGGGGAAGGGAGGAAAAAATATGAGTGTGATTGAAAACTAAACAAAACCGTAAATTTAAAGGCGAGATTGCAACTTCATGTTCTTTTGATAGATCAAAATAAAATCTTTGAAGACATTTGGAATCTCACTTGCATGGAGTTCATATTTTTTTAAAAATTCAAATGCATAGAAAGTACATGGATCCTTGAACCATTAACGTTTTTTATTTAAATATAGTAAAAATTCAGATGTATTGAAAGTAAAAGTATCTTTAAAACATAAACGTGTTTTATCTAAACATTGTAAAAATCCATCCTACCATATTAAATATTAAACAAAATGTTAATATAATTTAGTTTTATATAATATAAAATGTATGTGAATTTGATTAAAATGCTAATATAAGTTAGTTTTAATATACATTGTATTTTATATGTACTAAAATAAGCTATGGAATATAAAATTAATATTTTATTTGAAATTATAGAAAGGGATAATTTCATCAAAAAGATATGGTTAGTATATTTTTTTAATAAAACATTTTAAAAAATTGATATAAAAATGAATAAAATTCATACTCTTTAAAAAGTTTTAAAAGACAAAGCCAATATGGAAAATGTCTTTTCCATAGTTGCAAACAAAAAATTCAATATTCCGGAAATACAAAAATTCATAAAAGTTATAGTTTCTATTAAGAAGACACATAGAATTGGCAAACCTGGAAGAAGTCCTTAAACGTAGATTCAATGTTCTTCTCATTCTTACATTGTTGGAAAATGTTTAGAACATATAAAATTCTATCAATTTTATTATGCAATTCTAATTTCAACATCAAATAGTTTGATGCTAACTAGTTGTATGTAGAAAACCCATCTAATAAACAAAATATTCTAGAGTTAGAGACTATCTATAAGATTCACTCTATGGCGGGATAAATAGGGTTGTTATCTTTCTCTAATTCTTGGTTCAAATTTTAGAAGTCTACATATAGGTAAATATCCCATGATTTTTGCACACAGATACTAAGTTGGTCACCTAAGTTGAATGGCTAACATAGAAAATGATCTTTGGATCCAAAAATCCTTTCAACCTCTTTCAAAACTTGCACTTCTAAGGATAATGAATTATCCTAAGTTTTTTCTATAAATATTTAGAATTTAGTTTCTAGTTAAATGATATTTGTGTTGTAAGTAGTGAATGCATTGTATGTCTATACACACATATCCTGGTATTTCTTAAAAAATTAGTGGAATTCTTGTCACGTCATATAAGTACAATTCAATTTGACCTTGATTGGTCTAGGTTGTACAGGGAATGAAATGAAATGTACGAATGTAACTACAACACACTCTAAAAAATCTAGTAAAAACCACAATAATATGGTGAAAACCCAACCTATATTAATAAATGAAATAATAGACCATTGTGAAACACAAACAAACGGTTGTAAAACACAAACTCGCTAAAATGATGGTATCTATATTTGAATATAAAGATAGTGACTATGTGCATTTGCAAAAGCTCCGACTAGAGGATGAAATAATGAAATTTAAACATTAAAAAAGAACACTAGAGATCCAAAAATCTAATTGTAGAAGATGAAATGCCAAAAGGTTTGTAGGCCTTGAGGTGTTTAGTTGGTACACCAAATTCCTAAGGGCATAAATTTTGCATACTATATCTATTTGGGGTGCATGATAGCTCATTAGAAATAACTTTCCTAGGACTACAACTTTTGACTAGGGCTAATGAATGTCATGGAATTCCCTAGCCCCTAAAATTTCTGAAAAAACGTCTTTTAGGGCCTAAAAATGGCAAATGGCACCAGAAGTGTGTGACCCAAAAATCATATAAAAGGATCCAAGAGGATAGAGAACCATTGAGACATGAAAGAGGTGGGTGGCTACCAATATTCACTTGGATTATTCCTCCCTCCTTGGGAAACTTCTATTGAATTTGACTCTTGGTGTGCAACTTCCCTTGGTGAGGAATTTGCCCTACTTTGACAACTCGATAGAGTTGTAACTGTTGCTAGAATCTATTCTTTGTCTTGATATCAATGATTCAATCCCCTATATTATGCTCAATGTAGTTAAGATTGAATTTTGTGGGGATCAATTGCTCAGTTGCCTTCAAGGTATCCAAAAGAGGTGGAAAATATCGTTGAAGCAGCTCCACATTAAATATTGGGTGCAAGCCAAGGAAAGGGTGAATTCTCAATTCAGAAAAAAATAAATCACCCACAACATTTATGACTGTGTAAGGCCCATATTGAAGCGTTATAAGCTTCCTATGGGGGATTATGAGACACTTTTTCTATAAATGCAACCACACCTTGTCCCCAACATGAAACTTATGTGGAACCTGATTTTGGTTATATCATTATGTGTACCTAGAATTAAATTTTTGTATGATATGGACATGTTGTTGGAGGTTTTGGATCTATTCAATCAATTTCCCTACCCTATCTTCCTTGACTTGAGCATCAAAGGACTTTGTCGATGAATATGCAATGGGCATAGTTACAGCAATTAGGGCCAATGGCTGGAATCCCTAGCACACCTAAAAAGGATTATGGCTAATAAATATGTAAAGTGTAATGTTATAAATATGTTGAACATATGGAAGTATTTCATCCAATGAACAACATCCTTTACCAGATCTTTTATGTGGCCTTCCACGATGATTTTCTACTGAACTTACTGCATTCAATATTCTAAAGCTTGCTTCACTGAGAGCATATTACCAGACTTTAATTTATTCCAATATTTTAACTTTTCTTTAAGAGCCTTTAGTCTCATTTGGAAGCTATGCATTCTAGTCCTCCTCTAGTTATTTATTTCCAACCAACATTCCTCAGCTTTAGTTAAAAGGGAATTGCAGCCAAAAACTTGCAAATTGGAAAGGAAGGTTATGGGGCACAACTTTAAAATCTAATCCCAAGCATATGGCCCAGCGGTTTGAGCTTGTACTTGGTAATATTGAAGCTTCCACAAAAATATCCTTCTTTAAGAGTGCTTTAGAGACAATAAATTTGTCTAGTTGACAAGAAATTTGAAGCTTCCCTCGACATCTGTTATTATAGGTGAATGTAACATTTGTAGTCAAATATATCACTTGGAGTTGTTAAAATAGGTCCTTAAATCATTGAGACTTCAAATTCAATCTTTATATACCTCCTTTTTGTCTCCTCTAACAATGTTATTAGATTAAATTCCTTGTCTGGTATATAGAGTTCCTCCTGATGGATGGCCTTGGTCGCTTCTATGTTTCTGAGGAAACTGGGAATTTTTGGTTGGGAGATGAGGGTTATAAACTGCAGTAAGAAAACAAAATTTCTTAGCTCCTACATATTTAAATCTTCATGAGATAGTGAAAGGAATGAAAATCTAGTTAGTAATTGATTCATCTTGGGGATTCCACAAGATTGCCAAGCCATTAGCACTACCAACATCATCAAGTGTTATTAATTCATAGCCTTGCAAACAAAGGGGGGCTATTTCACTAATTTTTTCTCCATATATATTTTTCTCCTATAGTACAATGATTGTTGAGCTTTCATTCCAAATTATTTCATTGAGAGGTATCTTATTTCTGTTATTTTACGACTTCTAATGTTACAAGAAATGATTTTCATTGGGAAATGTTTTTAGGGGAAGATAACACATTTGAGAGTATCGTAACCTATCCCACATTTCCTAAATGACCTCTAACTATTTGAATGAATACTTTATTGTTCCTTCTCCCCCACCTTTTACCTTCTCGTATTTGCAGGGGTTGTTCCTTGTTAGAGAAGGTATAGACGCCCAATTCCCCATTGGTTGACCTCATCTCTTTCATTAATGCCAAAATTGATATTTTACCCTAAGGTATATTTGTTGGAACTGGAGTTTTTGGTTTTTGGAGTTGTACTTGGGATCTTCGGTTTTCCATTCTTCAATATAATTTAGAAAATTTTGTTCATCCTTATCTGGAGTCTTTGTTTCATCATCTTCGGTAGGGGTTTCTTGATTGTCTTATGGAAATTTTATTTTCTATGCTACTACCTTTTGTTGTGTTCCATATTTTTTTTTAAATCAATAATCATAAATCTTCTAGAAAACAAGGCTCTTATTCTTGATCAGTAAAGGCCAAGGAATTATTTTTGGACTCAATAGGCTCCACTTTTGTTTGGATGGAATTTTTTTGGTGCTTGGTTTCTTTTCCAAGTCATTACTCTTCTAAATCTCTCCAAGTCTATTTTTTGGGCGTATTTCTTGGGCTCCTCTTGAAGGAGTGGGGAATCCTATAAGAGGTAGTTATACTCATGGCAATGTCAAAAGTGAAAGGGTAAATTTTCTTAATCAAGGGTTATGCCAAGACTTCATCTTGATATTAAATCTCAATAGATCCTGGTAGTGGTTGAGATATATTCATATAGACACAAATTCTTGCATAGGAAGTGTAGCACCCTCTTCTTGTAACTTCTGATATCTTTACAAAAGAACCAATTGTATTTCCTACTCCCTATAGGATTTCTAGATCCTAAAACTACTTAAGCAACGAGAAAATTCAAACTCATATTGGGAAATCCATAAAATTTACTTTTTCTAAGCAATACTTTCATTACCAAAATAACATGAATAACCAAGCATTATTGAAAATATATGGGACATTTTTGAAAACTTTAGCTTGGTCCTCCAAATTCTATAATATGACTATAACGAAATGTTTGGAAACTAATTTTAGGTCCACATTCCCTATAGGTTTCCATTTGTGTTGTATTCATTTGACTAAGTCCCTTTTAGTGGGCTGGAAATCCATATATTTACGCATAACATCAGAGTCTTTCATGTATTGTTTATAACTTTAAAGTTTGGTGGATCTTGCATTGTATTTTCGATCTTTACCAAATTTCAACAATAATTTTCTCTTGAATCAGGATTGTCACTCTGCACCAAGCTATTTTTTTACGATATTCTCCTTATCCCTATCTTTCCCATGATTCTTTCTACGCAAAATTGGTTCAAAGGATTCGTTTCCTAAAACAATAGTTCAGTATGAGGGGCTCACACCCCTCCTTCTAGGGGTAGCCATTATTGGTTGTTATTGGCCAATATTATATAGAGTCTTATGCTACTACGATTAGGGGAAGTTGTAATAGACAATCACCACTTGGTTATAGAGGTCAAGAAATAGATGGGTTAGAAACCCTAGCAAAGATCCTCTTATCTTTTAAATATTTTTAACATGATAATATTAGCCATTATTTTAAAAGGTGTAAAAGGTATATCATAATAAATTAAAGAGAATGAAAATTTTTCAATTGGAGATTGAGAAGTTCAAAATTTAATAATAAACCAAAATTCTTTTGAGATGATCTCCAACTATTTGTATTGATAAGACTTTGCGTATTGCACTAGAAATTGGAAATGGTAGATATGCAAACCCAAGTTTTATATAAACACATACATTATGATCCTTGCACCTTAAAAATGATAAGAAACCAATAATTTCATTCCACTTCGGGGAGAAATATCCTTTACAATAAATAAAATGAATAAGACAATATTTGATGCTCCTAAGACTGGTCTCCTTAGTATATATATAGGAGATAAAGGAATAAAAATATAATAAAATGGGACCATGAGGGGCGTTGGAGAAAAATGGTGACTTTTAGACAAGACCTAGGTTCAGGCGCATGGCCAACAAGATTCCGCTGTAGTCTAGGACAAATAAAATCCCATTGTAGTCTAGGACAACGCCGACATTTTCACCCTGCTTAAAGAGATAAAGGAGTCTCACCCGAGGCGTGTCGTGACCTTACTAAGATAAGAGAGCTAGAACCATATTATCGAAGAGAAACTACTAACAACTATCCAGACATTACAGTTATGCAAAACAAGCTCATTGCCATATTCTACGATTTCATGCGCTTTGCGGGGAGGAGAGTTGGAACAACTTAATCATCATATCAACTCATAAGGGGCTCCCGTATCGTGTGTCATAGATGATAGCAAAATTTTTTGGTGACTCGAAGTAACTAAGAGCTTTGAGATTCCCTAGAGTTCGTTCTCCAAATGCTCAGTCCTTCTTTGGAACCCTTAGTGTTGTTGCAGTGGCTTTCGGCCTTAACAACCTCCGCTTGGATCACCTCCACGTCTGTTCGGTCTTTGGTACTAACAAATATGCCCGTCTATGGCTTATCTATGTTGATTGATCGCCTGACAGAACACTAAATGAGTCCTCTTTAGATGGCACATGGTGTTTAACTGTTCGGCCCTTCGTAGACTTACAAAGTTGCACAATGGCTCACTTTTAACTATAGGCTACTTGGGCCTTACCCATTTTAAGTTATGGTCTATCCGGTGGCCTGTATTGGCTTACCATAATGACCTGACTTGGCTTATCAATGAGAGCCTGTTATTGGCTAAATGCAATCGGTTTTCATGTCACGAAAAAGGCTGATCCAAGCTTACGATAACCACCTGACTTGGCTTATCACTGAGAGACCATTATTGGCTAAACGCAATCACTTGTCATGTTAGGAAAAAGGCTGTTCTAGAATAATCTTGATGAGAAGCTAACTCATATGTCTAGCACTATGAAGTGTTACTGATTCTTGCAACGGATCGAGTGCGTGGATTTGAATTTAATGCTGCGAGAATTAGATCTTGGCCAACAAAATAAACTATACTTCACAACATTTAGACTTGGCCTTATAGTTCTTGGCCCTCACAATCACTTCTACAATCCACAAGATTAGCACACTCCCTCGACCTTGCATATGAAAGGCTCTAGATCTAATGCTTTTATTCAACGAATGGCGTGATTAGTTTACCATTGATAGAGTCTTTACAAGAATACTTGCTTCTACGACCCTTTCCTTCTGCAATAACCTTTTAACAATATAGAAAGCTTTCCTTTTAATCAACTAAAAAATTAAATCAACTAGGGTGATACTGAATACCACCGAAGATGAAGATGAAGATGAAGATGTCGGCTAGAGTGAAAGTAAATTTCACTGAAATTATTTGCATAAAACCCTCAGGCTAGCAAGATGTAGAGCTCTAATACCACTGTAATATCCTAACAAAAATAAATCAATAGATATAACACATTTTTAGGTTTTCAAAAGAAAATGCTTAAAATCCTAAATGTTCAACACACTAAATCTAAAATGATGAAGCCCTTTATTTATATTAATGGTATAAACCAAGATGCATGCCAAACTGAAGCCCTTGCCATGTGGAATATATGGTTTCTCATCAAATAAGAAACCACATATAAGTACAAATGTGGACTCTGGATGGATCCACCAAACAAAGGTCTCCAAAGGGTTTTTGTGTCGTGATTAGATTAGAACTTGCCTCACTAAGTTCTCAACAAAACATAATAACATAGATAACTCAAGTTGATCCAAAAGCTTACCTACTTTCTCTTCTTATAAGCTCAATGTACTTTATAAATACATTTATTTTATTATTTTTCAAAAAAAACAAAAATGCCAATTTCATGGAGAAATACCACACTTACAAATAATATCGTAGGTAAATTCGGTTAATTTTACCATATTGAAAAAAAAAATATTACACCATAGTGATTATGGATGCTATGGTGTGGACAAATTCCTGAAGGATGAGACCGAATATAGTCATGATAGACACGCGATCAATGTCGGGGCGATGAAAGGAAATGAAGGTCCGCTAAATTGTGTGAAAAGGGTGTTGGAGAGGCATGGAATCTCTCGGTGTTGTTTTGTCTGCGTACAATGTAACAAACATGGAAAATTAACTGGATGAATTATTTTGTTTGCATCACCATGTAATTAGTCAAAATGGATGAGAATAAGAGATGAAAAGAAAATAATATTAAATACCCAAGATAAAATATCACGACTTCATTCATATATTTAAATTAGTTAACTTAGTACAAAGAGCACTAAACTGATCATTTAATATTTGACGGGCAGCCTTATCTGTGGATGGTCGCGTATAAGGTTCGGTGCATTGCGTCAATCAAATCCAAGGAAAAGTGAACATTAGTCAATCAAATATTGAAAATCAAATGCAGGGCAGATCGTGCCTACCCAGCAATGGTTATTGCCTATGGATTTCGATTCCTTTCGTCAATGGAATAAAACGAAATGACAATATCAAAGTGGGGCCACATTGCAAAAGCAATTGGAAGAAGAATATTTTACCTTAGCGTGCGTGACTTTTGTGTTATCCTGCTTCTATCGGCCTCTACCGATGTAATTTGATGGACAAATTTTTTTCGTCGAATATAGCTTAAAGTTACAAACAACCAGAAACATACTTCTTTAAATTTGCGAAAACAAAAAATTTAATCAAAGGCAATCCTATGATAGTTCTTCCATAGTTTCTCAAGTTTACATACCAGTTTTTTCCCTAATTCCTTCCCCAGGTCAATAATTGAAGTCGCTGTTTTTCTTAGTGTTTCAGAGTACTCCCTGAGTGGAATGAATAATATTCCACCCACTTGGGTATCTTCGCTAGATATCTTTTCCACTTTTTGCTATTAAGACACCTGAGTATCTTGGTTAAGTATCTTAATCCACTTGGTACCAATGTTAATCGAGATTAGAGGAAACAGGTGCATCAATCAACCTCTACGGTGAGAATACCCATTACACAGAAAAGTTACAATGGTGAGACGGAAGTAAAAATTCAATTATTATATATTTTGGTATATTTTGGTACATTTAACATGGTTGGTTTTCTCCCCCTTCTTCCATGAGGGTTAATGCTTTTGATTTTGATAGTATATTGTTTAGTCTTTAACAATTTTTTAAATTATTGTTATAAAGATTATCACAAGCACAACCATACTTTTCAATGTGGTTGATTATCCCAATAGGTTTATATGAAAAACATATAAAACTACATTTTCCAATATGATTGATATGGGTGATAGGAATTTATCTACCACCCACAATGTTAATAACAGTTTAGTGTATTTTGTTAGAACCTAACTATTTCTCATTATTAATAACTATATAAATAATAATAGCCATATTATTTTTTATTTACATAATTATACTTATTATATTAATTTTTTTATATTAATATAATATTAATTATAATATAATATTAATTATAATATAAAAAAACTTCTAATAATTATATTAAAAAATATAATATAATACACATATAACATACTAATAACATCGTATAAATAATATTAATTAAATATATATTAAATTGAAATATATTATATTATTATTTGGAAATAAAATATAACAATTAAATATAATAACGATGATGATTATGATGGTTACTGTTTGCTAAGACCAATGCGGTCTATCAGACCTTAAGAATGGAGAAAGAATCTAAGTTTGATTCTTCAAAATCTTGTTTCTATGGTTAAAGAGAAGGGAAATAAGTGCTCCAAGATCGCTATATGTGGGTTGGCTTAATAGGTCAAGAAGACTGGAAGTGTGGCAGATGGTAAGGAATTGAGAGCGAATGTGAGTAAGAGTAGGGCAGTCTAAAAGGAAGTGCTTTTCATCTTCCACCTACTTAGAATCACAAATCCGACAAACTCTATCGTTCCAAGGGGTCTTGGGAATACACCACCGCGCGGTCTCACTTCGAAGGTATTTTGACCAAGTGTGTTACAACTCAACCTCCAAAAAGGATTTTAGGGTGAATTGTTCATCTCAACAAGGTTTAGCCTCCTCACTTATTTAGACATGCAATAATCTATGACTTTGGCCTAGATTAGAACATTGATTCCTTAGAAAATGCAGAACTGCAACCAAGCTTGTGACTTGCTCCAAAATCACTGATTTAGGTCTACACTTTAGGTTGATTTTGGGCTTGTTACCAGGTTTGATTTTGGTCTAGTTCAACCTGATATTTTCTCTAATAAGGCTTACTATCCAACCCTTTAATGGGCTTGGCCTACTCTAAAAATAAGGAAACAAAACACAACATTTTGACATGCTGCCTAGATAAAATAGGGCTTGGCCCTCTCTGTTACATGTCATTTTGTCACCATGACACTTGACAATCAAAATGGATCTGTCACCATCCATACTCATGGTCCCTTACAAGTCAAACATTCATATTCCTTGATCAAATCATGAATTTTGGGGAAAATGGCTCTTTACACGCTTAAAGATGACTTGCACACTTTTTGTAGTTAATGTCTGTGCATGCCTTGTTACTGCTAAGAGTCCATGCGCAGTTCTGCGCTCTGTTTTCCATTCAAAACTGCACAAATGACTCAAAGTAAAGTAAAAAATAAAAGTAAGTTCTAGAATCATAGTTGGGCACATATATCCCAACTAGAAGCCTCTATGCCATATCAATTCGAGTCAAACCCTTCCAAACATGGAGCTAATTCCCTTGGATCATGGAACCCTAATCCCCTCATTTGTGGATCTCACCCATCTTTGGTGGATCTGAAACCTCCTCATTTTCTCCTATAAATTAAGCCGAGACTTGAAGGTGAGGGGAGCTCACATATAGTAGTCTTATGCTGGTATTTTTGGATTGGAGAGTTTGTTAACCAAGGAGGAAGATTGGAGGCATTCGGGAGGAACCTATACGACATCAAGGCTTGGTTGTAAGATTTATATTTGTTCTCTGATAATACATTCAGATACTTTTTCTCACTGTATTGTTTTCATGGAATTGTGAATTATTTGTGTTCATATACTCATTAAAACAATTTTATTTCCTAATCTCTTTGATCATTAGGTTAATTTGGTTTTTAGGTTATTATTATGTTGTAGATGCCTTTGATCCTTTTTGTGTTTGTGTTTGTAGGTTTCTTCTAAGTATTGAGGAGCTTCATCGGCACAAAGTGTGGGGTCTTCATCAGGCATTTCGTTGAAAAGGTAAGAGCATCATCCTCTTCTTCTAGTTTTAGTAATTTGAAAACTATTAGCTTAGGGAAAGAGCTATCCTCATGTTTGTTTGTTTCTAGTTCTCTGTTAGGATTCTAGGGAGATCGCTCGTGTCCGCAAGAGGGATTTATCCGAGTAACACTCTCCAAAAACAACATAGAATTAGTCTTATCAAAGAGTAACATCATAAATTATAACAACAAAAAATACTTCAACTCAAATTGAGCTCCTTTTCTTCCTCATAGCCCTCTACTCCTTTAGTTAAACCTATTTTTATTCCTAAACTCGATCTTGTGGTCATTTTAGATCTTTATTCCTTACTTAGAACACTGAATTTCTTGCCAAAATGAGCCACATGAGTGGCATATTTATGCTATACTAGGGGAGTTTGAGGGCTGACTTGTCCACTAGCTGGGCTAACTTGTAAAATTGGCACAATGTGGAATTAATATTCAAAACAATCATTTCTCCTCAATCATGAGGAGTTAGAAGGCATGTCATATATAATTGGAAATTCCTTGAAATAAACTATTTGACTGTGCATATTTCTCTTTCATTTTGATAGCCTTTGACATCATTAAAAACCATTTTCAAAATTATTCTAGTTAATTTTTATCGTATGGTCTATGCTGCAAAAATTACTTCAACATCTTATTAGCCCAATAATAATTCCACTTCAGACTCCAATAGAAATCAATTAACATTCACCATTAGCAATAACTGTAGATAGAACATCAACAATAATATGCACAACAAGACAAGCTGAGACAATAAGCACAAAGATTTAGGCTAATGCTAGGGAAAAGCCCCACAAAGGGGAAAACACAACCAATCCTTCTTATTGATTAATATCAAATGTTTAATAGAGAGAAAAAATCCAATTTTGTACAATGATGACAAATTAAAAGTAAAAAATTTGACTATCAAAAGAAAGATGATCAACCAAAATAATGCCAAAACAAGAAGCCTAATTTGATCAAATCTATCTCTGTAAAATCTGCAATTCTAAAGTCTGTAAACAATAATCAACTTGCCCTAACCAATATAGCCAATAATGATCAAATTGTAGTCAAACAACATCCAAGCAATTCGATCAAACAAACAAGGAACTCAATCTCTTGACTAGGTCAAATTCATACCAAAATAGATGAAAAAACGGTCAAATAAAGTCAATGCTTCTGTGTTTAAAGCATGTAATTATGCCTATGGTCAATGCTAGTCAACCTACCCACAATTCCTCCTTTTGTGTGCTAATGGATGCAATCTGCCGAAGCATAATTTCTCCAAGTAAAATTGTATTCAAACAATCTCCCAAAGTCTTCGGTCAATGTTGGTAAAATTTAGTTTCAAAAAGTCAACGCAGGGAAAAATAGAACTGTCAAGGAACCCTTTGCATGTGTGCAAAGAAGACGTTTCCTTAGGTTATACGAAAAAATCAAAACATGAGAGAGAACCTATGTGTGTGGGATGATGCCTAAATTAGGTAAAATTGACCAATATTTATAGTCGTTGATGTGGGGTGAAGAGTCATGTACATTCACCAATGGGGATGACTTGAAGAGGCGCAGACTTGTGGAGGTGAGGGCGATTTGAAAATGAGGCATTTGTAGTTGTCCAAAATGTTTTAGTTTTTAGGTGAAGGGATATTCCATCAAGGGAAGTCTAATGGAGTGATGAACCATCAAAGGGGGGGCTTCTAGGAAGGGGAATTATCTCCTAGTTTCACTCTTTGACACTCCCTCTCAACTAGGGAGGAATTACACCTGTCAACATCCATACCCTACTATGCCATCATGTCCATCATGTACCATCTATGAAGCTTATCTCGTCTTTGCTGAAGATTGATATCATAGACCAATAAGAAGGGATCTAAACAGGGTGGGTTACAAGACCCTTCCAGCCTCGCCAAAATGACAGAGGAAAGTCCTCATGTATATGGGATAGAACCCCTACCAGGCTTGATCCTTAATGATCAAGTTGTTGAACATTATCCATCCTAGTTTGTAGAAATTTTAATACAATTTATGTACTGCCTAGATTCTCTTGATATAACAATTATATGCCACTGTTAAATACATAATCCTTCTACTAAGATCTTTTAGGAATTTAAAACATGATCGCCAATTGCAAACACATGAAGAAAGATAAATCACACATAACACCGATGTTTTTATCGGGAAAGCATAAAGCTAAAAACCCCACTATCATATATTATGTATATATCATGGATCATGGAACAATATCATACAAAAATCTACTCCAAGAGCTCTCAGTACAATATACAATTGTCTCACACTGTCATACAAAAATTGGCAAATACATGAACCAATTTACCGCCTCTTGACAACCTGCCTCCACTGTGCAATCCTTGTTGATCACAATCCCTGAATGGATGATATACTGCCTTGCCTTAACTGTGCAATCCTCATTGGCATCTCCAATGTGTGTGTGGTTGCGTGAGTGCACCCACTAATGTCACAACTAATAGTCAAAGTGTCCCTTTCACCTATCTCTCAACTGGGTCTCCACTAGATCTGACATTCATGTAGTTAACATTAGTAAATATTGAGTTGCATGTGAGATCACTCCATATGAATTAATTTAATATTTAATTCACTGATCTCTCACTAGTGTATCTTTAGTTACAACTAGTTACAAATAACACAATTGAGTTTAACTCACTTAACTGAGTTAAACTACTTTACAACTCACATAACTACACATCCAACTCTGTTACAACTTTGAATCACTTAGTTACAACTAAGTCCACTTGCATGTCCCACCAACCAACCTTAGAAGTCGAATTCCTTCAGCTAAATGGTTTGCCACTTCAGTTAACTGAAATAAAGTGCTTCAAGAGAACATATTAATATTTATTGTCCAATTATTATTAAGAGATAATAATAATCGACACCCATTCTAATTTAGACATGCGATCTATACATATATTTCGTACATGCATCTAAAAATAGAACCTCATCTATAAATAGAATTTTTTCACCATTCTAAAAATAGACATACACCTAAAAATAGCCTATGGGCCCCACCTAGTGTAGGTGCTTAATTTTAACTAGGACCATCATCTTGTTGAATCTCAACACTCCCTCTCAACAAAAAACGGATTATCCTTCACCCCGATCCTGTCTCTATGGCATTTGAATTTTCTCATAGTGAGCGCCTTCGTCAAAATATCTGCATCTTGATCTTCCATAGGAATGTACTGAAGCAACATGATCTTTCGCTGCACACAATCTCTGATATGATGATACCGGATATCTATATGCTTATATCTATCATGAAACACATGATTAATCGAGAGTTTAATGCAACTCTAATTATCACAATGAACCATTGTAGGATCTAAATGAGAACCAAACAAACCAATCAGGATATTTCTCATCCAGATAACTTCACATGCAGCTTGACTTGCTGCCATGTATTCAGCTTCCGCTGAAATGAGTGCCACGGATCTCTATTTCATGCTATACCAAGAAACAACTGTAGATTTGATACTGAAGACCCCTCTTGATGTGCTCTTTCTGTCCGTTGGGCTGCCTGCCCAATCTACATCCGTGAAGCCATGCAACTTCACATCATAAGTTTTTCTGTACCATAAGCCATACTCAGATGTGCCTCTGAGATATCTCAGGACATGCTTTCCTGCCTTCCAAACGCGTTTGGTAGGCTTAGCCATCACTTGACTAAGCTAGTTCACCGCATAGCATATGTCCGGTCTTGTATTTACTGAATACATTAGTGAACCCACTAACTGTCGATAGACAGTAGCATCCACTAGCTCTCCAGATGTAGCATCCTCTTTCCACCAGTTTCCTGGAAGAGGAGTATCCATGGGTTTGCAGCCCTTCATGTGAAACTTACCTAGTATCTCCCGAGCATACTTGCCTTGAGACACAAAAATTTCAACATCTCGCTGCCATATTTCCAATCCAAAGAAATAATGAAGGAGGCCCATATCCTTCATCTCGAACTTCTTTGCAAGGTCCTCCTTGCATGAGTGTATCAACTGCTCATCACCAGTCAGTATTAAATCATAAACATAAAGAACAACAATTAAAAGCTTACCCTCCACCAAAATTTGGTATAGGTTTTCATCCACCTCACTCTTGGTGAAGCCAAGTCCAGTGAAATAGCTGTCGATCCGAGTGTACCAAGCACAGGGTGCTTGCTTCAGCCCATACAATGCTCTTTTGAGTCTGCACACATGCGACTCGCTATTGAAGATCTCAAATCCTTCAGGCTGCTCAATGTGCACTTCTTCCTCAATGATCCCATTAAGGAACACAATCTTCACATCCATATGATGAATGTGCCAACCCATCTGTGCTGAGAGAGCAAGAATGGTCCTTATGGAAGAATACCATGCGACAGGTGTAAAGGTTTCTTCATAATCAATCCCCTCGATCTGTGAGAAGCCTCAGGCCACAAATCTGGCCTTATATTTCTCAACACTCCCATCAACAGCTTGCTTTACCTTGTAGATCCATCTTGAACCTACCACTAATTTATCAACCGGCCTTGGAACAATTTCCCAAGCACTGTATGTGACAATGGAGTCATACTCCTTCACCGTTGCATCTACCCATGTGGGCTATTGCACTGATTCCTGAAAGGAAGATGGCTCAGTCACAATACATTTTATCATGACAGCCATGTATCCCATGAATCATTCAGGAGACTGTCTCTGTCTGCGCTATGAAGTAGGGACTCCTACATTCTGTGCCGCATCAAGCTTCAGCCTCTCAACTTCTGTGATACGCCTTCTGCCATTTTTGATGTTTGGCTCTGTGTGAGTGGACTCCTCCACTCCATGAACCTCCTCCTATGGCTGATCCACATCTAGAGACTCATCTTTGGGAACCAAAAGTTTCTCCTCTGCATATAATTCTAGCTCCCTCTCAAGCGACAACTTCATGGCTTTCTCCTCATTGAATTTTATATCCCATCGCACCACATTCATTCAATTGTTTGGAAAATACACACAATAATTATGGGTTGTTTTTGTGTACCCCAAAAATATCCCAACTTCAGCATTCGACTCTATCTTCTTCCTGGCGTTCTTGGTCACATGCACATAAATAGATGAGCCAACAATCTTAAAGTGAGAAACATCTAGTTTCCTTCCAGTAAAAGCTTCTTCAGGTGTACTCATGCCAAGTAATCTATGAGGACAACGGTTTTGCAAATAAACCGAAGTGTTGCATGCTTCCGCCCATAAATGCATTGGTAGGCCCTCATCATGCAACATTGCTCGTGAAACACCCACACTATTTCTTTTCTTCCTCTCCCCATCCCCATTTTGTTGTGGTTTATGAGGTGCTATGAGTTCTCTTCAAATTTCTTATTTTCTACAGAAGTCTTTGAATTCGTTCGAGATGTATTCTCCATCATTATCGCTCTGCAGAGCCTTCACTTGCTTCCCCGACTCTTTCTCAACCAATGCCTTGAACTCAAAGAACTTTGAGAATGTTTGATCCTTCTTCTGCATGAAGAAGATCCAGCATTTACGAGAAAAGTCAATAACAAAAATAACATAATACCTATGTTTTTCTGTTGAAGAAACTGAGAATGGTACACACACGCCTATGTGAACTCTCTCCAGGATCACCGAAGCATGGTTCTCCTTTTCATGAAAGGTGGAATTTACATACTTCCCCATGGTGCAACCCTTGCACTGATCTAATTGAGCAAGTGTTCCCATTGGAAGTCCAGTAGATATTTGCTGCATGACTTCCAAAGCTCCATGATGAAGATGGCCCAATTGCTTGTGCCATAATTCACCTTCATCCCATGTAATATTCCAAAATTTGCATGCAACAAATTGGAATATTAAATTTTGCCAATGTCACCTACGAGATGAATAAATGGGTAAGGAGGCCCATACATTTCAGAAATAAGGATAAAATCCCTCATAGTGTGAAAAGGGATCATAATGCCAGTTGGATTTTACACTCTCATGTGTGAATAGGGACATTTTTCATGTGGACAAAATCAAGTTTGACCAAGTCAACAACATAAATGTAGGAGGAGTGGATCAGCAAATAAAAGAGCTCAATGTGAATGAGGTTAAGCATAGATAGATATATGTGAGCTATATTGAAGACCCTTAGGTGTGAAAAGGGCTGAAGCAGGTTGAAGAGGTCAACCTTGACCAAATCAAACAGCTCAGTTTAGAGGAGTGGCTCTAATGAAGGCACAACACAGTTTTGGAGGGAGATTGTTTGTGTGATGGTGGAAACCCTATTGAGTGGGACCCAAGGTGAGAAGGCTCACTTAGTTTATAAGGAAGAGGATGGCAACCATTTGGTGTTAGCTTATGAATTATATTTTTATGTCTGCTTAGACTTTTGCTATCTTTAGTTGTTTAGCTAAGATTGTCGGTGCTGTTTAGCACTAAGGTATTCATGTTCAATAATTCCTTCTCTTCCCTTTGTGTAGCTCTTAGGAGAGACCTGCTATTTAATTCCACACATCTGGAATTGGTGCCAATATTTAGTCTTCAGTTTCTACAGGAGGTTGTGTTGAGACGTTGCAGGGTGTTGCAGTGGAGGGTTGAGAAACCCACTTTCTGAGTTGGTTTTGCTTAGGAGGGAGGATTCCTTCTTGTGGGAGATCAGTTTGGAGGGTTCTTGGGTTGATATCAAATCTTTGGCAGTAGGCCAACATATTTTCATCACCTACAATGTTATTCCATTCAGGAATTACATTATTTCTGGAGGGCATTTTCAGTAGTGTCTTTTGTGGCTCTTTCGGGGAGTTTTCCTGTGATTGGAGGGATGATTCTTCCATGGGGGAAGAAATTTGATCAGATATCCATTAGATCTATATTCTTACAGCCTTCTATACTCCTGTGCTTTAGTTTTCAGTGATTATTCATTCATATTGCTGAAGATCACCATTTGTACTCAGGGTGTATTCCTAGAAACCCTTCCTGGGTTCTCTAGATTTGGTAATGAGGAGACTAGATCTCTGTTTTTGAGCCATATTATTTAATATAAGCTCAGATATATTTGTCTCTGCAATTTATATTCACAAAACCTCATTATACTTCGCAGTCACTTTTATGCAGAAATACTTGTGTTGCAGTGTTTGGGGTTTTAGTTTTTTTTAGCAATCCTAGGTGTGGGAGGTCTTTTTAACCCACCTAGTTTGATTTTTTTCAGCTCTATTCTTGGATTTAGGTTGTATATTGACTGAAATAGAGGATCCAATAGTTTATTTCATTATTTATAGCATATATTTCTGAAAATTCATTTTTTAAGCATGCATGGTTGAGCAGTCCCTATTTGGGGATATTACAGTGGTATGAGAACAAGATCTTTGGCTCAGCCTGTGGACTTCAAGCCAAAGTGATATAAAAGAAGAGAAAGGCCATAATTATGGAAAGGATGAGCTTGCTCTCATCACTTTTCAGATCCATGAAGGACCTCTCCAAGGAGGTTAAAAAATAAAAAGAGAAAAGGAGCAGTGAAACTTCTAGAGAGTTTCAAGAGGAGTAAGAGCCATGCACTTCCTATGATCAGAAGAGGAGACCAGCGTTGTAGAGAGCTCCAAAGCATTGGAACATATCCTTTCATTTTGAGAGGGAGGACACTTGGATCACATGATTCTAAGTGAATGCCTTGTTGAGTACAAATCTCAACCTAGAGCCTTCAAGGAGACTCTAGCTTTCCCTCAGTTCATTCATTTGGAGGAAGAAAGAAGACCTTGTGACCAAGGAAGGATCAAGGGAAATAGGTTTTTATTGTCTAATTTTGATGGTCATCTGCAGCAAGGGTTTGGGCAAGGAAACTAGATGCATTCTTCCTACTACATCCGGTGGTAGTAAGGGAGGCTGTAGAGATTGCAGTGCTGCACCTAGAGGGTGAAGCAAAAATTTGGTGGTTCAACCATTTGAGGCATGCAAGAGTGGTTGCTTTTGTTGAGTTTACTCGAAGGTTGATGGGGAAATTTGGTGAAGAAAAATCAGAGGAGAAGAAGCCCTCACCACCATTGGGGGAGACTTGTACCAGCGCTGTCACAACTATGGAGGAGCAACCCTAAACATCTTCAGTTGGAGGAGCCAACTCATTGGAGGAAGAAGCCCTTACAGCCATACAAGATACTTCCAAATTTCATCAAGGTATGCCTAAATTTTTATCTCCTATTGTTTTAGGAAATCAAATGGAGGATTGTATACGATTTCATACTGCTCATTTGGAACAACATAATTGCATTGCGCTGTACAACCTTGATTTGATCAAGGAAGGGGTGAAACATCATCCTAATGGGCCACTATTGGGTTGTACACCACATGTGAAGTTGGGGTGTGAATTCTTTGAGGATGGGATGAACTTTGTCCCAAACAAATTTATGCAAAACCCTATGTTCATCCTTGAGTTGGGATATGAGACAACCAAAAAACCATGGAGGAGATTTACAGCACTGTCAAGAGGTAGCAGTGAGGAGGCTTTGCCTTCATGCCACTTAGATTCTTATGGATTCAAGATGATCATTGGTGTGAGATCTTTTCTAGGGGATCTCCAAGGAGCTGCATTTCAGCATCCCATGGAATGCAAGAAGAAGAATCTGATTTGGGAGAAGGGTAGTCTTAATTGGAAGGGTACCAAGGTTGATCATGATGGGAGGCACTCACATTGGGAGAAATGGGAGTGGATGGAGAGCAAGAATATGGTAATCTACTTGCAAATATATGACACTGGGCAACATGAGGCTTGGCTGCGTTGGCTGCTCTTGAAGGAGTTTGGCCATCATGGGGCATATCCTTTTTCCAAGGGTATGTGGGTGGAAGGAACTTGGCAGGATACTTACATCATTGGGCAGAAAGGAGTGTGGATGCATTGTGATGATATGATCATTCTGTCTTCACCACATAATTTGTATGATGGATGTATGAGGAGGCAACAAAAACTTTTGTTGCTTTGGAGGATTTTGAGAGAGCAAGGGCAGATTTTCTCTCACACTTTGCATGATGTTGCAGGAGTAGGAGATAGCACTACCATGGTGCAAAGGGGCTACTCCTTAGCCTTAGATGATCTGGAAGTACTTCCACTTTGGAAAAAACTTCTTGTATGTGGCAGCATTATGGGAGGAGTCTTTGACATTGAACATGTCAAAGGATGGAGTTATGAGTTGGAAAGAGCCTATTTGCATAGGCCAACAGTGCTGTCACTTTGGAGCATGGAATTATTGATGGATTGTCCCTAGGACCACTTCACATTTTATATATTTTGTGGAAAAGGAGGAGGTGAGAATGATAGAGTAGTGGATGGATTCATCTCTTATTGTGGTATGTTCTTCTTGACTTGGATTTCCAAGCATAAGAAGAAGGATCTTCATGCAGCATATGGTTCATTCCTCTTCATAGGAGTATGGCATACCACTATGGAGGATTAATTTATGGATCCTATCATCATATTACTTTCATTACATGGTAAGAATTCTATTTTTGCATTTATTGATTGTCCAACACAATATTTGCATGCTCTTACCACTTCTTTGCAGTGCATTGCTCCACAAAGGGGAAAGCTTTTCTTTGGGCTCCATGGACCAATTTTGGCCAGCTATTATGATGGAGACAAATATCTATTGTATGAATTTGGGCAAGTGTTTGGTTACTTATTGTATGCTTAGTTGATACATTCAGCCATTTAATATTTTCTGGTAGATGTGGTGACTTACACAACTAGCCATTTGTCAAGAAACAACTTGCCATGCTATTTTCTGAAGCTGCAGTGGGAAAGACTGCGCTATGACAACTTGGGAGACTGTTGGTACCTTCCAGCACCACATGAAACCTTGAGTCTTCTTTCATTTTGATGCTAATCATGATCCCATTTGCTGATGTTGTTCTTGCCTTTATGGGGAGCATGATTGGGGGAGAAACACATTGGGTGGGTGTGTTCTTTGGGAAGGAGGATTCCCACACTTTCTGCATTACATGTTCTAGGGGGAGCATGGGAGGAGATATAACCACCACAACAAAATATGTGTTTCTTTATGAGGAGGGCCATGAGATGGATGGGATGCCATATGGTGTTGATTTCTCATCCATCATGTATGAGATAGTTTGGGCCAGCTTGATTCACAACATTGGGAAAGGGATATTTGGAGATCTAGTTTCCTTCTTGCCACTTGAGGGCAACATTATTGCAGCCCAAGATCAGAAAATTCTCTGCACTTATCTTAAGTGGAGAGGAGGACAGCGTGGGGTAGGCTACTTTTTATACCATGTTTAGAATTTCAGCCCACCTACTTTGTAGGGGCTCAAGGTGGAGGAGGATTTTCAGGAGTTGCCATGTTGGGTGGTAACTCATTTTGTATGGATGAAAGCTTGGGGATGGGAGATTCATATGGGGATGGTAGATCCCAATATATATCAGACCACATGCCTCAATAATGCCTTTATACCACCCATTGTTGCCTCCATTAATACTTTACTGTCACATGATGATAGCTATTTGGGGTGTTCACCAAAAGCTAGCTTGTTTACTTGGGAGGGGCAACTTGGAGACATGTTGATGAGACAACACCTCGATCCTTGGAGGATTTTATCTTGTGAGGTTACTACAAGGGGAGAAGAGGATGCTCTTCATTTCTATCCTTGCAGTTGCTTGAGGACAAGCAACATTTTGGAGGGGAGGACTGTAATATTCCAAAATTTGCATGCAGCAAATTAGAATATTAAATTTTGCTAATGTCACCTACAAGATGAATAAATGGGTAAGGAGGCCCATAAATTTCAGAAATAAGGATAAAATCCCTCATAGTGTGAAAGGGGATCATAATGCCAGCTGGATTTTACACTCTCATGTGTGAACATGGACATTTTTCATGTGGGCAAAGTCAAGTTTGACCAAGTCAACAACATAAATGTAGGAGGAGTGGATCAAAAAATAAAAGAATTCAATGTGAATGAGGTTCAACCTAGATAGTTATATGTGAGATGGATTGAAGACCCTTAGGTGTGAAAAGGGTTGAAGCAGGTTGGAGAGGTCAACCTTGACCAAATCAAACAACGCAGTTTAGAGGAGTGGATCTAATGAAGGCACAACACAATTTTGTAGGGAGATTGTTTGTGTGATGATGGAAACCCTATTGAGTGGGACCCAAGGTGAGAAGTCTCACTTAGTTTATAAGGAAGAGGATGGCAGCCATTTGGGGTTAGCTTATGAATTATATTTTTATTTATGCTTAGACATTTTCTATCTTTAGCTGTTTAGCTAACATTGACGGTGTTGCTTGGAGGTGGTCTTGAGTGCACCTCAGAATATGACGCAAACTCTCCAGGGCCTCAATGGTCTCTGTCTGCAGGCTTTGAACAACACGAATATACACCTCTATTTCATTTCGATCCTCATACCTCTACTCTCGCAAGGTATCCAAGTTGAGTTGAATATGTTGTAGCTGGGTGAAGATGGCATCAAGGGTGACCGACACTACAATGTCACCGAGGGATTGGGCTGGGGAGACAACCATGGCCGCTGTTGAGTGTGGGCTCTCTGTAGACTTCGAGTGTGAACTGGGGTCTTCTAGAACCACTCTATGATCTATTCCTCGACCGAAACCATGACGAGCCCATCTGTGCTCTCTCGACATACATAATTCCCTCTCTATCTCACTCTTGGATGCGCGAATGCTCCAAGTTGCCTCTATACTACCCGTCCGGGACTCCCATGCTCCTCCACCAAACACTTGGTTGAGGTTAGCTCAGAACTTGACCTGCGTCTCTTGCGTGTCGTAGATGAGGGACACACAACCACCCACAATCTTTCCATTTCCACCTAGGGAGGTGTAGAGGTTCCACCACCCAAAAATTAACACTGTAGGGAGGCTATATTTCTCCGCTAGTCCAAGGAAAAACCACCTAGGAGATGTGGTGCTGAGAGGTTGCTAATATGCTGTCTGTGGAATTGGAGCTGGTACCTAGGCAGCGAACCCAATTCTCCCAGCCAAGAACACATCCACCATTCGAATTTCCCTGCCGCCTCCCTCATCCTCCTCCCAGTGCATCTCATGTGTTTCGGAGCCGTTGCTAGGATACCTCCCTGCTTCCCACCATTCGCCTCTACTTCCCGACGAGTCTTCTCCTCTTCTCTGTCCAAGCCAGTGGAGCTCAAGCCAGGGCTTCAGAGCTAGTAAGAGATCGTCAGCTCAGACTTCTACTCCAACCTTCAATATCGCCTGTAGAATCAAAATGTGCAAAATAACGTCCTCCATTCTCCTTAACATAACCACCCTGCCGTGATATTGCTTGCCGCGAAGTTCTTGAGTCTTTACCACTCGCTCGTGCGAGCATAATGAGTCGGCGAACGCATTTCTTGGGATCGAACGAGCCTTAACCACCCCCACCCACTTCTCTAAGTGATTAGATACCCCGATGGGGAATGACCCACTTATAGTTTATTCTTCTTCTCCTCTTGTGTCAGGTTTGGTATGGTAAGTAATCTAGTTTACTAGGGGAGGTTTACCAGTCAAAAAGCTTCTAATATGTAGATGAATGTATTTGGAAATAATCTATTAATACAGTGTATCAAGTTGAGTGGTTGTAACTATGAGTTATGATGTATTTTTCATTAAATATAGATGGTAAAAAGGTGTTTGACTTTTCTGTGTAATTTACTTATTGATTTTGCCATTTAGTACTTACCTTTCAAAATGATTTATTAATACATGGACTTTATTTTTTGTAGTTCGTATTATGAATTATTATGTATTTATCATTGAGACTGATATGGTTCTATCTAAAGAAAGCAATCATTTTTATTTCTCTAACTACTAAATATACATTTTATAAAATATTATATTGATTTAACATAAATATTTTGAAATTTATATGGTTTTATGTAAAGAAAGGGGTATTTTAATTTAATTTATACACAAAATAGTGTTTTTTATTGGAATTTACTAAAATTTGATAACACAATTTCAATATTTTTTGTTTTTAAAAGACATTTTTGAATGTATAATGAATCTAGAAAAACTCTTGAATTATGCAAATTAAACAATTTAAACTCAATTTTTTAAAAATCTCTATAGGATTTTGATTAAAATTAACAAAAAAAATGGTCGTGAGAAAGGTTATTTAATCTATAAGTAGACTACTATTAAATATATATTTTATAAAATATTATATTAATTTAATGTATTAATATGTGAAAGGAGAAGTTATTATGTCACAATGAAATGATTACTCAAACAATTTAGTATGATGTGATTTAGTAATCAAATTTGAACAATTTTTTTGTTATTTAAGGAGAAATTGTGGGGAAATAAATAGAGAGCTCTAGGGAAAAAGGAAACTAATATAGTATAAGGAGGTGATTAACCCTAATATTGAAAACCAAATTTATTTCTTTATGTTGACTAGTGTTGAGAAGAAAATACACATTTCTAATATTAGAACTAATTCTCATGAGCTTCATAGTGAAATTGGGGGTGGTCACAAAGAGTTTGTCACATGTGTGATCCTAGGAGGGTTGAAAATGAAAAACATCTCCTCTTATATTGTCCATCTTATACACACATTCTATCTAATTTTCAAAAATGTTGTCACACTACCAACCTTCTTGACATTTTAACTCAACAAAACTATGGTGATATGGGAGGGATTATCTCAATTCCTTTTTAGCATAGAAAGACAATGTTAAAGAACTCTAATTAATCTCTTATCTTCTTAAGGTCTATAGACCACATAGGTCTTAGTGTACATTATTCATCATCATCATCTTCATAAAAATAATTAAACACATACTTTATATATTATATTAAGTGAAAATTTAGAAAATACTATATTGATTTGATGTAATAATATGTATGGAATTTATTATAAAAAATAACATATAATGGAAAATAATTTTGGAAGTTGAATGTATGATGTAGTTGTGTAATGTGTAGTCAAACAACCATGTATGATGTGGTTTAGTGATCAAATTTGAAAGTCTATGTTTTGTTTCAAGTTGAAACATATATTTTTGTCTAACTTTTTGACAATGGAAAGTGGAAAAAATACATGTACTTTAATTGGAAAGAAGAATTAATATTTCATAAGCACACTTGCTTAATTGATAATAAAATAAGATATACATATAAATACTTGAGTTCAATCTCAAGATAGAGAAACTATCTTGATCACACAATATACTTGGTTTGATAAAATCTTCCAACCTCACATCAATTTAGGAATCTAGTTAATGGAGAATATCTCTCAACTTAACTAGTTCTAATAACCTTCTAAAGACTAGGAACATACTCCTTGAACTAATGAACATACCAAAGGAAAATAAGAGTTATATTCTCTAAAAGTCCCCGCTAACGACTACTTGCCTTGATCTTGATTAGCTAAGTGTAATTGTGATCCGATTGAGCATTTATAACTGTTAATAAAAATGTTGCTGACCATATAAATAAACAAACATCCATCAAAATACATGGGTAACTAGCCACTACAATCGCCAATCTACTATGATGTCCTTCATCTATCTGGTTCATTTAATCATCATATCATTTTTACATGTACTTCTGCCTATAAATTTAAATTTAACTCCTCCTACATCACCATCATCATCATCCTAGCTCTTTGTGAATCACCCATAACCGTGCTTTTTGTTTTCTCATTTGACCCTTAACTTGTACCTGTACCTTTAAATTTAACTCCCCCTACATCACCATCATCATCATCATGGGTTTTATGAGATTACCCATAACCATGCTTTTGGTTTTCATGGCTAACCCTCAACCATGCTCTAGGTTTTTTTCGACTTACCCTCAAACATCTCTCGATTCTCTTGCATAATTATCCCAACAAACAACAACAGTCTATAGAAATCCTTATCCAGATGTTACCTGTCTCTCACAAATTTCATCATGTCACAATAAGTGGCTTTGGCTTACCACAAACCTACACATACAAAGTGGTTTTTATTTTACTACAAACTACACAAGGTTACATATGCCTCATCAGATTTACATCATAAATTGCTAGGAATATTCAATGGAAAAATCTACTCATGGAGAGACTAGGTAAATATATTCTCGAGGACTACTATATCAATTCAAACATAACATATAGACTTGCTACAGTGTGCGACTCATATTAAAATATGATCATGAATATATTATTATTCAATACACCACAAAATATTGTCCACCATAATTTAATCTCTACTACTAATGCTCCAACCACTATCCTCTCCTTCCATAGTTCTTCCAAAAATGTTGCCTTTGTTGAACCTACCACAAGTACTATCACCTGCTCTATTGGGACAAAATACTAATTATCTCTATATTGTATTAAGGACCTTTGTGTCCTCCCTCCTACAAAATCATCATTCCTTCTTTGTGGTTATTCATATCCTAGGCATCTTTGTCATCATATTCGGCATGGATCTCCATATTTTTCTGTCATTTATTAGAGTGGAGAATTCTAACCAAATAACTTCATATTGAGGTCACTAATTTCAATATGTACATTAATTCCAAGAATTTAAACACAAAAATTATAAAAGATGTTCTCACCATTTATTCTTTTAAGATTTCATATGCAAATTTCGCAACTCATCATTGCACAGTATCGAAAATTTCATCAAAACGTCAAGTTGAAGACTATCAATTTATAAAATATAGAGTTTTCATGTCATTCAATATGCTAAGAAAAAAACATCCTTGGTAACTTTAGTAGTTACATTTGGATTTCCATCTCTATCAACTCCCATCCATAAACCAAATATAATAGAAATGCATGTGAAAGGAAGAAACCTACTAGTATACCCCCCACCTTTTTTTTAAAGGAAACACTAACTCAATTTAGATAGTAAGGCACATCTTTCAAAATAATTGTTCCACAATATGCAAACTAGCGTGACCTTCATCCATGAATGTGGTCTCTATAGCATCTTGTTCATTCCTCTGGGCCAAGGGAGATGTAGAGGATTGTCTCAATGGACCTAGTGATTCAAATGTTGTCCTTATTCATCCCCATACATATATTATAGGGTAGGAATTATGTCGTATAGACTGTTGAGGATTAATGGTGGTGCCATCAATTGAATTCCAGATTCTATGAAAACATTTCATGTTATTTCCTTCATCATTTATAGAAACTTGCATTGAAGGAAGCCTTGAATAAAAGTAATCCATGTCCTTCCCCTACTAATAAAGATGTAGCAAATTTGGAGAAAATTTCTATTTGACCTCATCCGCCTTTAGTTTCATCACCATGAGTCGATCAAATCATAAGAAGAATTTTTGTGGATTTATATGGGAGTGGTGGGTGATGAGGAGCCACCAGAAGTCTAAATTTGGCTATAAGAACACAATGAAACATAGCATCAAATGGTTTCTTGTCATCTCAAGTGGTGTGAATGTACATTTGAAAACAACCCGTACTATGGATTCTCTAAGAAGCCTCTTCAACGAAGAATTTCCAACCATCAACTTCAAATCTCATCTCTTTCCCTTCTTGATTCCATGCAACCAATGCCACATATCTTCAACACGCAGATGTATATCACTATGCAAGGTGTTCAAGGATGGCTACTTATTCCTTTTTTACAATCAACATGTACAAGAAAACACTTTCATAAAAACAACATATCTAATGGAAAAAAAAGATTCACAATACTTAATCAGACCAAAGTGTCTTACAAACACACAATACTATATTATTTTTGTGTTCTTGGGCCCTCCTATGAGAGAGTCAAGTCCATGTATGTTTTTATACCACATTAATATTTATTAAGAACACTTAATTTATTAATTAAATAATGATACACACATAAATACATGAGTTCTATCTCATGATATAGAAACTATCTTGATCACAGAATAAACTTGGTCAAGAAAATCTCACAATCTGACACCAATATAGGAGTCTAGTTAATGGAGAATACATCTCAACATAACTAGATCTAATAAACTTCTAAAGTATGGAAATAAACTTCTTTAACTAGTGAACACATCAAACAAAATTAGGATTTATGTTATCTAACAAGAAGAAACTAAGTACACATTTGAAAATATAATTATTTTAAATAAACTATTGTCTTCCCAATTTTCACAATGTTAGAAATTAGTGAATAAAAATAAAAATCATTAATTATGAGGCATACATATTGTCTTTAATGGAATTTCAAAGTACTAAACATTACAATATAAATCTTTGGTGGTGAAGCTCAAAAATATGGGACATGGGTTTGTGAAAAATATATTAATTTACTTGGATATCAAACTATTTCCAAAAAATCAATATGGTCGCAAAGTTACAACATGTTCTTCAAAGCAGTTTTGTATAAAATTTCTACAAAACACAAATTGGCAAAAAATCTAAACATTCATCTTTGGGCATGATTTCCAAGGCCATGGGATTGAATCATGAAAATAAAATAGAGGTTATTGTTGATAATATAATGAGCTAGGCTCCATAGAAACACATCCCTAAAATAAATTACAGTTGAGAAGATATGGTTAGTTGGTTAACACCAATTTGTATAAAATTGCAAAAAAACTAGAATTATAAGATTTTCCTCTAAAATTGTAAATTCGTTTTCTGAGTTTAGGGAAATGTATCTTATCCTTCCTCAATGGATTTTATGTATAAATAAAGCCTCAAAGGAAAGAGGAAGTATTTTCCCATTATCGCAATAGAGGAGATCAATCATTAGTTTTTGGAGATATTTAGAGAGTTGATTTGCAATAGAGCTTTTTGACGTGGATAAAGAATTGATTGTTGCTGAATTGTGGTACATCTTCTTAGCTTGATCTGAGATTTTACTAGCAACACTAACCTCTTGGGAAGGGCCCCTCAGCATGGGTAAGTGTTGCTACGCTTCATGTGTTTTTTAGAATAGTCTTACATCTAGAAATTTAGTTTTTTTTGCAATGAATTTATGTTAGATAAAAATTAGATCTTTCATGCTTTCAATTTAGTGTTTAGTACTTCTCTTTAGGTTTAAGAAGTGATCATCCTTAGTGATTATTTATTTACAGTGTTATTTTTTAGCATGGTCTAGAATAAGGGTTCATCCTGCATTTCATGTGCTTGCATCTCTAAGTCTTGCGACCCCAAATTTATAATTAAATGTTAGAGTTAGAAGAAATATAATTACACCAACAGAGTTGATTCCTGATGTTTTGCATCATTTGTGGTATAGATTAATCTTGGTCTTGAAGTCTATTAGGAAGTGTTGTCTAGTTGGGAGGGATCACGAACTATGCCCATGCTTCCCAATTCATTTTATTTTTTTAATGTAGTATAACTTAGTCACTCTTCTTTCATTTTGACAAATAAATTGCATCTTGGCTAAATGTACTATTTATTTATTTCTCTAATCATTGGATGTTTTTATCATTACATTTTTTTTGTTTGTGGGAAAATATCTATCATTGAAGGGAAAATAAAAGCGTTGTAACCCTCATGGTTGTCTAACCATTTGGTTCAGCTAGTGTGACAGACCTATGTCATGTCAAATAAGGGTTATGCAGGAAACACTAGTGATCACCATATCTCTTTATTTTCTCTTTTCTTTATTGAAATTTTCTTGGATATAAAGAGATAACTTACTAAAGGGCCTAAATACACATTGCAAATCCTCCGTACTTGCATGAATGCCCGACCCAATCAGAGTAAAAGACTCTAGCATTGGTGTGAAGGTACTATTTTACTTCACCAAATAGTAGGCATCTTTAAATATACTTTCTAAACATCTTCCTTCCCAACATTCATAGTGAACTAGATCCATTGAAGATGGGGCTTTGATTGATGTATTTCGAATGAGACAAAAACACTCAACTTGAATTGAGTGAAATTATATTTCGCTGGGTTTTAAATAAGACCTTTCTAAAGCTTTTTGTAGAGTGTAAGTGTTCTCAATATAATTTATTTTCTTAGAGTTAGTTTTATTTACCTTTCTGCAATGATATGGTAAGAATTCCATTGATGGTTTAGTCTTGCACATACAGTCTAGCACTTTGAATTATATTATTCCTAGATGATAATTTATGTTGGAATTATAAAGTAATTAACTTCATCAACATGTTTCACACATGGATTATCTGATTGATCAGGCATATAAGATGGGGTATCGTTATAAGAGTTTGTATCTACCCAGTGATAGCCAAATTTTGATATACAAAAAGTTTTTATTGAATAAAATAATTGAATGAAAGAGGAATTGGAAATGAAGGCAATCCTTTGCATGATTATGTATCATTGTTTATGTATGCTTTGTCACATGATTATTTTTATGGTGAAAGTTTTTTAGAGTTATTAAAGTAAACATATTGAGATTAATGAGACTTCAATATGAATTTATTTGTTAAAATTTCCTACTCTAACAAATTATAGCTAAAAACTGGATATCCAAGACATTCATTGAATAAATATTCCAAACATGAGGAAAAAATACCCATGTTATAAGCGACTACGGAGGAATATTGTATTCCTCTTATTGTGTAGTAGCTAAGAGGTAGAAATAATGTGTTTGAAAGAACTATGGAAATAGAGAATAACAATTTTCATAGCAACATAGATGGTGGACAATATTTTGTGGTGTGTTGAATTATAGCAAACTCATTATGATATTTTATGTGAGTCACAAACTGTAATTATAAGAAAGTTTATGATTTTCTGTAGTCAATTTTAAAATTTTTGTAATGGTATGTACCTAAGTTAGCTGTGATGTAATCTCGATAAAGTGTGTGTACCCCCATGAAGTTCATGGTCTTAAAACCACGCTTGGAAGTGGACATGTATTCCTCTAGCATGGTTAAGGGTTGACCGAGAAAACTATAAGTGTGGTTGAGGGTCAATTGAAAAAAACCATAGCATGGTTGAGGGTCAGTTGAGAAAACCTATATCATGGCTGAGAGTCAGTCAACAAAACCCAAAGCATGGTTGAGGACAAGTTGAAAAAATGGATATCATGGCTATGGTTAATCCAAGAAAACCAAGGATGATGATGATCCAAGGAAAATTAAATGTACAATTACAAGTACATGTATGCAAATATGATGTTTGAATGAAGCATTTATATTAAGGGCATCCTAGGAGACAAGGAGTTGTAGCGGTTAGGTACCCATGCATTCTGGTGAATGGTTGTTCCTTTATATTGACATCAAATTCATTTTTATTGGTTTTGAACATGAGGTTGGACCACAACTAAGCTTTGTTTATGTAGATCAATATAAGTAATCATTAATGGGGAGTGTTAGAGAATATAAATCCTACTTTTCTTTAGTGTGCTCATTTATTCTACTAGGAGTGTGTTCCTATTAGTTAGGTTGTTGAGGCCTAATTGGTTGAGGGATTATCTCTAACTAATTATCCTCATAGATAGGAGTGTGGTTGAGATATTTACTCAACCGATTGATTACATGTACAAGGTAGCTTTCCTATCTTGCAACACAATTTGATTTATTGATATTTGTAATGTAGAAATTTGCTGAATAATGATTAATTATCCACCGAGACTATCCTGATCACATATCAATTCGAATTCATATGCAACACATAATCTCTTCCACTCAGATCATCACACATGCGGAAATAAAACAAGCGATAGCACATCAAATCATCATACACATTAACACGGTATGTATGGGGAAAGCTTATAGCTGAAAACCCCGCAGCTATTGTGTATATTATAATGGAGAAATCATGTAACAAACTCAGTACAATACTCCTCACAAGTACTCAGTACTTTCTCATAAAGTTACTCACAAACTAGCTTGGTTTTGAACAGGTTACTGGTTCAAAACTCACCACTAATTGCCCTGCCTCTATTGCGCAATCATGGCTTGTCTAAATAGAGATCCAAGGTTCGAATCTCCTTGGCTTGACAGCGCAATCATCATGGGCAATTCCTCCAAGTGTGGTGCAAATCTCATGCACAACTGATGTCGCCACTGATAGCTAACTCCACCCTTTCATCTACCTCTTTCACTGGTCTCCACTGAACTGATCATGCACTGTAGTGAGCTGATGTGTTCTTGAGTTGAATAATGAGTTACTAATTAATGAATTAAATAATATTTAATTCACTCCACTCATAACTAATTGATTAGCTAGTTAAACTAATCTCCACCAGTTCAACTAAAATAAACAGAACACAACTCCACTAGCTGTCTCATTAACTCCACCAAACTTCTGCCACTGAAGTCCTAACTGAAGTCAACCATGCATGATGCCATCAAACCCTTAGGAATAGCGTAATTCCTCTGTCAGATGCATGAGCCACTTCTGTAGCTCGAACTGAAGTGCTCCAAGAGAGTAAACTGAAGTTTAGAGTCCAAATATTATTAAGGGTAAATAATATTTGACTTCCCTATTTTTAGGATAGGCGGTCTAAAAATAGACTTCGACCTATAGGTCCAAAAATAGAGGTCCATCTATTTTTACCAACATGACCAATACTCCAAGAATAACATACTGCAACCCCTGGACCATGCTCCATATGTCTAAAAATAGACATAGTCTAAAAATAGACTTTGCGCCAGAATTTGCTTGCGGGCCCACTTAGTGAAGGCGACTTCATTTCACGAAGCTCCATCATCTTGTTGCATTTTCAACACTCCCTCTCGGCAAGATATGGATTATCTGCAACCCCTATCCTGCCTCTGTGGAATTCGAACTTGCTCCTGGTGAGCGCCTTCGTCAAGATGTCGGCATCCTGATCCTCCGTGGGAACATATGAAAGCATCATGATTCTCCCGCTTCGTTCTGATCTACGATATGATTGTTATAGCATCATTCTCACCTTCATATGATTCATGATTGCTTTTATGGCTTTGGGCACCCATTCCTACGGACTTGGACAAATTCACTTAAAAACAGTGTAAAAATCCCCATACGCAGTTATGCCCAGCTTTTTCCGCGTGTATACGCGAGTCCACATGCACTTTTCCACGTATGCCATTAAAATCATGAAAAAATATATAAAAATTCCCTATTTTCGGGCTGGGTTGATGGTTACTCAGGTAGTTCAACCACCCCAGCACGTGGCCAACTGTTTCCAACTGTTGAAACTACTTGGAGGGAGTATAAAAACCCCTCATGTGCATGGCCTAAGGGAGAGAGAGAATTCATTGATATTATACTCTGTTGGTATTCCCTATCCAAGTCTGATTCCCCGTGCCTCCTGCACTTCCCAGTTCATTACAGGAAACCCTTGTTTCCTTGAAATGTTCATCTCCCTATATGTCATCTCGTATGCACCAGTTTGGAAGGAATCTTAGCGAGGCAAGGGCGGGACTGATCCGGACGACGGTCTGCTCGAAGATCGTGGAAGGATTCAGGTGATCTCTCCACTCGTTATTTCTGTACATGCTATTTATAATACAGAAGTACCATCTTGTTCCCGAAATATATGTGTTAGTGTCTGCTTACTTATATGAGAATATTGTTATTTAAGCATTCATTATGGTTTATCTAATGTTTCATATCGATTTCACTAACATTTAGAGTAGATATATGCTGTACAACCAGTTCTTCATGCTTGTTTCTTCTTGTCTTTCAGGTTAAGAATGAAGGACGGTTGGTGGGGGTTTGGACCCCACGGGATCTGCTTCAACCATAGGACCTACGGGTAACTTCCTCGATCTACTCTATTTAGTTTTTCATGAACATGTATGGTTGTGTGAGTCCTTCTTAAGTAGCATGCCCCTGCTCTGTGGAGGTTGTAACCCAACGAACCTCTAGGGTGATTTTCCTCGAAACAGAACTGGCGACTCGGCGGAATAATCGTACCCAGTCTCGGGGCACTCCTACCACCCGTCTTTGGATGGCTTCTGGCAGGTCCTCCATGGCAGCCATAGGTATTTTGCGGGTTAGTCCCTCCAAGTTCCTTTGCACGGCCTAGAGAGTCCTGTCTGAATCCACTGTCTCTGCTTCGCCCCTGCGACGCTTGTGGCGCGGGAGACCCTCAGGTCGAACTGGTCCAACATCTGAATCATGATCATTTTTAAATTGTCAGCCATTATGAATCCAATCAAAAACGTGTTTGTTTTTCATTTTTTCATACATATTTGAAAAAATCCAAAAAAATTATATAAGTCAAATTTTTTTTGCAAACTTACTGACTGTGCCCCATGCTGTGCCTGGTGGAAGAACTAGATCTGGATCTCCACGAAAGTCCATCCCGGCATAGGGATAGTCGTCCACCGCGATGATTTGTTCTCCACACCAAAGGAAGAACTCATCGTCCCACATGGTCCGGGGTACTTCACTACCCCCCAATCTCTTCATCATGTCTGCCCAACGGGCAATTCTTGGGTCCCGCGGGCTATTGATGGTAGAGATAACTCTGGGTCTCAATGCTGGTATCTTCTCAAAGAAGAATGTTGTCAAAATTGTACCGTAGCCAAAGTGTTTGGTCTTTGCTTGGCGGATTGAGGTCAACTGTTGCTTCATGTTTAGTAATAGGGATGTGCACCAATCATACACATGAGTCAAACATTCTACTGCTATGCTCATTTGCGTCCTGGACGCCTGATGTAGGGAGGCAGATCCTGCCACTCTGCCGATGGTGAAAAGGAGGATTTTCATGTGCAAATCCCGTAAATCTTTAATTGCAATCTGAGTTCCAACCTTTTTGGAACCCTGTACACAATACACGTGGACATAATCTTCCACGGTTAACCCTCCCAGGGGCTTCCCGTGCAAGTCTACTGGTTCTCCCCTCCGGGAGAGTCCAGTGATGAAATATATGTCTTCCACTTCAATGCGTACTGGCATCTGATCAATAACGAAGAAATCTTGGTCTAGTTCCCAATAATTGACGAGCATTTCTAGCAACCGAACATTGCTTTTCATATTTGGCATTTTGAAAAATTTGAACAATCCGCAATTCCGAAGGATATTTTGCTCTGCTCGATCTTGCATGACCTCTTGATCAATTGCGCTATGCTCACGCTCCCTCCATGAGATTGTCATCCTGTCAAATTTCAATGAATCATGCATTAGCCACACATTTTTAGTTTCGGACCTGCGCATACGCGACTTTCCTGTTATGAACCCGCGTATGCGCAAGTCCGCATTTTTTAGCAAGGGTTTTAATGGTAAAATTCACTAAATTTTAATTTCTAAATGGAAAAAATGATTTGCAAGGATGATTGAGGAGCCTACCTGAAATTTCGGTGCGTTTCGATGGTCAGTTGTTCCTGATTTGACGAAAGAAGTTTTTTGCTCCAGAGCACTTTTTCCAAATCAGCAATGCAATAATGAACCAAATATGAGGTAATTTGTCTATAGTTGAAAATTTTCGCAAAAATTTGTTATGCTCATTTTTTCGATCTATCTTAAGCTGCATGACTCGGATGCTTGGAAGTGCCCAGTTTGGTATGTTTTCAGGTACATTTTGACGATTTTGAGATTTTTCCCGGTTTTTGATCCATGATTACCGACTCGTCACGACAGGTATATGATCTTCACTGGCATATAGGTTAGGGAAATCACTTTCCGTTGCATCTTGCATACTAGCCTCCATACTGATCACTTGCCATAGGGTCGATCCCATCAGGTCATGAGTATTACACCCATTTCACTTGTCGATTATTTAATCATGACTTGGTGGTAGAGCCTTCCTTTACATGGGCTTCCTAGTTAGTTCCTCGCTATCACTTGTTGCCCATGCTGCATTTTATGTAGGCTCGGGAGTCCTCTTTAGTACCGCCATGTCTTATGTGATGAAGCTTCATTCTTCTCCTTCCTCACTATCATTTTTTCTGGCTTTTACCCTAGAGTCTCCCTGGTGTCGTTAAGTTGTATTACTGCATTGCATATTGGCTACTTGTTTATCCTGGCCTTTAGCCGGCTTCATTTGGACTCGATGTTTAAGCCAACTTTTGACCTTGACTATTTGTACAAGTTAACCATTGCATGCACTTAGCTATCACGACTTGACACTTTTTTACCCATGGATGGAACGTTCCTCTGAGTATCGCTTACCAGTTTTCGCCACCTTGCATTGAGCATAGGATTGTTCCAATCCCAGGAACTAGTGCATCTGATTTTTTGATACTCATTCTATCCATTGTACCATAGCATTCTTTTATTATTTTTTCAGGCTTATTATATGAAAAAGACAAAAAAATCAAATATAACAAAAATAGCGGGAATGGGATGTATCTTCGTTGTTTTGATGGCAGTACAGAGTCAGTTTGTCGCCCTTGAACAAAGCACATATACTTATATATATTTCCTTCATTTGGGATGGTTTTAGTTTTGACCTAGGTTCAGCCTTTACCATGTTTCACTTGTCGGTTCTCCCCCGGTTGGTTATCTCTTCCAATCATATGGAGAGTTTGTTTTGCCTCCTGCATAACAGACTTATACAGTGTCACTTTTTACTGCCATGGTCATCACGAGTCGTGCTTTTGTTCAAGGGAAGTCTAACCAGAGTCGGCCATTTTGCGGTGTCTCTTGACTCATTATTCAGTCGGCCTTCCCGGTTTTGTCAGTATCTTGTTCTATCACATCAGATGTTTTGGTCTTTTGCTCGTGCTGGTTTGAGAAGGTCCCCATTGACTTCTTGCCGGCGGGTTTGTCTCTTATCGACTACGACACATTGCTCTGAGAGAAAACCTAGAGCCGCACCCTGGCCCTATTTCCATCATTGATAGGTGACCTTGTGCTCAGCATTTGATCATCATTATGGGTCTTTGACTGAGTGGTTTCCCCTATGTTCGACGTCAACATACATTATCACACTTGGGATTCGTGCGGTACCTTGATTTCCATTTGACCCCATTGGTGGATATCTCGCCTCTGTGTCAGCTTTCATTATTGGTTGGTTCAAAGGGTTTCTTCCGTGCGCTAGCTTCATCTTGTGCATGTCGGAAACGTACTTCGGTTTGGTTCCGTCACTCTACTTCGTCCGATTCCTTCCAAATCTTGGCCTGTGGGTTACACTCGCGCTGGACTGATGTGGGATGCCTTAATGCCTTCCTTCCAGCAGATCTTTTCCCATCGACTTCGACTCATTGCTCTGGGAACAAGATCTAGAGTCTTTTTGTCAGTACCTTAGGGTTTGCAGTCATCAGTGGCAGACTCTTCGCTATCGACAGTGGGGATTCATCATTGCCTCTTGATTGGTAGATTCTTTCAAGTGTTCGACTTCAACTCATTCATTCGCACTTGTTAGATTGTACTGGGGCACCTTGACGCTCATTTTCATTATTGGTGAGTTGTCTCGCGTTGGTTAACGGTATACATCATTGACCGGTAATCCAACGATTTCTCACATGGTCGACTTCAGCTCATTTATTCCCATGGTGTAGAATTGTGCCATAGTGATCGGTGAAGACCTTGGGTTGCATCAGCATTTTTCGGTTCACTTTTGACAGTCCATTCAGTTTCTGCCAGTGATGCCGTCCACCCTTATATGTTGCAGTTCAGTACAGCAGCATCCTATATGTTGGCTCCCGAGTTGCGTGATTGTACCGTTTGTTCCACCTCTTATGATTCGGTACTTGGAGATTCAGTTACTTATATGATCAGACATCCAGTTGCACCATCCTTGATCAGCTTTCTATATGTGATACTTGGAAATTGATTCAGACTTATATTTCCGGGCCATGCTCAGATGATTCATTGTGTACTTTCAGTTCAGCTATACTTGTATACATGTTGGATCTATTCAGTACTTTCTATATGATGTATTTTTGACTGAGCATGGGTATGCCCGCCTCAGCATGAGTTGACTCTCTGTTTTATTTCATTGGTTTTTGGCAGGCTGAAATCTGGTGAAGTCCTCTCTTGTCCTTGCGAAGTTATTTCTATGTGCATAATACATTTCGGCCATCATGTACCCCTTCTGACCTCATATATTAGGGGCATCTGTTATAGCATCATTTCTCACCTTCATATGATTCATGATTGCTTTTATGGCTTTGGGCACCCATTCCTACAGACTTGGACAAATTCACTTAAAAACAGTGTAAAAATCCCCATACGCGGTTATGCCCAGCTTTTTCCGCGTGTATACGCGAGTCTGTATGCACTTTTCCGCGTATGCCATTAAAATCATGAAAAAATATATAAAAATTCCCTATTTTCGGGCTGGGTTGATGGTTACTCAGGTAGTTCAACCACCCCAGCACGTGGCCAACTATTTCCAACTGTTGAAACTACTTGGAGGGAGTATAAAAGCCCCTCATGCGCATGGCCTAAGGGAGAGAGAGAATTTATTGATATTATACTCTGTTGGTATTCCCTATCCAAGTCTGATTCCCCGTGCCTCCTGCACTTCCTAGTTCATTACAGGAAACCCTTGTTTCCTTGAGATGCTCATCTCCCTATATGTCATCTCGTATGCACCAGTTTGGAAGGAATCTTAGCGAGGCAAGGGTGGGACGGATCCGGACGATGGTCTGCTCGAAGATCGTGGAAGGATTCAGGTGATCTCTCCACTCGTTATTTCTGTACATGCTATTTATAATACAGAAGTACCATCTTGTTCCCGAAATATATGTGTTAGTGTCTGCTTACTTATATGAGAATATTGTTATTTAAGCATTCATTATGGTTTATCTAATGTTTCATATCGATTTCACTAACATTTAGAGTAGATATATGCTGTACAACCAGTTCTTCATGCTTGTTTCTTCTTGTCTTTCAGGTTAAGAATGAAGGACGGTTGGTGGGGGTTTGGACCCCACGGGATCTGCTTCAACCATAGGACCTACGGGTAACTTCCTCGATCTACTCTATTTAGTTTTTCATGAACATGTATGGTTGTGTGAGTCCTTCTTAAGTAGCATGCCCCTGCTATGTGGAGGTTGTAACCCAACGAACCTCTAGGGTGATATTCCCCGAAACAATAATGGTACCTGATTTCGATGTGTTTGGATCTATCATGAAATACTGGATTAGCCGAGAGTTTAATGCAACTCTGGTTATCACAGTAAATCACTGTAGGCTCCAAATGCAACCCGAACAATCCAACGAGGATCTTCCTCATCCAAATAGCCTCGCATGCAGCCAAGCTAGCTGCCATGTACTCGGCCTCTGCTAAATTGAGTGCCACGGATCTCTGCTTCCTTCTGTACCAGGAAACTGCTGTTGACCCAATGCTGAAAACTCCTCCGGATGTGCTCTTCCGGTCCGTTGGGCTCCCTGCCCAATCTGCATCAGTGAAGCCAGAAAGATTCGCTCCATCCTCCTGTATGTACCATAGACCATATCCCGATGTGCCTCTGATATAACGTAGTACATGCTTGCCGGCCTTCCAAAAGAGATTGGTAGGCTTAACCATAGCTTGTGAAAGCTGGTTAACAACATAGCATATATCGGGTCGTGTATTGACCAGATACGTAAGCGACCCCACCAACTGTCGATAGACAGTGGCATCCACTACCTCCGCTGAAGTAGCATCCTCCTTCCTCCAACCACCAGGAAGAGGAGTGTCAACAGGCTTGCAGCCTTGCATGTTGAACCTCTCCAGAATCTCCCGGGCACACTTTCCCTGAGAAACAAACAGTCCTCCGCTGCGCTGCCAAATCTCCAATCCCAGGAAATAATGAAGGATGCCCAAGTCCTTCATCTCAAACTCTCGTGCAAGATCCTCTTTGCATGAAAGTATCAACTGCTCATCGCCAGTCAAAATCAGATCATCTACATACAGTACGATGATCAACAGCTTCCCCTCCACCACAATCTGGTACAGGTTTGGATCCGCCTCACTCTTGGAGAATCCAAGCCCTGTGAAGTAGCTGTCTATCCGAGTGTACCAAGCACGAGGTGCTTGCTTCAGCCCGTACAGTGCTCTCTTGAGTCGGCACACATGCGACTCACTGCTAAAGATCTCGAAACCTTCAGGCTGCTCTATGTACACCTCCTCCTCAATGACTCCGTTGAGGAACGCAGTCTTCACATCCATCTGATGAATGTGCCACCCCATCTGCGCCGAGAGAGCAAGGATCGTCCGTATGGAAGAGTACCTTGCGACAGGTGCAAAAGTCTCCTCATAGTCAATCCCCTCGATCTGTGAAAAGCCACGGGCGACAAATCTCGCCTTGTACTTCTCCACACTCCCGTCAGCTGCCTGCTTCACCTTGTAGATCCATCGCAAACCCACCACTAATTTTCCCACCGGTCTTGGGACAATCTCCCATGCACTGTTCCTGACGATCGAATCATATTCTTCGATCATGGCATCAACCCATGCGGGTTCCTCCACAGCTTCCTCAAAAGAGGATGGCTCCGTCACAACACATTGAATCACAAGATCCATGTATCCAGTGTACCGATCTGGTGACTGTCTCTGTCTGCGCTGTGCTGTAGGTGGTCCTACAACCTTCTCTGCATCCCGAGCCAGTCGCTCAGCTTCTGTAGTGCGCATGCGCCCTCTGATGGTTGGCGCTACATGGGTGGTTTCTTCCACCTCCTGAACCTCCTCTTGTGGCTGATCCACATCCGGAAGCTCCTCCTTAGGAACTAACAGCTCCTCATCTGCATGCAAGTGTAGCTCCCTCTCAAGCGAACACCGCATGGCTTTCTCCTCCTGAAATTTTATATCCCGTCGCACAACAGTCTTGCGACTGTCTGGCACATACACCCGATAGTTGTGAGGTGTATCAGTGTACCCCACAAATATTCCAACTTCAGCAGTTGGATCCAGCTTCCTTCTTGCATCCTTAGTCACATGCATGTAGACAGGAGATCCGAAAATCCGCAAATGGGAAATATCAGGCCTCTTGCCAGAATAAGCCTCCTCTGGTGTACTCATGCCAAGAACCTTGTGAGGACAACGGTTCTGCACATACACTGCTGTATTGCATGCCTCAGCCCACAAGTGAAGGGGTAGGCCCTGATCCTGCAACATCGCCCGTGCAGCACCCACGATCGTTCTGTTCTTCCGCTCAGCCACCCCGTTCTGCTGTGGGTTATGGGGTGCGATGAGCTCTCTCCGAATCCCTTCTGCGCTGCAGAAATCCTTGAATTCAGCCGAGATGAATTCACCACCATTATCACTCCTTAGATCAATCACCTTCTTCCCCGACTCCTTCTCGACCAGTGCTTTAAACTCACAGAAATTCGCGAATGTATCGCTCTTCTTCTGCATGAAGAAGATCCAGCACTTTCGAGAGAAATCATCAACAAAGATCACATAATACTTGTGCTTTGCTGTCGAAGCAACTGAGAAAGGACCACACACGTCTGTGTGAACTCTCTCAAGGATCGTCGTGGCGCGACTATCCTTCTCGTGAAAGGTGGCTTTCACATACTTCCCCAAGGTACACCCCTTGCACTGATCTGACTGCGCAAGAGTGCCCTTAGGAAGCCCAGTAGAAATCTGCTACAAGATCTTCAAAGCTCCATGGTGAAGGTGGCCCAATCTCCTGTGCCACAGTTCGCCCTCATCATCTCGGCTCACCACTTCTCCCGCCTTGCATGCCATTGCTACGCAGCCATCTACTTGCAACTGATAAAGGTTCTTGGTTTGAACCCCTATCTTCCGGGTCTCTCCAGTAGTCTTACTGCGCAGGAAGGCTTTTCCTTCGTTGAAGACCACATCATACCCCTTATCCTCCAACATCGCCATAGAGATCAAGTTCTTCTTCAATCCAGGTACATGCATGACATCCTTCAATACAAAGGGTTCACCAGACTCCCTCTGAAAGGATATGGTACCGATACCAGTCGCACTGTATCTACCATCATCGCCCATCTCGATGTGCACACCCAAATCTTTGTCCTCCAGATCTGAGAACAAATCCCGATCTCCCGTCATATGAAATGACGCACCGCTGTCCAAGAACCACACTGATACTATCACACTTGAAACCAAGCATGTGATCAGTGAAAAGTCAAGCTCGAACTGTGAAGCCAAAGCCTCTCCATCTGCATATCTTCCCCCTTGCTTGTTTTTCTTCTTCTTTGGACAATTGGTAGCATAATGTCCGTGATCATGGTAGTGAAAACATTTCACTTTCGCCATATCCCACTTCTTGCCCTTTGCACCGGAATGAGAAGTTTTCTTACCCTTCCCCTTCTTTGCTTTGGCAACCAAAGCACAATTTTCTTCATCAGCTCCCTTTGATGAAGATCCATCCTGAGTAGTCCTCCTTATCTCCTCCTGCATGAGATCCGCCCAAAGGCGCTCCCATCCCGGCAGCTTCTCCCGACCATTGAAACTATCTTGATATGAGTGCCAAGCATTCAAAAGACCAAGGAGAGCCAGGTTGACCATGTCCTCATCTTTGACAGTCACCCCCACACTTTCCAGCTCATCTCTGCATTGAGTGAACTTCGTGAGGTATTTGGTGATACTGTCGCCTTTCTCCATCTTGATGTTCCTGAGCTTATCTTTGAGCACCAGCTTCCTTTGGTCGCTCTTACTCTGGAATAGATCCGTCAAAGCTTTCCACATTAAATATGGAGAAGCCTTTCCATGCAGGCTGGATACAATATGATCCTTGACGCCCTCCAACAGGATCCTTCGACATTTCGCCATATTCTTTTGCCATGCTTCGACTTCAGCAGGATCAGTGGGCTTTTGGACATCCGTATCTACGAACTCCTTCAGACCATTATCTTCTAATACTGCCTCCATGCGATCCTTCCATGCAACATAATTCAAACTTCCTTCAAGAGCATATTCGAGTCGCAAACCGTTGAAAGACATTTTCAACACCGGCACCAAGAAAACAAAACTGCTGCAAAATTTCGAATTCCACCTCAAAGCTCAACCGCTCTAGATCTGTGAGAACAAATTATTTCTAGCACAAAGATCGACTGCAAGGGGCATTTACCAGACCTTTCACTTTCCGAAGAAAGATGAATCCGGAGGCTACCTGGCCCGCATGCAGACTCTGTCTACCGAAATAAGTTTGTAATCACTGTGATGATCAATCTCTGCTTCAATAGCTCCGATACCATGTAGAAATTTGCTGAATAATGATTAATTATCCACCGAGACTATCCTGATCACATATCAATTTGAATTCATATGCAACACATAATCTCTTCCACTCAGATCATCACACATGCGGAAATAAAACAAGCGATAGCACATCAAATCATCATACACATTAACACAGTATGTATGGGGAAAGCTTATAGCTGAAAACCCCTCAGCTATTGTGTATATTATAATGGAGAAAACATGTAACAAACTCAGTACAATAGTCCTCACAAGTACTTAGTACTATCTCATGAAGTTACACACAAACTAGCTTGGTTTTGAACAAGTCATAGGTTCAAAACACATCCACTAATTGCCTGCCTCTATTGCGCAATCAAGGCTTGTCTAAATAGAGATCCAAGGTTCGAATCTCCTTGGCTTGATAGTGCAATCATCATGGGAAATTTCCTCCAAGTGTGGTGCAAATCTCATGCACAACTGATGTCACAACTGATAGCCGTACTCACCCTTTCATCTACCTCTTTCACTGGTCTCCACTGAACTGTCCATGCACTGTAGTGAACTGATGTGTTCTTGAGTTGAATAATGAGTTACTAATTAGTGAATTAAATAATATTTAATTCACTCCACTCATTACTAGTTGATTAGCTAGCTAAACTAATCTCAACTAGTTCAACTAAGTTAAACCGAACACAACTCCACCAACTGTCTCATCAACTCCACCAAACTTCTGCCACTGAAGTCCTAACTGAAGTCAACCATGCATGAGCTGATCAAACCCTTAGGAATAGCGTAATTCCTCTGTCAGATGCATGAGCCACTTCTGTAGCTCGAACTGAAGTGCTCCAAGAGAGTAAACTGAAGTTTAGAGTCCAAATATTATTAAGGGTAAATAATATTTGACTTCCCTATTTTTTAGGATAGGCAGTCTAAAAATAGACTTCGACCTATAGGTCCAAAAATAGAGGTCCATCTATTTTTACCAACATGACCAATACTCCAAGAATAACATACTGCAACCCCTGGACCATGCTCTATATGTCTAAAAATAGACATAGTCTAAAAATAGACTTTGCGCCAGAATTTGCCTGCGGGCCCACTTAGTGAAGGCGACTTCATTTCACTAAGCTCCATCATCTTGCTGCATTTTCAACATGTAACATTATCGTTATTTACATAGAGAGTTCTCAACTGAATTATTATTATGTTACCTAACCTCAAAAATATATAACTTTCTTGTATGACCTTAGATTAAAAAGATGATTTGTAAGAATTTAAATGATATAAGAATCTTTCAAATGAATAAAGTTAACTTTTTTTTATAGTAAACCATGTATGACTTTTTCAAATGAATAATGGGAAATTATAAATATGTATTTTCATACCTACACTCCTTGAACTCATAATCTATTAATTTTAGAACAAATTATTAAAAATAAAATCAGTAAAAATATTCATGGCTCTTTCTAATATTTCCCTCATGAATATTGTGAGCATTCTTTAATGACTCTTCCCACAAGTATCTAATGATGAATAAACAATATGTATGCCATCATGAATATTAAAATATTTTATATGCACACTAACTACATCCCACCCTTAAAAATAATCTTAAAGTAATAAATAATTGGTTTGTATGCCTTGAATTATTTATACAAATATCTCTATTATCATAAAATAGGATACCTTAACTTGTTTATATGAATATCTCTATATTGTAAAATATAGTATCTTATTGCATATTCATCACTAGGTCCTTAAACTAGTGCACCATTAATATTGTTGCTACAATCACGTTCGAAACAACTTTCATCATTTTAGTGAAGGAAAAGTCCAACATGAGGCAAGATTCCCTAGTAGGACTTAGGGTTTCTAAGGTAAGACACAATCAAGTATAAGGGTGAAAAATCCTCAAAGAAGCCCAATTATTTCCAAGAAGTGAAACATCCTTCAAAATAAGTGGAATGACCTCAATCAAGCATGTGTGTGGCCTCCTTAATTTCCCCCAAAGAACCAAACCTTAATCCAAGTAATATCCATGCAAAGTGCATATTTTAAGGAAGGGCTCAATTGGCCCAATGTAATCATCAATATAACGACATATACATAGGTCCAATGAAACATGAAAAGTGAATCATGTCAAGGTTTATTACATTAAGCATCATCTTATAAATTCATAATAACTCATTGAATTTGTATAATTGTTCAATTTTAAGAATATGGTGTGGGTATGATTATCCCCTAATAGATGTGTCAACTCCTAAGAACAGAAGTGGTTCTTGAGAAAGCTTGTCAATCAGTAGGCATGGTAATATATGTTGGAAGAGACAATTGTATGAATTTTATTGCATATTTTTGTGAGGTTTTTTAAAATATTCATCCACATGAGTACCTTTGTTGAGCGAGTACTTATCTACATTTACTTACTCTTTTCTTATAAGTTTTTCTTACTATTCCTTTATTTTTATTTTTCTTTGTTTCATTTTCTTTCATTTCATTGAGTCCCATTTTTTGTAATGTATATGCATTTCATCACATGGGACCTATGATAGTTTCATTTAATCATTTTTATGTATGCATTTTATTGCATTGGGTAATGGCCTCAGAGTAAGAGGGAACTATTTTATGTTTACTTTGGCTTTGAACATTTACTTAGTATCTCTTCATTTTTACTTTTTCATTTTAACATCTATGTATTTATCTTTCCTCTCTTTTTTATTGAATTGCATCAACCTTGAGCCTATAGATCCTTCTCCTCATTAGATTATGAAACACAAATATTTCTATGACATGTGACAATTAATCATGAGTGGGATGATGTAAATTAAGAAAAATGGAAGTGTTATGTATGGAATAGGATATAAATATGCTATATCTTTCAAATCCACTTAGTAGTACAATTCAACCCAAGAGTGTCAACACTTGCATAGAAGCCGATGGTTACCACCAAGGTGAAACAAGGAAAGATACACAAATTTAAAGCATCATGATTATCTGACTCAACCAATGATCAGTACTTTTATAATGAGTATAAAAATCATTAACACTTAGTATGAACCAAGGAAATACAGTAGGTCATGTATGTCAAGAACCATGGTTCTGAAATGTCAATGTGTCAAGCAACATTTGGAAGGAACCATTGGTTAAAGATTTGTGGAAAAACAATGATGTTATCTTTGGAATTGATGTATGTGATAAAAATCATTGAAGAAAAAATTCTACTTTAATTACACCTAACTATCAATGGGGTAGCAATTCCACATATGCGTATTAAAAATATCAACTTAAAACATTTAATTGCCTTTAATTTTTCTATATATTCTCCTTTGGACTCCAACTCCAAATTTCAATCATAAATAATATAAGAGTTTTTAGTCCCCACATGGAGTGCCCATTAACCACCAAACATGATATCGATGATGAAGGAAATGGAAAATAATGAGGGGTAGCAAGTTGCCCCCACCTAACAATTTACGTGGCCACCCCACTATCATAAGGATCGATAAAAGTTTAGTATGTTTTTGCACACATAGACTACAAGTGTGCGAGTGATCAAGAAGGTAAATTGGTGTAGTGGCTTACACATCCATAAACACATAGCTTCAATTATGGTAGCAAATAGGTAGTGACAACATTATAATGTTGTGAAGTGGGGGAAGGGTGCAACACAACTAACAAAAGGATATCGTATCTTCTTATAATCCATCAAACATGGAAACATTCCTTCAAGGGTTACAACTATAGGCTATCAATGTAGTATTTTGGTGAAAAAGTAGACAAAGGCCATAATTTTTATAGTGAACCTCATCAATTCAAGTCTCTTTGCATTCTTGTGTGTCACTCCTCTGTACGAATATTATTTATTTAGGTTTAGCCTCTTCATTCCTTTTCCCTGAGACTGTTTTCAGGATTTTCATCATATTATGTTCTCCCTATTATCCTCTCCATGCTTTTTCAGTTTCTAGTCCTTTATCCCCTTCCTTGGCCCTGTGTTCTTAAGGGGCTATCTCTCACCACCTTCTCTTTGAGCTTTCCTCCCTTCCTAGTTAGTTGTTGGACTTATCATTTGCCCTCACTTTTGTTCTTGCCTATAGTTTCGTATTTTTTTCCTCCTTGATGTTATCTTTGCACATCATTCGACCCTCCTCCTTTTTATTTTGCATGCTCCCTCTCTCCTCACCTTACCCCTCCCTCACTGATATCACCTATTTTTGCTCCCGTCTCCATAGTGGCTCAATGTTGTCTAGTTGGACCCTCATGCCATGATTAGAGAGGCAGACTGGGGCTCCCTCTCCTATTGAATATAGCACCCTATCCTAAGAGGTGCCCACACTCAATCCTCTGCCAAAGATGTTATGGGGAAATATAGAGATATTTACCTGAATTTGTCCATAGGGAAATCTCATATGTAGAATAAAAGTGAAGAAAGCTTGTAGCTTTATTCGAGACAATCATGTTAAGTGAGAGAATAGATATTGGATCCCTAATGTTGACAATTCCACCAGAGCCATAGCATCTACTTATATACAAACTATTAACTAGTATTGGCATGTTAAAACTCTCACGGGAAGAGTTCTCGACAATAGAGTGGACACTTAGCAGGAAATTATCATTTTCATTACCAAGCTCCCGGAGAAAAGGAATAATGTAAACATGAAAGTCACTTTGTTGACTAAGATAATCATTGGCATCGACCTTTCATCATTGGACACTGATGGTGATCCTTAACCACCTAATCAAGCACATAATCCATATAGATGAGAAAAATTAAAGCTCGAGCTCAAACTAATATCTTATTTTTCAATATAGCTATGTTTATCAATTTATCTAATATTATCTATATAGTTTTATCTTCATATTTTATGCTATCAAATCAACATATTAAAAATAATAAAAATAATCTAAAATTTTTTAGTTTATACTACAAATATATTTTCCCTATTAATAACGCAGTAAAAAAATTAAATTTACAAAAAAAAAAATATCTAGATTTCAAATCTTAACACACATGTGCTTCGCTAGACACTAATCTATAAAGATAAAAGTATTAGTAATGTTTAATGCTCAACGTGCAAATTCCATAGAGACATACATGTATTAGTCACATTTAATGCTCAATGTGTAACTTCTATGCCTATAATACTAATTAGATCTCAAATATTAAAAAAGAAATATATTTTAATTTTATTTTAATTATATATTCATCATTTTTTATAATAATTTATTTAAATCTAATTCTATATAATTTTTAAAATATAATAATTTTATGATTGAATCTAAAATGTGGAGGAAAATTATTCTAACTATTTTATCCTTTAATTTAATTTATTCAAATTAATTTTAATTATAAATATTTTTAAAGATATAATAATTTCATAACTAAATGAAAGGAAAACTTATTTATTCTATTCTTTTTTTATAGTTGTTGGGTGCAGAAATTACACTTAAGCAAACTCCTCAACACTTAATTTGTCAACTCGGGGGATTCGTAAACTTAGATATGAAGCACAGGCAATGCTAGAGATGGTATGAATCTTCCTAATATAAATCCCTACTTTCTTTAAAGGAAATATTGCAGAATCGAATTAAAAAGAGAAAAAAGGTAACTTGAACCATCAAAATAATCTAAGACTGGAACAGGAAAGAATGCATTTGCAAGAGGGAATTAAAGATAAAGGGCAATCACTCTAACTAATTATTGTTTAACTACTGAGTGTGTGTTTTCCTATAGCAGAAAAACTAGCAGTCTCATCAGATGGTCCCTTAAACCTGCTCCTTTAAAGATTTCCTTCTTGCGCTAATCTATCCTGCACTATCGCAGTCTGCTTGCACTAGTGCAGGAACATAGATTTATGCAGAAGGTATAAATGGTGTCTTTACTAAAGGCTTTTTACTTCATGCAAGGGCTTGAAATTTTCTAGGTTCAAAGCACTCAAATCCCGTGGCAATAAACTAGTTCTGGCACCGGATCAGAGCTTCCTGCACTTAGTATTTAATTCTTAAAATGAGTGCTTAATTATTGAAAGTGCTATTATACTATTAAATCAAATTGCACACATAAAAGTGAATTTTTATAATCTTAACAGAGTGCAGGAATAAAGAAACAATCAATATACATTTATCCTGTCATAAGAATTTAAGGAAAGAAAGAAGATTGCGGGAAGTAGACTAAGAAGGCTTGCTGCATCACACCAACGTGCACTGGTGTAGGTTCATTTCTCCTGCTTGGACCAGGCGGGGAAAACTATTCAAACCGAATTGCAGAAAAGGATATATCACACCAACGTACACTGGTACAGGGTTATTTCTCCTGCTTGGACCAGGCGGAGGAAAACCAATCTGAAATCAAGAGCAGGAAAGGAAATTGCAATAAAAGGAAATTTATCTACTTCACACAATGGATCCACTTTCACTCAGACAGGAATGCATGTGATTAAAATTAAATCGCACTTGACAACGTAAACACAAATTACAGGAAAATAGGAAATGGGGTAAATGTGCTAGGTTGGCTGGGCCCTAGACAGCCAGCACATTTCCCTTTTAAATAAAAACGTTGCTCAGTACCTTAATAAATTCATCAGCTCAAATACAGAAACACAATTTGTAAAATATGAGGCGGAGCTCCCTTTTATTAATTCATTGAGGCAAGTACATACATTAATACATCGTCCAACCCAGATTCAGGCGATAAAAAAATACAGAAACCTATTACCGCCTCTCTGGATATGTCTATGTTCTCTTCTGCTATAAAAAACTTAGCCTTCTAGTCCTATTTACATTCTACATTATATAGATCTTTGGCCAAAGGCCAAAATAGATCATTCAACTGATTACATAACCAAACGCAGAATTTAGCTTCTCGGCCTTCAAAATTAGATAGTTTAGCAAAACTAGCCATAGTCAATCTCCAGCTTTCGTCCTTCATAGATTTGGTCTCGGCTACCTTTGGATTGATCTTGTTGTCGTGGCTGAAGCTGCTAAAAATGAGGCAGTGATCAAGGAGGTTCAGATCTGCTGTAAGGATTTGATGTGCTCGCAACGGTGCAAGATCCGATCCTGCACTAGGATCAGCGGTCACAGTAAGTACTCTAACTACCAAATAAATATTGGAGATATCGATAAGTTACAAAGAGTGATTAAAATTAAGAAATCATGTAATACATAATTAATTATTGCTAAGTTGAGTATGAAAAAGAAAGTTTATACGAAATATGTCACCGTGCTTGGACTAGTGCAAGATGGGGGTGCATAAAAGAGGTAAAACAGAGGTAAATGGTTATGATTTAGGAAGGGGAAAATGGAAAAAAGAGAGAAAATTAGGGGGCTAACAATAGTATCTCAGAAATATATGATTTCCTTAATACTATATATATGTGTATCAATATGAAATATAAGTGGTAAAAATATTTTATTTTCATTATAATCCATAAATAACATATTTAGGTATGTATATGAAATAACATAATTATATTAAAATTAGAAAAATAAAATTAAAAAAATTTATATTTTCACTTTTGATTGTAAGTAAGAAATATAATTTTTATATTTTTTTAAAATATTCCTTAACATGATATTTAAATATCTATAGTAATTAATTTTTTTTCTATGAATTTCTTGTATATGTATATAGAAAAGGAATATTTGATAGGGGGTCTAGTCACATAGCCAAATGGTGGCTGACTGAGTGGGAGGGTTCGGCTTGAACCACACGTCATACTGCATAATTAATACATCGCACGTTTGAGGTGATGACCCTTCGTCTCACGTTCTATCACGGCGAGTGGAGGAAGATATCAAGGGAGATGGAGATGCATAGCACATTTAGTCATGGTTGGATGATGGTGAGAGTTCGGTGGGAGAAAGCACCCTGGTGCAAGAAGGACTCCCCTTTACATTCTTACTCGGACCCTTGCTTGCGCTGGCGGGGTCCTCTGTCTTCTTTCCAGTAGCTGTCTTTTTATGTAGTTGTTTTAATAGTGCCTCCCAGGTCATGCCTTTAATTTCTAATTTTTTCTGGACCAAAATCTTTATCAGGCCGTGGTGATATAACTTCTTGTCGGCTTGGTCTACTAGTTCGTCTTGCACACCCTTGGCCATTCTTTCCAATCTCTTAAGCAAAAAATGGGGGAAATCAATCCTCCACCGGACGTGTTGGCCACCTTCAAAATGCTGCAACATCCTAAAATGGTACACAAAAGTGTGGGAGTACCTTCCCTCACAGGTTATGAATTTCTTTAGGATGAAAAGGAGGTCCCGCCACTGTCCCAGTAGGGCACTGCGCGGAATTCCTTTCTTCCAATCTACCTTCATATTCTTGTCGACGACGAAACACTGCCATCGCTTCCTTTCTAGTTTCTGATTTTTAAACCACTGCTCACCAGTATTTTCCAAGCTTGTCGCTGCTGCTATAAACTCTTCTGTAACCTCAAATTTTAGAGGCCCAATTTTTACTTGGCCATTTTGAAATTTCTGGCAAACTATAGGGCCACTTCATGGTTGAGCCCATCAAAATTTTTCAAGAATTGAAGAAAGCCATAGTCTTGCAATAGTGCAATACTATTGCGATACTCAGCAATCTGTTCTACCCTACTGAGAGACAAAGGTTCGCTTCGAACAGGCGGCATCGTTTCTTAACGGTTATGAACAATCAATAATTTACATGTAACACTGGGAAAATTTGTTCTTGTAGATAGGGATCCAACCTTCCACTATCCCTTCCATATTATCACCCATTCATTCCACTGAAATAGTTGTGGATGTGCGACATATTTGAGATCATGCTGAAATGGACCTGCTTGCAGCCGCGTTTTAATGGCTAGGTGAGGTAATAATTACGAGTGAAGGACATCTAGGATTATGGCCGAAAGGGGAAATTATATCTAAGCAATGGTTAAGCACTTCCACACTCCTTCATAATTCAAAAAAAGAACTTTGGCATTCATTAAAAAAATGATCATGATTCTTAACTTAAAAACACCTTGTACTTTAAATAATTTTCTCCTAGTTAATATGATAGCACAAGTACTCATCGACTAAGTGAAAAGACTTCTTATAAACTTTCATGATGACCACTTTCTTATGACATATGCTATGAAAAGAACAAATTGTACTATGTTTCTGACAGGGTGCATGCTTGCACAGGTCTACTTGCACCGCTTCAACTATGCTATTTTGCTGGTACCATTCTGCTTGCATTATTATATAGGATGACAAGCTTGCACTAGTGCAAGCATAATATCTGAAAAAAGAATAGGGAATTTAAGTAAAATATAGGCTGGAATTCCAACATGGCTTCCTCAACTTATACTGGAAATTTGCTTCGCCCTTTCTTGATGTTTCAGAGCATATCCTTTTTCTCTTTATGCATGAGATCTTGCAACGAATTCATGAGGGAACAAAGAAGTGGGAAAAGGGAAATTTCAAAATGGGAAGGAATTTTGTTACAGGGATTCCGGGAATAGTACCACAAGAAGGGATAAACAGAAGTGGGATATGGAAAAAAATTCAAGGGTAAAGTGGGGTTTTTACGAAACAGATAGGATAAATTCAGAAGAATATGGGAAGGTTAATAATTTCGGGATTGAAGAATAAAACTAAGGGAATATTACGAAAGTGGAATATGAAGAAAGGTAGAAAATTTTCTAGAAGGTTTGCCTGCACTGGTGCAAGAAAAATAACAACAGCAAGAATTAAGCGTTACTTGAGTAAAAATATCCATGCTAATTAACCCAATTGTATAAAGGTTGGTTTTGCTGAACCTGCTTTTACTTGGTGCTCGCTAGCATATCTAAAGATCAAGCAGCATTCTCTTTTTATTAGAATTTTTTTATCTTCCTGCCAGCAAGCTGGTTTTCAGGTTGATCCTTCTGCAATCATGTCAGCGAACTGATTTTCATAATTACAGGAAAATATTTATTTATTTATTTTTATTTTATTTTTTAAGAGAAGAAGAGTTCATGTTTTCAAAAGGTTGGTATTACCATTCACCACTACCGTCCCAAATTGTTGTTGGACTTGCTGTGCAAAATCTTTCCTGGCAAGTGGAAGAAAATACTTCTTTAATATGTGTCCATTTACCAGGAATACTGAATTTTGTCCATCAATAGTTTTAAATTCTACTGCTCCATTATCGAATACTTGGATCACTTCATAAGGTCCCATCCAATGTGTATGGAATTTCCCTTTAAAAATTTTAAATCTAGGATCATAGAGGAGCACCCAATCACCTGGTTGGAATTGCTTTTTTTGAATAGACTTGTCATGCCACCTTTTGCGTTGCTACTGAAGTAGTATGTTTTGCTGAACAGAATCACTACGAAATTCATCTAACTCATTTAATTGGAGAAGACACTGTTTTTGTGACTCCGAGAGATCTAGTCCTAATTGAATTGCAGTTCTGAAAGTTTGATCTGGAATTCAATTCGTAACAGAACCTGTTTTCCATATACCAGCTCATATAGTGTATGTCCCGTGCTATTTCTCCAAGTGGTTCTGTATGCCCACAAAGCTTTTTTTAATCTTTCAGCCCAGTCTTTTTGATGCATATTTACTGTCTTTGTAAGAATGGACTCGATCACTTTGTTTGTGGATTCCACTTGGCCATTTTCTTGCGAGTGATACTGCGTGGATTTCCTGTGCCGGATCTTGTATTGCTCCATCACACCTTGTACTAGATTAGAAATAAACTATGGACCATTGTCAGAAACAATTTCTCTAGGCACACCAAATCTAGTAAGGATTTCAGTAAAAAGAAAATCAACAAAAACTTTTTCTATAGCAAAGGAAACAGCTTTAGCTTGTACCCATTTTGTAACAAAATCTGTACAAACCAAAATATGCTTTTTACTTAATGACGTTGGATTTATTGGCCCTATAAAATCAATAGCCCATTTTGCAAATGGATCAATCATAACTTGGGGGCATAAAGGCATTTCATTGGTTTGATTAGGCTAGCCCATTCATTGACAACTATCACATCACCTGACATACTGTTTGGCATCCTTAAACAAGGAAGGCCAAAAGTAACCAGCACACAATACTTTATATGCAGTCTTCTTATTAGTGAAGTGGCCTCCACAAGGTTCATCATGAGCAGATTTCAATATGTCAAACACTTCCTCCTTTCTTCCACATCTACGGATAATCAGATCTAGACCAGTGTAAAAGAGATCTCCTTGAATCCAGGAGTATGCAGCACTTTTCTTAATAATATTCCTCTTTTCATGAGCAGACAAGTGGGGTGGTGTTTTTCCAGTAACCAAGTAATTAGAAATGTCAGCAAACCATGGAGAATATGTTGACATAGCAAAAATATGTTCATTCGGAAAATCATCATTAACAGGAGGTGCTTCAACATGATTATCTCTAGAAAGAAAATCTGCTACAACATTAGATTTTCTTGGTCTATCAACAATAGTAACATTAAATTCCTACAACAATAGCAACCACCTAGTCACTCTACTGCTATTCAATGGTTTGTTCATCAAATATTTAATCGCAGAATGATCAGTATGTACAAATACTTCATATCCTGTAATATAGTTCCTGAACTTATTAATTGCAAAAATTATAGCTAAAAACTCTTTCTCTATAACTATATAATTTAATTCAGCGGAAGACAAATTCTTGCTAATATAATAAAAAACATAGGATTTCTTATCTTCTTCTTGTCCTAAAGCTATGCCAATAGCCAAATCTGAAGCATTAGAGGAAATGTGAAAAGGCAGGGACCAATTAGGACCTCTCGAAACTGGTGCCTATACCAACTTTTCCTTCAATGTTTCAAAAGAATGTTGGCAAGTTGTGGACCAAGAAAATTCACTATCCTTAGCTAGAAGTCAGAAAAGAGGGGCATCTATCTTAGAAAAATTTTCAATGAATCTTCTATATTAACCAGCATGTCCTAAAAAATCTCTTACTTCCCTTTGAGTTTTGGGTTTAGGAAGATGCAGAATGATTTCAATCTTTGCTGGATCAACCTGGATACCTTTACCAGAAATCAAATGGCCAAGTACCACTCCCACTTTGCACATTAATCTACATTTCTTGTCACTCAAGGCTAGATGGCTTCCTGACAACGGAGAAGTACTTTCTCCAGATTTTTGAGAGCTTCCTGAAAAGAATCACCAAACACAGAAAAGTCATCCATATAAATTTATACAAATTCTAGATTAGCAAAAATGGCCAGGACTACCCTTTGAAAGGTAGCTGGGGCATTACATAAACCAAAGGGAAGCACTTTATAAGCAAATGTACCCCATGGACATGTAAAAGTAGTTTTATCCTGATCTTTGGGTGCAATTTGTATCTAGTTATAGCCATTGAAGCCATCTAAAAATGAAAAATATTTCTTTCCTACAAGGGTATCAAGTACCTGGTCAATGAAAGGGAGAGGGAAGTAATATTTGAGAGTGGCTTTGTTTAATTCTTGATATCCAATACAAATACACCATCTTCCATCTTTCTTAGGTACTAGCACTAATGGAGCGACCCACTGACTGTTGGAAATAGGATAGATAAAACCGACATCCAAGAGTTTCTGTACTTCTTCCTTCACAATATCTCTTAAAGCTGGATTCATTCTCCTTTGGGGTTGTAGGATAGGTCAGGTTCCTTCCTGAATATAGATATGATGTGTACAAGTTTCAGGAGGAATACCTTTCATATCTTCATAGCCCCAAGCAAAGGCACTAAGATGGTTTTGTAACAAATTCACAAGATGCTCCTGCTGAGATGAGTCCAAATTTGAACTAGTATGCAAAGATTTACTAGGGCTAATATTAACAAGAGTAGTATCAGGCTCAGGAGTACTCAAGGGAGTGGTCAAATGCAGCGGTACAAAAGAATGAGAATCATGATTATCTTGAAAATCTAGGCTGAAAATCTGGCTCAATGGCTCAAAATTAGGCATAGTGTCTAGATTATTCAGGAAATCTTGAATCTCATCTTCTTGTGAGGACCCAGTATAATGATGGATAAGGGAAATGGGTTGAGTCTCCTCATCACTTATTTGATCCAACCATGAAGTATCTTGAAGGTCCTGAATGGATCTGGCAGGGGGGGTATAAGGTAACTTTCTTCCTAGAATCTCCATGCGAAATATACATATCACCAAAATGACATCCAATATATGCATCAGCCGTAGCAAGCCATGGTTGAACCAAGATCAAGGGATGTCCTCCTACTGGGTTCTTTGGCTGAAACACAATGAAATCAACAGGATATTCCCAAGAATCTAATGAGATGATCACATCGTCCAATACTCCTTCTGGCTTAATTTTAGATCTATCTGCTAATTCAAGCACAGTGGGAGTAGGGCAAAGATGAGATAACTGAATTTGATCCATGGTTTGCTTAGTCATGAAATTAATGGCTGCCCCCAGGTTTATAAGAACATTAGAGATAAGGACATTACCAATCTGAACTAAGACAACAGGGTTTCCGAGATCAGTATATTTTTCCATAGACACACATCCCGTCATCAACTCTACTGCCATACCAACAAATTGAATGTTTTGGGGTTCCAATATCTTCCTCCCAGGTTTCTTGAGACAGAGTTCCTTAATAATATTGGTACAAATGGGGATCTCTTTAATGGCTTGAAGCAAAGGTATCTTAATGAAAAGATTCCGAGGCTCAGATGCCAAACTAGTCTCATAAATAGGCCCACGTCTTTCCATTACTAGCCTCTCTGGGAAGGGAGGCTGGTTGGAAGAAGATGGCAAGGATTTAGAAGGTAAGGGCTGCTTAGTGACAACTTTCAGAGAATGGTTAAGAGTTTCCTCTTCTCCTTTCCCATCAACAATCACTATAGGTTGCTTTTAATTTTCTGATGTTACAGTCCTTCCCGATCTTAATTGAATATCATGAACCCCAACTGGAATAGACTGATACTTGAATGGTAAAGGTGGGTTTGTTACATAAATCATTTGCATTGCTTTATTATTGTTAGGATTGGGCATAGGTTGAGCAGGTAACTGAGGAGGTCGAAAGTGTGGAGGCAAAGGAAATGGTGGAGTAGATTGACTCAGAAGTTGAGGCATTGAATAAGGTGTATGTGTAGATGGATATGACTGCATAGGTGGCTGGTGGGAGTATGGAGAATGAGTTGGCCCTCTCCAACCTTGTTGCCATGGTTGAGAAGGTTGCCCATTATGATATTGATTCCCATACTACCACTTCTGATTAGTGTTAGGATAAGAATATGCATGTGAATTATAACCAAAATAGTGTGGAGAAAATTCAGGAGCCATACTTGCACCAACCTGAGGCCAATTCCTTCTTGCTCCCATAGCATACAAGTATTCAGCTTTAGGCTGTCCCCCTGTAAATACATCTTTAAGTCCTGGTATAGAGGGAGATTTTTCTGTGACATGGTCTTCTGTAAAAATAACACACTTATTAGTTTCTTTCAAATTAAGAGGACACTCTTTAGGAGGATGCTTGTCTCTACATTTAGGAAAAAAAATACATAATGACTCTTGTTCCTTCATGAATTTTTGCTGAAATTTTAAAGAATCTAACTGTTTGGTAACATTATTCATTATATCAATTTTCATGTTTTCCATTTTATTTTCTATTCCAATAATCATAGCATCAGTAGATTCAATTTTTTTTATTTCTATTTCGAGTTCCTCTACCGGATCTATACTAATTTCTTGAAAATTTCCTGCATAATTCACAAATTTGTTCAAAAGTTTGCTGAGAAATATCACCTTGTCCTAACAAATTTAAATTATTTCTAGCATTATCAGTAAGTCCTCTTAAGAACAAGGTTCTAATAGTACTGGGATCAAACTTAAGTTTCAACCTTTGTAAAATATACAGAAATATTTCTAGGTAATCTTCAAGAGTTTCATCATCATCCTGTATGATTGTAAAATTCTCATCCTGCATGTCTCAAGTTTTGAAATATTCTTGATATTTAGACAAAAACATTCTCTTCATTTGATCCCAAGAGTTTATAGTGTTTCCTCCTAAGCCCATAAACCAGCGTAGAGTTGAGTCCTTGAGAGTAACAAGAAATAATCTTAACTTCTAAGCGTTAGTTGAATAATCATAACTTCTACACAGAATATCAAACTTGAATAGAAAATATTCAGGATCTTCATGAACTTTACCATGGAAATGGGGGAGAGCTGATGGTGGAATATTCTTCATTTGCGCCACAGTATCAGGATCCACAATTGGAAACAAAAAAGTGGATTATTCTTTACTTACCTAGTTTTCACCAGTCCCTTCCAAATGATCTTCATGGTCCACCATTGTTTCCCTTTTAGTTGTATCACTCTCAACAGGCTGATCCACACCTGAGTTGTTGTCACTAGAATCTAGGTGGATTGTTCTTGTGTGATGGGTTTGAATTGGATTGGGCTTCCTTCTTAGAGAAGGAGACCCAATATGAGAATTTTTTTTAGAATTATTTTGACCCTTAGTGGGCTTTGAACCCTTACCTTTTATAGGCATTCATTTCAAAAAAAGAAAGAAAAATAACAAACAACTTCTAGTAAAAAATGCTGACAGAAATCAATTAACACCAATAAAATTCCTTCAAAGAAGCTTTTCCAAACAATACTGCAAAAATAAAGGAAAAATTACCTCTATTGTATAATCAGAAAATTCTTTCCAAATCAAATTGCCTCCCCGACAACGGCGCCAAAATGTTGGGTGCAGGAATTACACTTAAGCAAACTCCTCAACACTTAATTTGTCAACCCAGGGGATCCGTAAACTTAGAGACGAAGCACAGGAAATGCCAGAGATGGTATGAATCTTCCTAATATAAATCCCAACTTTCTTTAAAGGAAAGATTGCAAAATCAAATTAAAAAGAGAAAAAAGGCAACTTGAACCATCAAAATAATCTAAGACTGGAACAATAAAGAATGCATTTGCAAGAGGGAATTAAAGATAAAAGGCAATCACTCCAGCTAATTATTTTTTAACTACTGAGTGTGTGTTTTCCTTTAGCAGAGACAATAGCAATCTCATTAGATCGGTCCTTAAACTTGCTCCTTTAAAGATTTCCTTCTTGCGCTAATCTGTCCTGCACTATTGCAGTCTGCTTGCACTAGTGCAGGAACAAAGATTTATGCAGAAGGTATAAATGGTGTCTTTACTAAAGGATTTTTACTTCATGCAAAGGCTTGAACTTTTCTAGGTTCAAAGCATTCAGATCCCTGGCAAGAAACTAGTTCTTGCACCGGATCAGAGCTTCCTGCACTTATCATTTAATTCTTAAAATGAGTACTTAATTATTGCAAGTGCTATTATACTATTAAATCAAATTGCACACAAAAAAATTGAATGTTTTTGATCTTAACAGAGTACAAGAATAAAGAAACAATCAATATACATTTATCCTGTCATAAGCATTTAAGGAAAGAAAGAAGATTGCAGGAAGTAGACTAAGAAGGCTGGCACATCCATAACGTGCCAGCCCAAGACAGGTTATTTCTCTGTGGTTCGAGGGTAGGAAAAATCAATCAATGATTGCGAAAGGATATATCACACCAATGTGCACTGGTGCAGGGTTATTTCTCCTACTTGGACTAGGCGGAGGAAAACTAATCTAAAATCAAGTGCAGGAAAGGACATTGTAGGAAAAGGAATTTTATCTACTACACACAACGGATCCGCTTTCACCCATACAGGAATGCATGTGCTTAAAATTAAATCACACTTGACAATTTAAACACAAATTATAGGAAAATGAGAAATGGGGTAAACGTGTTGGGTTGGATGGGCCCTAGCCAACCAACACATTTCCCTTTTAAATAAAAATGTTACTCAGTACCTTAATCAATTCATCAGCTCAAATACAGAAAAGCAATTTGTAAAACATGAGGCGGAGCTCCCTTTTATTAATTCACTGAGGCAAGTACATACATTAATACATCATCCAACCTAGATTCGAGTGATAACAAAATACAACAACCTGTTACCGCCTCTTTGGCTATGTCTTTGTTCTCTTCTGCTATCAAAAACCTTCCTCCCTTAAACTAATTTACATTATACATTATATAGATATTTGGCCAATGGCCAAAATAGATCATTCAACCGATTACATAACCAAACGCATAATTTAGCTTCTCGACCTTCAAAATTAGATAGTTTAGCAAAACTGGTTGTAGCCAATCTCTAGCTTTCGTCCTTCACAGTTTCGGTCTCGACTGCCTTTGGATCGATATTGCTATCGTGGCTGAAGCTGCTCAAAATGAGGCGGTGATCAAGGAGGTTCGGATCTACTGCAAGGATTTGATGTGCTGGCAACGGTGCAAGATCTGATCCTGCACTAGGATCAGCGGTCACGGTAAGTACTCTAACTACCAAACAAACATTCGAGATATTGATAAGTTACAAAGAGTGATTAAAAGTAAGAAATCATGTAATAAATAATTAATTAATGCTAAGTTGAGTATGAAAAATAAAGTTTATACGAAGTATGTCACCGTGCTTGGACTAGTGCAAGATGAGGGTGCATAAAAGAGGTAAAACATAGGTAAATGGTTATGATTTAGGAAGGGGAAAATGGCAAAAAGAGAGCAAATTAGGGGGTTAACAATAGTATCTCGAAAAGATATGATTTCCTTAATACTATATATATGTGTATCAATATGAAATATAAGTGGTAAAAATATTTTATTTTCATTATAATCCATAAATAACATATTTAGGTATGTATATGAAATAACATAATTATATTAAAATTAGAAAAATAAAATTAAAAAACTTTATATTTTCATAAGTGAGAAATATAATTTTTATATTTTTTTTAAATATTCCTTAACATGATATTTAAATATATATAGTAATTAATTTTTTTTTCTATGAATTTCTTGTATATGTATATAGAAAAGGAATATATGATAGGGGGTCTAGTCACATAGCCAAATGGTGGTTGACCGAGTAGGAGGGTTCGGCTTGAACCACATGCCATACTGCAGAATTAATACCTCACATGTTTGAGGTGATGGCCCTTCGTCTTGCATCCTGTCACGACGAGTGGAGGAAGATATCAAGGGAGATGGAGATGAAGAGCGCATTCAGTCATGGTTGGGCGATGGTGAGAGTTCGACAGGAGAGAGCACCCTATGCTACGAGATTTTCTCTCAAGCCATGGCTTGAGCCTTACGTGCAGGTTGCAAGCTGGAGAAACAATGCAATTGTGAGCTGGGTATGGTTTTGTTTGCAGTCGTGGGATCGCAGAAGTTGGTTGTTGGATATATAGTGCGTAGCGGTGGAGGTAGCCTTGACTCTACGAGTGGTGGAAGTAGAGCTCAAGCTCACGAGTATATCAGGTGGTGAACAACGCTGGTTGGTGGCTCGGTTTGTGGTGACTATGGACAAGGAGGGGGAGTGATATTGTATCACGCTCAGGTGGAGCTTCAGAGAAATTCTAATTTCATGCACACACTGATACCAGAGGCCTTCAATAGATAGAAGGAAAGGGGAGCAGACCCTTGGAATTGTGGTCGTAGCAATCCAGCTAGTGGTCGTCGGCGGCAGGGAGAGAAGGGAGGGTCTCGATAATGGTAACTTGGGAAGAAATGAGGCATCCTATGTGGGTGAAGGTTGTTCTTTCCCGTGGATTAGGTGTAGGGGTTGCATGCCGCGACAATGAGGCAGAGCTCGCAAAGGTGGCCTCGGACATGACATGGCGGAGAGAAGACCGAATAGGGAGCCGTGATCAGACTTGGAATCTATAGAGAGCCAGCATTTTGTGGGAGCGATGGCAGTTTCTCCATCCCGTTCGTAGGGACAAGTCAAAGCTCTAGTCACCCTGGATGTGATATCAGCCCAGCTCCAACATATTCAACTCAATTTGGACAACATGAGGGAGCAAAGGTATGAAGAATGCAATGAGCTTATTGCTTATATAAATGATATCCAACACATGCAGAATGAAACTCTGGACACTCTGGAGAGTATACGACATCATTTGAGGCGTTCCCATGACTACCTTTGAGCACTGGAAATCCAGGGAGAACACATAGACTACCATATCCATACCCGCGTAGGTTTCTTTGTATTGCTGCCACTGGCTCCTCCCAATATGTCGCCATGAAGTTTTATGTTTTGTTGTCTTTTGTCAATTTTGTGTCGGAAATAGCCATTGGCACTATTTTTTGTAGCATGCACTCAAAACTTCTAGTTGTGAGGCCCTTGGTCTAGTTCTCTTTTCAACTTGGGTTGCTCAAATGTAATACAACTATGTTGTTATTTTTTGGACATTTTGAAATGATAATATAAATATCTTTTGACTGACAAATATATATATATATATATATATATATATATATATATATATATATATATAGAGAGAGAGAGAGAGAGAGAGAGAGAGAGAAATATTTTAATGTTACCATAATAAAATATTTCATTCTACATAGAAAAGAAAAGAAAAGAAAAGAAGTATTTGTATTAAGAATAAAATTTTATGTGTGTGTATTTTTAAATGCATAAATGGATGTATACCTCCAAAATATTTTTAGCCACTTATATTGTGTAGAGTCTATGAGATTAAAATTTGATCGTTGGATTTTGTACAAAATTGACCAAAAAATATACTTATAAAGGAGATAAAATGTAGAATAATAAGAATACTTAGAATTTTCTAACCATTAGATGTGTTTTTTTCTCAGTAGCTTTATATAATATATCAAATCACTCTCTCTCTCTCTCTTGGCATTGAATTTTTTTATCTATAATCCATATTGATTTTTTTTTATCATTAGTAATATTTTCCAGATGACATATATTAATTTTGAATTAATATTGAGTATAAAATGAATTACATGTCTCTCTTAAAAAATAGTCTTTTTACTTTCAATAACATTTTTTTTATTAAAATATTTTACAATGATCAACATTAAAATATTTTTTTCCAAATACTTTCTTTTCTATATACATATATATGAATTTGATGTTGAAATAAATAAATTAGTATAGATATTTAAATAGTTGAAATATTTTTTTTAAAATATAAAAATTATATATGTTGTGCATATTCAAAAAAGTGAAAATATAAGGTTTTGTGACTTTTAGTCACTTCATCTCTAAAGTCAATATAAAATTATGTTACGACATTCAAAAACTTTATTTATGACTTTGAATGAGAATGAAATATTTTTTTGACATGTACTTCATATCAATTAAATATATTCATTTTTGTTTTTTAATATAAAAGTTTTTTTTTATAAAATATTTTACTTATGTCAACTTCATTAATCACTAATGAAATCACACACCTCCCTTGATGTAATTAAAAAATCCAATTTGGATCAAAGATTAAATATTTTAATGTCAATGTGTGTGTGTCATGAGAGAGAGAGAGAGAGAGAGAGAGAGATGTAATTGAAAAATCCAATTTGGATCAAAGATTAAATATTTTAATGTCAATGTGTGTGTGTCATGAGAGAGAGAGAGAGAGAGAGAGAGAGATGTAATTGAAAAATCCAATTTGGATCAAAGATAAAATATTTCAATGTCAATGTGTGTGTGTTACAGAGAGAGAGAGAGAGAGATATTGATTTATGGTTATTCTATATTTGGGGTCCTTTTTAGGTAAAATTTTCGGTAAGTTTGTTATTTCAATGTCAATGTGTTAGATATATATATATATATATATATATATATATATATATATATATATATATTGATTTATGGTTATTCTATATTTCAATGTCAATGTGTGTGTGTCACAGAGAGAGAGAGAGAGAGAGAGTATTTTCGGTAAGTTTGTTATTTCAATGTCAATGTGTTAGAGAGATATTGATTTATGGTTATTCTATATTTTGGGTCCTTTTTAGGTAAAATTTTCGGTAAGTTTTTTCATTTCAATGTCAATGTGTGTGTGTGTGTGTGTGTGTGTGAGAGAGAGAGAGAGAGAGAGAGAGAGAGAGAGAGAGAAATATGTTATGATTAAAATATGAAAAATATGTTATGGTTAAAATATTTTAAATATTCTCACTATTCTATATTTTGGGTCCTTTTTAGGTAAAATTTTCGATAAGTTTTGTATAGAATCTAGCTATAAAAGTTTAAAATATGTAGTCTACACAATCTGAGTGGCCAAAAATATTTTCAAGGTGTGAATCCATTTATGAATTCAAAAATGAAATTTAAACAATGAATGTAGGGGAGGAGGGCACCAAATTTGTAGAGCTGCAAATCATTTTTCAAGTTTTGCACTCCAAAAAAGTGTGCACCACAAAACATTTGGTCCTTCTTGGTGCTTATTAGTTTTGTGGTTAAAATCGACCTATGATGGAAAGGTAGAGGGGGTAAGGCACAAATTCACACACAAAAGAAATATGCGTTGTTTCTCTTCTCTATTAAGCACAAAACTTAATTGATTACAATTGAACCCAATATGGGGTTATTTATGCTTTCTAATGAACGAATCAATTGAAGCTCACTCAGACTGACTACCTTCATGCAAACTAACACTAAATTTGACATTTCCAAATATAGACTGAACTCAAACTAATTCACATTGACTCAAATTAACTCAAATTCTAAATATAGACTACAATGCATGTGGGAGTCAAATTTAATGAAGCTTGCACCAAAATCGAGGAAGGAATTTTGAATTAACAAGAGGTCAAGGAAATAGGTTGAGATGTGGACCTATAGGTAGGTGAGGATGAAGGTACTTTCATAAATCAAAGTGTATGAGTGTAGGAATTTATGCATATGAACCATAGATTTTATCAAGAGTGATTAAGGAGGTAAGAAGGTGTTAGGTGAAGAGATAAATACACTCATTTTTGCATAGGAGGTGGATAGATATACATGGGTTTACGTGAAGGTGCTAGGTGAAGAGATAAATAAACTCATCATTACATAGGAGGTGGATAGAGAGACATGGGTTTAAATAGAAAGCCAGTGGAGGGGCCTACTATCATTACGATATCATAGCATTAATATATAAAGATTGCAATCAACAGGAATATGGACCAGACCCGGGACGTAATAATTTCTATATTTATTTTAACGATGACTGACAGTTTAATGTTGAAAGGATAGGACATATAAGACAAGAGGCAAATGAAGTTTCCAAAGATGAGGAACACATTACTAGATTTTGAAAGTGAGTGAATCTAGGAGTAGACATTAAAAGAACTACTTAGAAGAGGAAGTGGTACAAAGGAGTAAATTCTTAGAAAGGAGTAGGGTTGGATGGAGAAAAAAAAACTCAACCAAGTGAAGAGATGGAAGAGTTACTAAGGAGAAACCTTGAAAGGCAATTGGTTTTTATATAATTTAAAATTTGGCAAGCTAATAATTGTAGGAAGAAATAGATGTGGTTGATATAACGAAATGCAACAAAGGAGTTGTAAATCATTATCATAGTTCTTAGAAGAAGTAACAAGAAACCTTGCAACAAGAGAGACGTCTAAAGAATAAGACACATTTATAATTGGGGACAGAGGAGGTCGTCAAGGGATGAGAGGAGAAAGAGGTGCTCATGAATTTCCAAAGGAGGGAAGTGAGAGACACCAATAGCTAGGTGAAGGTGACGTGTTCAAGTAACAAACAATAGAGAAGAATTGTTACAGGGGCTTGTCTGCAACTCACACTAGACAAGTGAAAGCTTACAATAAAGGAGGAAAAGAGATGGCTACTAATAGACATAATAATGATTCGAAGAAAATCTACAGTGGAGGAGAAAGAGATGCCAAGAAGAGGAATGAAATGTAGAAGAAATTAAACCAAGAGAAATTTTACAAGGATATAGTTGAGTTGAAAGTGTTAGTCATCAGTAATTTTTACCATCTGTAGATGACTAAATATTGGTCCTATATTTCTAAAAACAAAATTCACTGAATATTGTGAGTTTTAGAAATCTCACTGCCTTCATTTTCCTCATGGAAATTTTTTCACTATTCTACCATTTTTCCATTCCATGGTCACCCTACCACTCCTAAAGGACTCCTTATGGGCTTGTGCCACTCATCTCCATCCTATTTTCCCACTTATAACCTCATTAATATGTTTTTACCTTGCCCATCACTCCACTTTCCATATAGGGTTACCTATAAGCCTACTCCTTCCCATGTTCACCAGGTTCCTCAAGCATTGATGGTCTCAAAACTATCTCTGTAGGATCTTTAGATAAATTAAGTACATTGGATTTTGGATCTTCAATACACCACCTTGTCAAAACTATGTTTTTTATACTTGAAGACATCAAGCCAATTTTCAATCAAAGATCAAGTCAAAGAACCCTCCCACTAGGTCATTAGTGTTTCACAGGTTGTAAGGTCATCATTGATGTTTTAAGCACTGCTTTTCCTGTGCTAGAGGCTATCTCAAATGTAACAGAAGATCAGCACATGGTTACTCAAAGAAAATCTGAAAGTGTCCAAAGAAGACCACCTTGTCAAATTCAAGTGTTGCAAAAGGTAAAGGTAGCTTGGCACTTCTGCAGGAGTGTTAAGAGCCTCATCAACAGAAAAAATTGATAAGGTAAATGACATATTCCTAAAATAATACATCTTGTGGCAAGGAGAGGGGAAGCAGTTTTGGTTTCAAGGAGAACTAAGGTTTTGAGCTTGATGGCCCAACAAGTGCCAAACAATGAAACAAATGGCAGAAATGACCATGGAGGAGGTACACCAAGAAACCAAACATGAAGAGAAGTTTTTTCATAAATTATTAATGAAAAAGGGAAAAAGGTGAGGTGAACTGGACAGAAATGAATGAACTTGAAGGGGCTATAGAGAACTTAGAAGAAAACACTGATAATTGTCCTCAAGCACTCCAAACACCTAGGGTTTTGGGAAAATGGCTAGACAAGGTGAAAGGCATGGTTTTAACTCCATGATGACAATAGAGAAGAATTCTGAAGATTCCACTGTGATCAGATCTCAGAATTGAGAAAAATGAGTTTGCCATGCCTAGATGAGCAAAGTATAGGTTAAAACTCCATGATGCGAGCAAAGAAAGGGTTTTTGAAAATATTGCTTTATGTTAGAGTTCCTAAGGTTGTCAAGGGTAAATTTAGCATGCTTCAAAAGATTAAAGGGAAGATCCATTTTAAGGTTCTCATAACACCTACTAAGTAAAAGTATTAAAGGACATAAACAAGCCAAATAAAGTCAACTTTGTGACTCAAACAAAATCTACAGAACAAGGAGGTAAAGAATATCAGCCAAAAAGGAAAAGTGAAAAGTTTTCAATCACTTGCAAAACAAAAGATGATTTGACTTTAGGTTGGAGATACTAGGGTGTAGAAGCATCCTAAAAAGTTGCCAAGCTCAACCTGTCATGTCTCAAGATTAGTGAGAAAGGGAAAATCAATGTGTTCAAGTCACCTACACTCAATGGTCAAAAAGATGAAAAACATGGTGTTGAGTTCCAAGTTGGAAACCAAAGGTGATTTTAAGGTTGCTACTATGTAAATGAATATGTCAAGCTTTAGGAATAAAAGGAACAACCACTTCAATATTTTATGGCACCTGCAAATCAGAAGTGGCCAATGGGTAAAAACATGATTAGAACTTCATAATGCAAGAAAGAGAGGGCTTTGAAGATGTTTCCTTGTGTTGAAAGTCCCAAAGGTGTGTTAATGAGCTTGTTCTACTTCAAGGATAAACAAGAGGGTCAAAATTCGTCACTGAAGACACCTATAAAGCAAACAATGTAAAAGGGTTAGTAAGACAAGGTAACAAAGACAAGTGAAATATTGTGATGAATAAACACAAGAAAATTTGAAGATACTACTGTGTGCAGCCCTCCAAAGAAGACATCAAATGAACATGTAAACTCTCAAGGAGAAAAAGGAAAATTCACTTAAATTTTTTCATGTCACCTGTAAGCAAGAAGTCAATGAAATATCAGTGAAAAGCAAAAGGGAGTAAAAACATTAGGAAAGTAGGTATGCAGAGATTAAATTTAATTTCCTAGACTATAAAAGGTCATTTTTTTCCTCATATAGCTCATTGTTCACTTGCAAAGATCAAGAGCAGTCAAGGAGAAGGACTTGTGAATTTTCTGGTAAAATTCAGGCAAGTTTACCTAGTGCTCCGTGTTTAGGTCAGTGTTGCGCGCTTGGAGTCAGGCGCTGCGCCCCTGGAAGTTTTACCCGTGCAAATTCGTTCGGCGCTACACGCCTGGAGGTTGGTACTACGTGCCTGGAAACACACTGCGCATTTTCGCAAATCACCCAACGGGCCCGGCAGAAAACCTTTAGCACTGCCCGCCTGGCACAATGCACTGTGCATTTTCCCGACCCGACACCCTGTTCACCTAGGCATTGTTCACTTTTCCAGGAGGGCCTCCTACACCTTGCAGACCCTAAAGTCAACTGAAATCACTCCGCAGCTTCCTCCAAGGACGTCCAAAGAAATGTTGAGGGGTAAGTACACTTCATCAAGCCCTTCTTCTAGCATGTGTGATGATTTATGATTAAGGGAATTTGAAGACCTAAGGGGGGAAACCGAATTTTCATGTAAAAACACCACTGTTTAAGACACTCCTCCATCTGCATATTAAGAACACACAGAGGGTTGCCGTGTTGAAAGATTGCTCGTTCATCTAGGGTTGTGCCTTCACCCTCTCCATTCACTCATAAACTCTTGCCCCTACACCACAAGCAGATTGAAAAATTCATTGCCTTCATTCATATCCATTTGCCATCAATGCAAGATGTCAAAATAGAGATTTAAACAAATCGGCAAGGGTGGTCACTGGGTTTTGCCTCTCCCTCACAATCATATACCTTTACCCTCACTCACTCATCCCTCACTTGTAAAATTTTCCTTTTTCATCACCACTCCATTACCCTCTTCCACATCCATTTCATAAGCAGAGCTAGGGTTTTTCTCAAAACAGAGTGATCAAAATGTCAAGGGAAGGTGACAGTAGTAGTGGTGAGGAAGGCCAAGTACCAAGGAGGCATCAACACAAATGTGGGAGGATCAACAATTTTGAACCACTAAACACAATGGAGCTAAATTTCTCTCCCTTAACTATCTCCTACTTCCAAAATGTAGGTTGCTATGAATTTTGTGAGAAAGTACAGCAGGTGCATAATCACCCCGAGTTGACTATGTTCTTCATACTTAACCTACATGAGAAACAAGTCAACCTTGCAGGGGTAAAATTTGAGTTGTCTTCAGATGCCATTGTTATTGCCACTGGGATACCTAATGTGGGTGAAAAATGGTTTAAGCAGGCTAATTTATACATGAGCTACTATGAGCCATTCCTTAAACCCAGATACAAAGACTACAATAAATCTATATTTCCTTCTCACACTTGCTTGAGAGGTATGCTCCCATGATGAGGGTCATTATAAAATATTTCACATGTGAAGGAAGATTCTCCTGGCTTTATTCCTATCACATCAGGTTGCTCATGCACTTTACTAGGGTTAAGATGTTGCATCTACCCTACTGCCTCTACATGAGTATTGACAAGATGTCTTATATTGTACAGAAGAGAGATTTCCCTCACCAGATGCAAAGCTTATTTCATCACTCCTTGATCAAAATGGTTGTGATGCATCAATTGCAGCAAAAGGGTATTCCATGGGAGGTTTTCATTGCCCATGAAGTGTTCACCAATCCACAAGCCCATCCTCAGCAAAACATTCCTTCATCATCTCATCCTCCTGTTCTTACTCCTCCATCATCTCCTGCTGAGCATGTTTCACCATCTACAAATATCCCTTCACCTCAGGACAACCCTCCTTCATCACTTTCTCACAATGCATAAAATAATGAAGGAAGTGACAATGAGCAGTCAAATGAAAATGAGGGAGAAGATAATGATGAGTCAAGAAAAAATAAAGAAGAAAGTAGTGAAGAGGCAGAAGATAGTGAAGAAAAGAGCAATGATGTCAGCATGGAGGATGTAAATGAAGTAGAAAGCATGGAAGCAAAAGGAAATGATGATGTTGATGATAGCAGTGGCACCAAGAGACAAAATGTCAGTGAGGATACTAGTGGTGATGATGGCAATGATGCTGAAAAAATTGATGCATAAACAAATGATGAAGAAAGCAGTGCAGATGAGGAAGATGAGGCTGATGATAGCAGTAAAGAGCACAGTGAAGATCACAACAACGAGGAAAACAACAATAATGAGGAACAAAATGATGAGGCTGATGTCAATAAGGAAAAAAACAGTGAGGAGGAAGGTAGTGAAGAAAATGGCAGTGAAACAAAGAGCGATGGTGACAGTCAAGATAGTGGAACAAATGGTGATGAAATACCTAATAGTGAGGATGTAGAAACCAATGAAGAAGATGCCCATGAGTCAGAAAACAGTGAGGCTCATGACAGTGATGAAGGTAGTGCAGAAAACAATGAAGGCAGTACATAAAAAAGTGAGGGAAAAAATGCAGAAAGCAACAAGGAAATGAGTCATGATGGCAATAGGTTAGAGGAGGCAGATATCAGTGAATAAGATAATAGGTCAAAAATCCATGATGACAGTGATGAAACAAAAATCAGTGGATCAGATAAGGGAAATGAGGAAGAGAGAAAAAATCATGATGGACATGACATCAGTGGAGATGATGATGATGTTGACACTGATAATAACAACAAGAATATCAGTGATGACGCAGAAATCATGGAGACAGATGAGAGCAGCCATGAGAACAACCATGAAATCCATAAGGACAGTAAGGATATCAATGATAATGACAGTCATGATGGCAACCATAGTGAAGGAACTCAAATGATCAATATTGAACCTTTTCCTTTAACTTACCAAAGGGGAAGTAGGCATGTGTTTGTTGCCTCTAAAATGCAAGGGGCCATGCCTTCCACTTCAACCAAGAAGCTGGACAAAGGAAAAGAGAAGGTAATGGAGGAAGAAGAAGAAGATCAACATGAGATTGAGTAAGAATTTTAACTCATTCATGTTGACAGTGATGATGAAAATGAGGCAAGGATCTCAGGAATGCTACTCAAAGGTAAAGATGCCCAAATAAAATATTTTCAAGCAAACCTAGCTAGGGCTAGGAATGTCATTCATTATTATGAGGTTGAAAACAAGAAGCTAGAGGTACAAAAGGCCATTTATGAGGTCAGGGAAATCAGAGCCCGGAAAGAGGCTGGAAGGACCAAGGTTAGGCTTGATGAAGTCTTGGGTTTTTTTGATGAAAGTGAAGATGAATAAGGGAAACTGTCTAGAAGAAGGCCAAGAACAATGGGCTTGAGGAAGGCCTTAGCCAAGGATAAGGAGCAAGAAACAACATTGGTAGAGAAACTCACTCTAAGTGAGCTGCTTGCCATGGAGATAGAGTATGATTAGGAACCTTGGTTAGAAAGGGCTAATACACACTTGGAAGATCAACTGGAGAAGACACAAAGATACCTTGGCCTTCAGAAGAAGATGGCCAAGCACTATGCCTTAAGAAATACATATTGCAAGGGCCAAGCTCAAAAGAGCCCTTGCAAAAATTCAAGCTCTCAAGGAGGCCAAAGGCAAGAAAAACCTTGAAATCCCTGTTGATGCTTCTCTACAGGCATCCCAAACCCCATAAGCAAGGCAATTTCAAAATTTTGGCAACTTTTGACAATTTTGGTTTTTCACTGTTTTTAAGGGCCAAGGGCGCAACACCCTTGGCACTATGGTATTTTTTGGGGCACTTTCTTGAGCCATGGTTTACTTTTTTGGGTTCCTCTTGCCAAGTACATCACACACACTAAATTTCAGGTCATTTGGAACAATTTTGGTCCTCCAAAAGGGTAAAAAACATGCAAGCAACCACCTTTCTACCCAATTTTTAGGGTTGGTGCTATGCCCTTAGTAGTCTTGGGAGATTTGGTTTTGAGCATGTAAATGAATTCCAATCAGAAAACCAAGGGAATTTTTGGAAATTAGACTCAACAAGCTTTCCAACGAGCTATCATGAAGCTCATTCTGACACCGAGAAGGCCTTCAAAACTTAGCTGCAAGGTGACCCATTTTTCCAGTGCAGGTGCTGCGCCCTTGGACCTCACTGCTGTGCCCTTGCCTGCAAAGTAAAAAAAAGACACAAATTTATGGAAAATAGATATTTTGAGGTTTTTTAGGCAAATCACTCCAAATTTAGGTGTTAGAAGTTATTTTTCATTTATTGCCTTAGATATTTTGTGCCTTGGGCCTTGTATGGTCTTAATGGACAAATTTGGCATTTATTATGTATTTATGGCATTTTGGGAACCCTAGTTAGGGTTTTGGTCCTCCTTTCTTGTTAAATACAACATTTAAGCCTCATTGTACATGTTGGGTGATTATTGAGAGTAATACATAGACTTTGAGATTGGAGAGAAATCGGTTTTGATTTTTGTGGATGACTTGACTTGCTTGACAATGGAGAAGGCTCACTTGAAGGATTCATGAGCATAGTTAATGGTGATGTGTTCCTTATTTAGTTCTTGTTTTCTCATGTTATCATTTTTTTCCATATTTCTATTGTAGTAGGACAAAGGTTTTAGGCTAAGAAATGTTGTTTAGAGGCACCTTAGCTCTGTTTGTTCTCTATTGCTTCTATGTTTTCTTCTACTAAGTCAGTTTAGAGAAATCTTAGTTGCTCTCTAAACTGACTTACGCTTGTTTATCTTAAAGATGATTGAATAAGGAAAATTTCAAAATAGTTTTATGGTTAGCCCTGCTCTTTTATATTGCTTAAACATTGTTTTTGAGGTCCTTACTTTGAAGTATTGCTGATTAGGTTTAGCTAAAGAGGTCTATGATTCACCATGCCCTTTTGTTTATCCTAACTTCTTTATTTGGAGGTCTTTATAGCTTGATTAATGAAGTTAGGAGTTCCCTCTTCTTTTATCTCTGGTATATGTTTATCTTAAATGTTTTCTTAGCTTGAAGTTGAAATCACTAGAATATTTACAAGTTTCTTGCCTTCTATAGTTCACTGAATCGTTGTCTTAATGCTTGCTTGCTAGGGTTTAGTCAAACAAGTTATTGGTATGCCCTGTCTTTGATTATTTCTTGATGCTTAGTAGTCTTAAAGGCCATTCTTGTTAAGGTATTTTTTGAAGGATTCCTAACTGCGCTTTTTCACCTACTATGTTCACAAATTTGATGTCACCCCACTCACACAAAGCTTTTAGATCCATTTGACGTTGTTAGATTTTCCCTGTGGTACACCCCGGATCTATTGTTAAAATTTTCAAGACCTTTTTGTAGAATCCATAGCCCAATGGCTTAACCCTCTCCCACTCTATCTATCATCGCTTGACAACCTACCAACCAACCAAACAAACAAACAAACCCTAAACCTAATAACTAGCCTAAAATCAAACCCTAAAATCTATGAAGTTAACATCATTTACACAAGTATAAAGAGATCCCTCTCTGAATCTAGGAAGGCTAGGTCCTAGGACTCCAAAGACTGGTCTGATGTTACCCTTTTACATTTGGTGTTGCCAATCTAACAAATTACGGGGACCTAACAGAAAGAAAGGCTCAAAGTTGTGAAGATGATGCTAGAACGAGAAGACTAGAGACAGATATTCGACCCTAGGAGGAGATTCAAGTTGTTTGTTATAAAAAAGGGTTTCAAGAAGAATATCCCTAATATGCCAGGGAAGGATTCGAAGAACCTATTGAATTCTTCCATAAAAGAGGAAGAGCTCAGAGTATCTGAGCTTAAGGCTGGAGTAGTTCACACTTGTAACAAGTGAGAGTTGTCATCCTCAAAGAAGAGGGTAATGAGAGACAACCTAAAACTATCATGAATTATGTGTGTTAGGTCCCTATATTACTAGTATAGTCCCTTATTGTTGTTAGTGTAACCCCCTTATTGTTATTATTGTACCCTTGTAACCCCCATTTTATTATTATTGTGCCCTTAAATTATTATTTTTAGATCGGCTAGGATTACATTGTGGCCCACTAGGATTACATTATGGCCCCATGGACTCCTATATATAGAAAGGAGGTTTTGTAAGTTGGATCATCCAAGATTTGTTCATTTATGTAATGTATTAGAGGTTTCTCCCTCGAAGTGGATTATTTATAAGGCATTGATATCTCTTTTTTTCTATTTTTGGACCTGGTTACACAACATTTGGTATCAGAGCTTTGGATTCTAGGGTTTCGCTGCTCCAAACAGGTCATTGTGGCATTTTTGCTATAAATTTTTTTCTACAAAGTTTCAGAAGCTGAAATTTTTAGGGTGCGAAGCCGAAATCCTGAGGAAGATTTTCTAAAAATGTCAAAGCTTGGTTCGTAATATTTTCAGAGATATGATCTGTGGAAGTTAGGTCTTTTTTCAGGCTCCTAAACAGGTCATTGTGGAATTTGCACTATAACTGTTTTCCTACGAAGGTTCAAAATCTGAAATTCGTATGGTGCGAAGCTGAAATCCTGAGGCAATTCTTCAAAAAATTTCAGAGCTTGGTTCGCAACATTTTTTGGAGATATTATCTGTGGAAGGTAGTGATTTTTCAGGCTCCTGAATTGCATCTCAAAGAGGTGATCGTGGGAAAAGTTCAATAACTCTCTCTCTGGGCATCGGATTGGAGTGCCGTAAAAAATAGTCGCAAGTACACAGACTGTAGTTTCTTTGCTATAAATTTCAGAGACAAAGGATGAAACCGTGATACGTGGCAAGTTGTACAAGTTCGCTCTACTGAACTAGTCCATAATTAGGTCATTGTGGGAGGTTGGACACAACTTTGTCTTGGAGAATCAAAATCAGGTCATACCTATGGCATTCGAAAGATAATTCAGAGGGCTACATCGGTACTGAAATTAAGATATTGAAGTGATGCAATCACAGAGATAATCTAATTTTAATATTGAGCTCCTCAAAAGCAAGAAAAAGGTGTGTATTTTTTTTCCGAATTGCATAAGTCTTGTTTGAAGAATCAATTTTAATTGATTCCAAGGGCATATTGTAGAATAGATATCAGTATTAGGTTCTAAAAGATGCCCCGTAAAAATAATTCAACACCCATTAAGCCTTCAGAAGGCTCTACTATGACGCATGAAGATGAAGAATTGCAACATGATCTATCAAAATTACAAGAGCAAGTGCAACAAATTTCACTCTCGCAAAGAGCAACAAAAAATGAAATGGAAGTTTTGAAGAAAGGTGTGGAAGCGAAGATGGATGGCATGGAAGCTAGCATGGAAGCTAAGATGGAAAACATTAAGAATGATCTAAAAACAGACATCGGAGGTTTGACAAAGTTGATACAAGAAATGTTTCCTAATGGTGAAAAGATAGTAGAAGAACCTCTTGATGAGAACAAAATAAATGTTAATCGTGATTTCATAAACTCTAATGTTGGCGAGAAGAACCACCATATTCAAAAAATGGATATGAGGAAGTTTGATGGAAAGGATCCTGTAACATGGATACTACAGATGGAGCAATATTTTGATCTCCATAACGTGTAGAACACACAAAAGGTACGCATTGCAACTTTACATTTAGAACAAAATACATTTGTATGGTATCGATGGCTTTGCTCCCGTAAAAAAATTGTCACTTGGTCCATTTTTACGGAGGAAATGATAGCACATTATGAGAATACGAAGAGCAACACCTTCTTTAGCCAATTTATAAATCTCAAACAAAAGAGTTTAGTGGGGCAGCACATTGAGGACTTCCAAAAATTGAATATAAGGGTAACTGATATTCCAGAGGAAAACATGATCAATCTCTTCATAGGCACTTTAAAGGATAACATACAACATGAAGTTCGTGTTTTGGAACCAGATTCATTGGAGAAGGCATTCAGGTTGGCAAGAAAAATTGAATGTAAAATTATGGCGACAAGGAAGCCTACCACTCACTTCTATAAAGAAGGAAGTGTTGCTACACCTAGATTTCCACAACCTACAAGGTTGACACCACAACAATTGGAAGAAAAAAAGAGCAAAAGGGCTTTGCTACAGTTGTGATAGCAAATACACTAAAGGTCATAAGTGTGCTGAGAAGAAATTATTTTACATAGATTGTGAAGAGGAAGAAGAAAATGAACAAGAAGAGGATATACACCAGGAACCAAACCTAGAAGAGGAAGAAATGAATCCGACCATATCGTGTAATGCACTGGCAGGAATTACCACTCCTCAAACTCTCAAGATAGAAGGACAAATCAAGAAGAAAAAGGTAATAGTGTTGATTGATTCGGGTAGCACCCATAATTTTATTCATTGTAAGGTAGCCAAGGAATTAAATTGTTTCTTATACCCAGCACCAGAATGTCAAGTGATGGTTGCAAATGGAGGAACTATAAATTGCTCTGGAAAATGCCATAATATCAAGCTAACCATGGGGGAATATTTCTTGACTAGTCCAATGCTTTCCATTCCTATGGGAGGTGCTGATGTTGTACTAGGAGTACAATGGTTACAATCTTTGGGGACGGTAGCTTTTATTTTTCAAGAACTTTTCTTGAAATTTTTTTTCAGAAGGAAAGGAAATCGAATTACGGGGTATTGAAGGGAAGTCGGGAAGGATAATAAGCTCTAATGTCATGAAAAATCTTCTAAAGAAAGAACAACGAAGCATAATTGCACAATTATGCTCACTAGAAGTTCCGACATCAAAATCATCTATTTCTGCAGATCTCCAACAAGTCTTGGACAATCATTCCAAGGTGTTTTAAACTCCCAAAGGACTCCCACCTATTCGTGATCATGATCATCCTATTCATTTGATTCCAGGAAGTGTTCCTCCAAACATCAGGCCTTATAGATATCCTTACTTCCAAAAGAGCGAAATTGAACGTATGATTGCAGAAATGTTAGAGGCGGGTATAATTCAACCTAATCAAAGTTCTTTCTCTACTCCTGTAGTATTGGTACACAAGAAGGATGGATCATGGCGAATGTGTCCAGATTATAGGGAGCTCAATAAACTCACCATTAAAGACAAATTTCCCATTCCTGTGATTGATGAATTATTGGATGAATTACATGGAGCAATTTATTTTACCAAGTTGGATCTTCGTTCGGGATATCATCAAATTAGAATGAAGACTGAAGATATTCCAAAAACAGCATTTCGAACTCATGAGGGTCATTATGAATTTTTGGTCATGCCTTTTGGCCTTACCAATGCACCTTCTACATTTCAAGGGTTGATGAATTCCATTTTCAAACCCTTCCTTAGAAAATTTGTGCTAGTATTTTTTTATGATATACTAATCTACAGCAGGTCTTGGAAGGATCATGTTGAACATGTTGACAGGGTGCTCAAACTATTGCAGGAGAAACAATTATATGCAAAAAAGTCCAAATGTTTCTTTTGAGTACAAGAGGTGGAATATCTGGGTCATATTGTATCTCACGAGGGTGTTAAAGTAGACCCTAACAAAATTAAAGCCATTAAGGAATGGAAAGTCCCCACAACCATAAAGCAGTTGCGAGGATTTCTCGGGTTAACAGGGTATTATCGCAAGTTTGTTAAGAATTTTGGGAGAATAGCAGCACCTCTAACAACATTATTGAAGAAAGATGCATTTTCATGGACTCCTGAAGCAACTAAGGCCTTTGAACATCTTAAAGAGGCAATGTGCCTAGCACCGGTCTTAGCTACACCAGACTTCACAAAAACCTTTATTGTGGAATGTGATGCCTCAGGAAATGGATATGATGCAGTTTTAATACAGGAAGGAAGACCCATTTCTTTTGAAAGTCGTCCAATCAAAGGAAAGTATTTACGAAAACCTATTTATGAGAAGGAAATGTTAGCAATACTGCATGCACTAAAGAAATGGCGAACTTACCTAATGGGAAGACACTTCAAGGTAAAAACTGAACATGATAGTCTTAAACACTTTTTGGAACAAAGACTATCTTCAGAAGAGCAGCAAAAATGGGTCACAAAGATGTTGGGTTATGACTTTGAAATAATCTACAAAAAAGGAAAGCTTAATGTTGTTGCAGATGCACTCTCAAGAAATAATGAAGAGGTGGAAGCATTGCTTTGTGCCATTTCTATTATCCAACCAGATTGGATAACCGAAACAAGAGATGAATGGAAGAAGGACAAAGATGTATGGACACTCATTCAAAAGTTGCAGCAAGATCCTAGTACATCTGATACATTTAGTTGGAAAAATGATTCCTTATGGTACAAAGATCGCTTATATCTTTGTAGGAATTCCCAACTAAAACAAAATATTATTTTCGAACTGCACACTTCTCCTTTAGGAGGACACTCAGGATTTTTAAAAACTTACCACAGGGTGAAGAAAGAATTTTTTTGGGATGGCCTTAAATCTGATATTCGAAATTTTGTGGCGGAATGTTTGGTTTTCCAGCAGAATAAAGTGGAAACAATTAAGACCCCAGGACTTCTACAACCTTTATCCATTCCAAGTCAACGTTGGGAGGAGATTTCAATGGATTTTATCATAGGTTTACCTAAGTACGAAGGAAAGAATGTCATCATGGTGGTAGTTGATAGACTTACCAAGTATGCACACTTTTGTGCATTATCTCATCCATTTAAAGCAAGTACAGTTGCTACTACGAAATCGATCAATTTCAGAGTATCTCATCAAGTGGAAGAACTTACCCACTGAAGATTCTACATGGGAGGATGAGAATTTTATACGGAAGCACCCGGAGCTACTCAAGTGTTGAGGACAACACTTTTTTGAAGGAGAGGGGCATGTTAGGTCCCTATATTACTAGTATAGTCCCTTATTGTTGTTAGTGTAACCCCCTTATTGTTATTATTGTACCCTTGTAACCCCCATTTTATTATTATTGCGCCCTTAAATTATTATTTTTAGGTCGGCTAGGATTACATTGTGGCCCACTAGGATTACATTATGGCCCCATGGACTCCTATATATAGAAAGGAGGTTTTGTAAATTGGATCATCCAAGATTTGTTCATTTATGTAATGTATTGGACGTTGCCCCCTCGAAGTGGCTTATTTCTAAGGCGTTGATATCTCTTTTCTTCTATTTTTGGAGATGGTTACACAAAAATGTGCAAAGTATAGAGAGATAGAGGGAGGTGAAAAAATAAGAGGCTGATGATACACTAATTCAATGCCTCATGGACTGTGGAGAAAGTCTCATGTAAGATACTTGTGAGATATTGGAAGAAGGTGGGTAACTAGAACTGGTAGCAGAAATACCAGAGGTGGCTATATGACCTTTCATGTTTAAAGTGGGTGAACATTATGTGAACATAGACCAAGGGAATGGACATAATATCCAATTGAGATAAGAAGGAACAATGACTACTCCTTGAATCCAAGAGCAAGCAAAGGAGTGTTACAAGCAGTTGTGAAATACTATGATACATTAGAGTAAATTTTAGCCTAAAATTGCCCATTAAATTTTCACGTAATCTGCATGTCATAACATGTAAACCAATAAAAATAATTTAAATTTAAAAAAGGTACATGTAACTATTTTGGATGGAAAATAAAATAAAAAACTACTTTTTTTAATTATATTTTTGGCATATCTCCTTATATGTTTACTCAAATTTCAAGTGTAGACAATTAAGTTTTTCATCAAACGAGCACCCGTCATGCATACTTTTGAGAAGAGCCAAATTGATAAAAGATGAGGATACATTAAAAAAACATGTTCATGCATACTTTTGAGAAGACCCAAATTGATAAAAAATGAGGATACATTAAAAAAACATGTTCAACATGTTTTTTTAATGTATCTTCATTTTTTATTTATTCGGGTCTTCTCAAAAGTATGCATGATGGGTACTCGTTCGATGCAGAACTTAATTATGCATCCAATGAGTATCTACACTTGAAATTTGAGTAAACCTATAAGGAGATAAGCCAAAAATACTACTAAAAATAGTTTTCTTTTGTTCCCTCCAAAATTCGAAACTCTTATTTTATATTTTAAATATTATTTTATTATTTTTCCTTAAGAGACCACTTTTAGGTTGAAATTTCCTCTAATGATAGCAGATGAGAACCATGATGTTGAAGCGGAAAAACAATCCTTAAAAGATCTCATAAGATGGAGTGGAGATGATAGTGAGGTTGAGGAGGTGATACTAGTTGAAGGTCTCATGGACTACTGGATATGTATAGATCTTCCATGGATGCTAGAAACATTAGTGGAGGCCCAAGAGCTTCACTCTTCTAAACCTAGTCATTTATTTTTATATGCAAGTCAAAAAGAGGGACATGCATCACAAGTTATCATACAACATTAGGAGACTTTAAGAGGCAATAACAAAGAAGAATTTGAGAACTGTGTTGAAAAAATAAAAGGAGGAGCATATGAATCAATAATGAGTATTGTAGGAAATGGACAATCAATTAGATTTTCCATAAATATTGTGGATTAAGGTTTGGTTTTTAAAATTACCTAAGGAAGACTGGATTTAAATTCTATTGAAATGAAGGAGGATGCATTATTGCCTCATAAGGAATATCATAAGTATACATTTGCACATGAAGGAGAAGTGATGATGGAAGTCTTATGTTTTTAAAATTGATGATTTTTGTGTGAATGCATGTATCGAGTTTCATAAGGAAAACCCATTTGGGTTGATGGATGAAGGGAAGTCCTCAATAAAAGCTGAGACAAATTTTCAAGAGAAGAATCTAGGAACAATAAATTTATCTCTTGAAACGCATGGTAAGACTATGATGGACAAAAATAAGGATGAGTATACAAGTGAAGATATTGTTTTTGAACTAAAAAAAGATTGAATTGGATTGGAATGAACTTCAGGAGGAAGTTCATGAAGATTAGAAGCAATATTTAAATGGGCTTCTCATAGAGGATGACAATGACACTTTAATGTTGTTGATGGAGCTGTCATATTTAGATGAGAAGTTGATAAATTATATGATAAATATCCATGTAAAGCTTCAACTGAAAGAGGATGGAAGTAGGATTAAGCTAGAAGATGAATTCGGTAAGATGGGGGTGTTGATGCAAAGAAAATCCACAAAATCATATAAACATAGGAGGAAAATAGCCAACAACAGCAAGAAACTAACTATGCAATATTTCCCGAGCATCATAAGTGACATATTGCAAAATTATGTGTGGGATCCAAGAAGAATAAAACCAGAGTTGGAACAAAGAATTTGTGTGTACGGGCAACATCAACATTTTATTTGGAACCCTAGAGGGTTTATCATATTGACCAAGAGGTCAAATTTTTTCCACTCAAGGAGTTTGATGTGGGAGCATCAACACCAGTTGTATAATTTTATTCAAGGCTCTAAAAGGGAACATGTAAATTTCAAAATTCTTAATTTCTCACTTTATTTAGAAGATTTTGTAATAGGGCCAACTTTCCTGATTCTAGAGGAATCTAGACTATTAGGATATTTTGAGTAGTTGACATTTGGGCTATGTGGGCCTTTATAGATACTGGCAGGTGTTTAGATTAGTTGTTGAGTAGTTTGGGACAAATGTCAAATTCCTTTTCGATTGTGTAGATATTTTTATGTTAATGGAATTATATGCATTAAGAAGGGATGTCTATAGAGTGTGAGGCCACAAAAGAGAAACTCAAGAATGAAAAGAAGAGCTCTATGAATGAGTGATTTGGACTACCTCTATATATATATTTTTTAAATTTTATTAAATCTGCGTGAATTTTGGCATTCCTATTTCCCATTCTGAATACCGAAAAAATTATGTTAGTCTGAAACACTGCTCTGTTTTGCTAGAGGCTCATAGATGTTAGGGTCCAAGCCTCACATTAGAGTTATATTCTTTTGCGAGTGTAGAATGATTGGTTTTTTATGATTATGGTTTCAGACTTTGATGCATCCAGAACTAGTATAGTATAATGATCAAAGGATTTGAATTGGGAGACGAAGTTCTTAGTATGGAATAGATTAAAGGATGGTTACATTGAAAGGGAGCATTAGCTTGAAAAGATATGAGGTCACCAAATGAGTGTAGGCTTTTATGTGCGGATCGTATTTTTTTTATGAAAAAACATTTGAGTTTAAATCCCGGGGAGAGCAGAAGTTGAAGCTTGGTTGCATTGGAAAGAGTTCCTGTGGAGAAAGAAAACTCAAGGAATGCACACTCCCAGTTAATAGCCACTGTGAAAGTTTAGTGGACCTGTCATCAAAATTCAGTACTCTAAATCTTGGTGAGCACAAGTCGGTTCAAGCCCACAGGGGGTCTAGAAGTATAGTTGGGATTTGGATATAAGTCATAGAGAAATTGTGCTGTGAGGTCGTGTTACAAGATTGAAAACTGTATGAAAAATGAAATTCAGTGGAAAAGAGAATGCATGTAAATGCAGAGTATTTAACTCCCGAGCCAAAAGTACTAGAGGTAGCTAGTAATCAGAGGTCAGCTCTGACTTCTCTTCTGTTCCTCCAAAATTTGTGAATAATTCATCCCAACTGTGCATCATGGGTCTGGTGACTAGTCAAAATCGAAGGAATAGGGTGCATGCATTGAAAATAGGTGAGAGAATCGACTCTCGACCATAAGTTTGGTTTGGCTTCCAAAATGGCTTCAATAAGAACTCATGCCCTCGAAACTTTCATTCGGTGCGAGTTTTATTAAAAACAAGAAGGGTATAAATGATTTATTGGGACCATAGGCATGAAGGCTATAAATTCCACTAGTATATATATCTATAGCTATTATTTAGCCTTGAAAGGAATTTAATTTCATTGGAAATAAAAACTAACAAGAGGCGAGGGTAAAATTTAATGAAGCTTGCGCAAAATTCAAGGAAGGAATTTTGAATTAACTAGAGGGAAAGGAAATAGGTTGATGTGTTGACCTGAAGGGATTAGAGTTGATGATGAAGGTCCTTTAATAAATCAAAGTGTATGAGTACAATACTTTATGCATATGAACCATACCTTTTACCAAGAGTGATTAACGAGTACAAAGGCATTAGGTGAAGAGATAAATAAACTCGTTACTACATAGGAGGTGGATGAAAGTGCGGTTTATGGCCACCAAAGGGGCCTTCTATCATACTATCTCTCACACATCCTCAGGGGGGCCTCCTAGTGAGTGCAAGATGTATAAAAAATTTGATAACAAGTCTTTGAATTTCCAACACAACTTCAAATCAGAGAAATGAAAATATCCAAATTGAAAGTGCCATAACTAATCATAATCAGCACATGCAACCTTAAAAGAACTAACCTAATTTATGTAATTCATGATCAGAGGAAACGGTATGTTCCTCATCATTTTCACCTTCACTATTAGATTCTTGCTTGGAGGCTTGTCGTGTATAACACAATCTTGTCCCTCAAAAAGAACTTTGTATCCTTTTTACATTAATTTACCAACACTTCTCATATTATGTTTTAAACCAAGAACATAATGTACCTCTGAAATTGTCTTCAACTGCCCATGCTTGGTTAAAATATTGACCACTCCTTTTCCATCTACATCCACAGTCTTTCTGATCCCTATTTTTACCTCTGTCTTGATTGATTCATCCATATTTGCAACTGTATTTTTGTTTCCAGTCATGTCGTTACTACAACCATTTTCTATTAACCAAACAGTATGAAAAGGTTCATGCATGGTACGACAAGCTAGGAACATGCAATCACTATTTTCTGTGGTTACATTAACTCTTTGCTTTCCTTGATCAACTATCATCTTCCTGCAATCATGTGCATAGTGACCAAATTCATGCAATAATAACATCTCGCTTTGACTTATGAGCTCTTTGATTTGTGTTGAATCTTTTGTTGTTCCTTCTACTCTCTTGTTCTTTCTCTTCTCTGCCATCTCTCTAACCACCATTTCTTTTTCCTCATCATTTGCCTATCAATCTACCTCTTCCTCGACCTATGTCTCTTGAGACAAAAACCTGACTATTAAAATTAGTTTCTAAGGAGGAATCCTTATTTCTATTTATACTCGCCTCATGGGATAGAAGTGATCTCATTAATTCATCAACTATCAATGTCACCAAATACTTGCCTTCTTCAATAACTTCTACTACAACATCTCATTTAGTAGACAAAGATCTAAAGGTCTTCTCAACCATAGTTTGATCTTTAATGTCATCACCATAAATATTTAATTGGTTTACAATAGTCAAAACCTGATTCATGAATGAAACAATATTCTTTGTTTTCTTCATTTGCAGATTTTCAAAATATTTCCTAGTATTCTCCAACTTAATAATATTGACCTTGACCATACCTTGATAGTTCATTGCCAAAATATCTTATGTTGTCTTTGTCGAAGATGTGGTCATAATTTTTTGGAATATTGTTTCATCCATTGCTTGTTGAATAAGTTGCAATACTTGTCTGCTCTTCGTTTTGTTTATCCTCAAATATTCCCTATATGCATTTGTGAGGGCTTATTCTACTGCAACATCTTCAAGTTCATAGAATCCAATTATAATATAATCCCAAATATCGAAAGTCTTTAACATAGTCTCCATCTTATACCCCACATATCATAGTTCTTCCCTATAAACCGTGAATGTTGCCATAGAAATTTGATGGGGTAATATCTTCTCTTTAATCTTCAAAGAATATATAGAGAAAACCCTAAACTTCTTCTTTTAATAAACCCTTAAAATAAAAACTTAAAAACCCTTAATTGAGAGGACTTTTTAATATATATATAAAATAATCTTAAAAAACCTTAATTGAGAGGATCTTTTAATATATATAAAATAACCTTAAAAAAACTTCTATAAAGCCATTTTAGCACTTTTTATACCAAACCCCTTAAACAAAACTTTTATAAAGCCATTTTAGCACTTTTTATACCAAACCCCCTCTTCACATATCATGAAAAAAAATAAAAAAACTTTCCGATTTTTTTTAAAAGGACTCTTATAATGCTTTTGTAAACGAACTTTGACTTTCCTTTTAAAGCTTTGCTAACTTCTATGGAACTAGTCAGGCTACGTGCTAACGCTCCTGGTTCAATGGAGATGTTATCCCTAACGCGCACCGTTTGGAATTGTCGTGTGTCGAAGCAACGCCCCTATCGTTGGGCAACTTCTGCGTTATAAAGCCAGTAAAACAGACTGCTGTTGATTCTTTGGCTTTATAAATTTGTGTTAACTACACTTCTCTGCATTATAATGTAGAGAAACATGTTTCCAAAATCATGTACAAAAATATAAAATATATTGCAAAACATGCATCCTCCGAACAGAGAGGGTTATTTGAGCAACCTGCAGTGAGGATTTAGACATTTCAGCGATTTCATGTCCAAACACGCAACCATAATGCTAAAATCATATCAACAATAGACGTACAAACGGAAAACACCTTTTTTTTTCGCAGGTTAAAATTCCCGTTTTTTTATGAAAACTTCACAGATCATGACATGGGCGGCTTATAAACAGAAGTCAAGCATGAGTGGATGCAGTGAATATAACAAACAGAAATGAGACAACGTACTTGGATTGGACCTTTTTATCTACGTACATACCAACCGAATCATCTCAAATTGCAGGGTGGATAGAAATTAGGCTTCGTCCGGTTATTGTCAATCACAATAAACAACAGCACGTGGAAGATAGATTTTCAACCAGAGAGACCTGGTTTGCACAAAGTCGGAGGGAAACATCGATTTATGCTGCATCTGCGGATTGCAACTGCGACACCATGTTAATCTTACATCCACCGAACGCAACATTATATGCAATCAAATAACCTAACGTTTCCACTATTCAGACTTTTTTCTTCCCTACCTTGGACTGTGCAGTGAAATATAAGGCACGCGGAAACCATGGCAGAAGTTGAAGTGAAAATAAAAAGATAAGGCAGGTGGAAGCCCTGATATTTTCAAGATTTGGCTGCCCACCACATTAATGTCAGGGAAGGGAAGTCTCTCTAGGATGTGGACTCAGTCAAGAAGTGTTAAGTGACATTGTTAATGCTGAGTAAATCAAAACACCTCCCTATCCCCTCTTCTCTTTATTTCATTTTAGTTATGGATGGCATTAGCACGAAGATTTCCGAGGCAAGGGGATTTGATTTTTTCAGGGGCTTTCAAGTTACTTCTTTGATTATTGTTACACATTTTTTGTTTGTTGATGATATTTTTACTTTTGGGGAGGACGATGGGGAGCAATGAGAGGTTATTCATTTTTAAGAGATATGGGGAGGTTTCACGTCTCTTATCAATTGCCATAAGACTCTTCTCTAATGGAGACGCGGTCTTCTCTTATATTGCAAATTTATTTCAGATTCGTCATAGACACATCAAGGATGGTTTTTCATATCTTGGATACAGACTGAAGCGGAACTCATAGGGGATTGGAACTGGCTCTTTTCACGTTTTGACCAAATACTCGATTCGTGGGTAAACAGATTTTTATCACTTGAAAGAAGACATACTGGATACATTTATTTGTCATTCGTTCTCATATTATTACTAAAAGCTGGTCCAAAATGTCTGACTTCCTATGAGAGGATAGACAATCAGATCATAAAGGTCATAAATATCATCTTCCTGCTTGGGAGACTTTGTCCATGCTCAAACATGCTGGTGGTTGGGTATGATGGATACCCGATGCTTTGGACATTCTTAATCTTATCTGCTGCAAATATATAATCTTCTACCATTAATCGAATTTTTTCAATCACATAAAATAGATTAATAAAAACATTGTAATGAATATATAATGTTGTTATTTAAATTGTTGGATTCTCATGAATATATATTGCTGTTAGTTAAATTATTTAAACGAATATATATTGTTGATATCTAAAATGGTGTTACTTTTTCTGTGTTATATCACATTTTGATGTAGATGGTAGAGAAAGGTCACTCTTACCCAAGGAAATAAGGAATCGTTTTTCAGTGATATAATTTATCCTTTTAAATATTATGTCCAAAATCTACCATAACTTTAATATATAAAGTATATGATTGAAATATCTTTTCAATCTTAAACCAATTATAATTTTATATCTAATTGAAATATCGTTTTTAATCTTAAATCTATTATAATTTTCACATAAATTGTCTAATTGAAGTATCATTTTCCTTTTAGTAAAGTACTTAAATACTTCAACTCTATGGGCTTTTTTAGGATTTTATGAAGTTCACATGGAGGACTCGTTTTTTTAATTACATGACATCTCTTTAATTTTTTATTAAAAAAATATTTTTTCATATAAATATTTTGTTATAAGTTTATAATAATTGTGTATAAATATGTAACAAAAATAATATTTTTTAATCTTAAATGTAATATGATGGTGAGAAAAAAATATTTTTCAATATAAATATTTTGTTATAAATTTATAATAATGGTGTATAAACATGTAACTAAAATATTATTTTTTAATTTTAAATGTAATATAATTTTGAGATAAAGTATGTAATAGAAATATCATATAGGAACAATTTATAATTTTTTAAAATTTTTTTCTTATTTCAGTTTCATGATAAAGTAAAAAGATGTTTTTCTCCATAGTTTAGTTAGTGATGGCTATGAAAATGAAGTATTCAAGGTACGAACTCCCACATAATTTTACACATACCTTTTAAACCTATTCAGCAAATCAAACACTTTCTCAAGAGTGTGGACACTCTATGAGATTTTTTTCATTTTCAAATTATCCGTACCATGTTCACACTTTCCCAAGGTTATTGAATGTTCCTCATCATCATTTACAACACCTTGAAATGCTCCCTCATTTGTTAAGTTTTTTATTATGTGCTAATCATAATTTTACACATACCTTTTAAATCTATCCAATACCATTCTCACACTTTTGCACGGCTATTGAATGTTCCTCTTCATCAATTACAACACCTTGAAATTCTCCCTCATTTGTTAAAAAATGGACTATGTGTTAAACATATTCAAATACCTTCAAGTCGATAACATAATCCAATAAGGAAGATGAGAAGAATAGTGGTTTTGACCTACCTCAACAAAATTTTGAAGTCACCAGCTAACCTTTAACTCTTTTTGTGTTTAGATCATTGCTTTTATGAGGCTCCGTGCCAAAGCTTCATACTCTTTAGTCTTATTCATATAGAAAAACTCAAGTTCATACTCTTTAGTGTTATTCATATTGGAAAACTTAATTCAGGAAAAATTAATGTGTTCCTTTCACTAGGATATACTAATTAGCAAGGTATCCCAATGCCTTCCCTAGAATTAAAACACGAGATTCAGAAAAAAATTACACTTATCAAGATAAAGTCCCAAAGCTCAAATGAAAGACACATTATAACTAAGAGGGGTCCATTGTCACCTCACCAACCCTCTTCTCACTTTTGACCATCTCTCATCTTGTTTCAGGGGCGGTCTCTTTAGAATATCTTAGGGATCTAATGGGCCAATCAAGCCAAGTCAAGGCCCCACTAAGGCTTCAAATTTTATTACCATCAATCAATGAATCAAACAATTAAGGTGTAAGGTGGCTAATATTATTAGGGATTTTAAAAGAAATTTGTGTATTTGAGTTCAAAGGAAATTTCTCTAAACATGCACATTCGAGGAATTACATGGTTATTTCAAAGAGTAAACACCATAAAAATGTTACAAAGAATTTTGAAAGAAAATAAAGTGATGGGAGCATAGAATATTAACTCCTTAGCTTGCCAATATATTTTTTGGGGGGGGCATATGAGGTTAAAGAACAACATGATTGAAGAGAAATGCACTGGATTTATGTAAGACTAACAGAGACCATACCTTATAGGTTTGAGTACAATATTCAAAGATGGTATAAAGGAGTGATCACCACTCAAGTCATCTCAAAAGAGCTTAATTAAGGGTTTGATTAATATGGGAAATGAGATAGAATTACAAAGAACACTTTAGTGAATACTTACTAACCATCATCCATAAACATAACTGAGAAGAAGGAAGGACACTTACTTATATAATCATGCATCCATTAAAATCTCCACCAATATCCATCCACGAAAATAATACCATCAACAAAAATTCCGTAGTAAGTCATTCTACTTATTTCTCCATAGCCAAAATTAAGAAACAAGAGACTTTTAGGAACTTAAGACTCGCTAAGGGATTTTTCCTCTAATCCATCTATGAGAAAATAAGAGGAAGTTCACATCTAATTATAAAGGAGGTGTTCAACTTCATTTTCAATTAAAGTAATATTTTCATAAGTGAAATCCCCTAATAACCTATGGAGGGGTTAAAATGTCTCTACATTCATTAAATTATCTAAAATGATAATGTTTAGTGGATTTTTAATCCAAATTTACATAAAATAAGGGGGAAATTGAGTAAAGTATCCTATATTCCTAAATTATTGGTAAAACAGTCTTCAACATGGGGCTTCCAACCTCCAAATACTCGTGAACACATGTTGAATCCAAGCCTCCAAACACCCATCAAAATGTAGAATTTTCTAAATGATTGTTAAAGTGGGCGAATGGTTTTCCAAATTATTAATCAACCCCAAATATCCCTAATGATAAGTGTCCTCCTCTAATTGAGCTAATAATTATTGCAAATCCTCCTACAAATATTATTGTAAAGACTTGCAGTCTTCAATAATGATTAGGATCATGTCATGCAAGGTTTGCAAGACACCTACAATGTGGACAAGCCAACTCCAACGTAGAAAGAAATTAGTAACAAGAATATTCATATTTTCATTCAAAATGCCGTAAGATTGGTATTGCTTCCAAATTAATCAACTTTCAAATTTATAGGTCAAATCTTCAAGTTTTATTTCATTGTCTATACTATTTACACCAAAATGTTTACCCAATATGAATTTAAATATTGTATTATGGGTGATCTATTACGTAACCATTTCTTTGTAACATCAACCTAAGTTATATTATAGAAATACTATGTTGGAGCATTATATTACTATGAGGGAAAGTGATCATGCGTCATACCCTTGAGAGCATCTGGACACGCTAGTAAATGAGGGACACATGGCTATTAAAACACTTGCTATTATTAGAACCATTGAACTCGGCATGGTTTTTATACTTTCTAAGTCATAAAGGTGTCATATATTGCATGCAAAGTGAGAATTCCTTGTATATTCCTTTAACTAATTTATATATAGCTTAATCGAAGTGTTTAAGATCCCCCAACCGCTCCCTACACACACTTCTATAGCTGCATTACAATAATAAAAAATAAAACTCCATGCATCTACCCACAAGTGCGATGCGTCTAGCTAAGTTTCTATTCTTTTCGGAATCATTCTTTTCATTTTCAAAATTTATCTATGAAGCATGCTTGCATACAACTTCTTAGAAAATGGAAACATTTTCTTTTTCTAAATGATGAAAGAAATAACCTACAACCCCCTTAATGGCACATCAATTGTGTGTACTAAATTATTAATAATGTACAAAAGGTTCAAATGTGATGAATGAATTTAAGTAAAATGGATGTGACCACTCAATCTTATGTTTAAAATCTTTATCAAAGCGTTTTAAAGAGTTTCTTATTTGAATCCCTTTTATTTTTAATCTTCGTATTGAGCTCATCCTCAATGCTTCATTAAGAATGACACTAGTGTTTTTGGATCCCATCCCCACCAACCTTTTCTTAAACTCATAGATCATTCCCTCCGTGAACTTGTCCAAGGCTTTGTTATGGCATATTATCAAGATGGGAGTAAAAATATTAGTATACGACGACGCCTTTACAACAAGAAGCCCCATAAATGTAGTTTTACGTTCTACGAGGCCCTTGAATGATCATCAACTTCCTATGAGTTCTCAATTAATGGTTTCTTCTTGGATTTTGATCAGGAGAGTCACGTTAATTCTTATAAACTTAGTGCAAATAAATGTTATATTCAACACATTTTCTATTGTATTCAAGATTTTATAATTTTTTTTTGTTTAACTAAAGGTTCTCCATCTTCCGTTATTGTAAAACCTTGAGGGAATATGCCTCAACTGGCTTACTTTAGGGAATCCCTCGAAAATAAACAGATGGCCTCCTGAAGTCATTACTGAAAGAAACATATTACTCATGTTTTCCCTCTAAACACCACCTAGTATTTCTTCAAGGTATGATCTCAAATATATCATGTATTTTTTACTCTATCTTCACAAATAAAATAAAATGTGATATCTTTACCCATGGTAGCTACTACCAATATTTTTTACTCTATCTTCACAAATAAAATAAAATGTGATATGTTTACCCATGGTAGCTACTACCAATATTTTTTACTCTATCTTCACAAATAAAATAAAATGTGATATCGTTACCCATGGTAGCTACTACCAATATTGATAACCTTTAGCTCACAAGTACTAGATTTCTCCACAAGAATGATCTCAAGCTTGAAAGTAACTTCATGAGCCCCTTATGATTTCCCACCAAGTTTGTGGGTAAAATTACCTACATCTATGTTCAAGATTCTAACACCCTCTATGACTATTATGATATAGTGAGACATCTGATTTTCTTCAAGAAATTTGAACTGTTTATTATATTTACAAGCAATTTTTTCAAAATGCAAAGCTGACAAAATATGTTTTTAGGAAATAGTTTTTGATAATTAGGGATTTAAAATCAAATGTGAAGTTACTACCTATAATTTTATGACAATGAATTTTTTATACTCTTCTTAGTAGATACTAATTTTATTATGATTTCCATTCCAAGGTAAACAAAGATAATACATTAGCCTCAATATTTTATACCACAATAATGCATATGATCTAATGGGCCTTATGGTTTGAGGCCACTATAATTAGTATATCTCTTAGTTAATTTATCACTTTTACATCTAACCTATACAAATTGAATAATGTAATTTGTGCACCTAGAATGGGCTGCATTAAATTTCTTACAAACCAAATAGGGAACTCCATTATATAACACACATGAATATCTAGGAAAATAATGCACATTTTTATTAAAAATATGAAAGGTCAATAAGAATGTTTGTGTATGAAAATTAGACAACTTTCCCATGCTAGCTTCATTAACAACTACAATATTGTTACAGGTTATTTTGTCACATTCGCTCAAAAGGCCTGAAAACCTGGATCAACCAATATCCTTAACATTTTTACATTATTCCTTTGCAAATCCCTAAGCATCATTTCTCCAAAAAGTCAGAGCTTCTAGGTTAATGAACTCAAAAACTATCTTTTTGGCCCCAATGCATCATGTCCTTCAGTCCAACTGCGATGGTCACATGTTGCATAATTGAGCACCTACACTGACCAACACAGTTTTCTCTCCTTTCCAGGTGTGATGGTTCTAGAATTTCAAGAAAAATAAAAATATTTATGAAACTTCTCCTTCCATAAGCTTATAATATGGTTTTAACTATTTACCACGGATAAATATATCGAATTCCTACTTTAGAGGTCTTATCTCTTATCCTTAGAGGTTATCCTCCTTAATATGTGGATCTCAAGCCTAGATTGGTAAATCCTAAACTACCATTTTTACCATATAAATTAACTACCTCTTATAGATCCTATGTTGGCTTTTACAGTTTTCTAGTGCCCTCATGCTGCTACTTTGAGCTGAAGGTCTCATCCTCCATAAATGCATTAGGGTTGACTTTGAAGTTTTTCTTTGTGGAAAGGAAGGTGTTGAGGAGGTAAATCCCCTCTGTGGACAGAGGCGATCCTTACTAGCCCAGATCGGGTCTAGCAACAATCAAACACGCTACAGTGCAGGTTCCTAATTGTAACTAAACCGACTTGCGAGGAAGGCTTACCTGGAATCCAACGCTGTCGTTTTTAGAAGAGGTGGTGCTCCCGTTCCTTCGCCCTGGCAGATCACAATCCTCACGATATCCATGATTGGACACCTACACATGCAAGAAACAACACAAACGCAGGCATAAAACCCAGTACATACAACTATATGTCAGTCGAAGAGGACATAACTCATGAACATGATCAAGAACAAAAGTGGAACCATAACCGATAGTCTCTTATCATTAAAGAGTCAAAAGAAGAATACAACCATAGCTTCGACGCAGCACTCTCCTTCAGCGGGTCGTCAGCACAACATGTCTCGATAAAGCCTGTCAGGGATGGGACAAGCCTCTCTCTCCGGACACTTGGCAATAGTCTCCTTGCTTGGATTTGGCCTTAAGGGAATCAAGAAGGCTCTTACAGCATAAGGATGTAAAAGCTCTTGGGAATTTGGAGATTTTGGAACTAGCTTGCAATGGAAATGGGAAAGCTTTTATAGAAGGAGGAAGGGGAGTTGGGATCCCTATAACTATGGGATTGTACCTATCATCAAGGAAGCTTCCATGAGAGGTGGCAAACCACTTCCTCTCTATGGAAATCCATAGCCAAACCTCCCAACTCAAGATAGAAATCAGTCCAGGAATTTGTTAGGATGAAACTTCCTCCTTTTATTTTTAAAAAACATCTCTTAATATGGTTGGCGCGGGTGCGGCTCTATGAGAGAGCGCCAATTGGCATGCCCTCTTTGGAGGTTTTTCCCCCTTGGCGTGAGGGCTGAACTGAGGAACTGCGCCAATGGAAAAATAGCTATTTTTAGGGTTTTTTTCCAGGAGATGTCTTCAGGGCAATTAAAGCTCATCTTCAGAGGGATGCAATGAAAGTATTTTCAAGTCTTAACTCTGCCCACAGGTCATGGAATGAGCCCTCCAATGTGCGGGATGACGATTGTAGGGACGGTGACAAATTGCTGTGTAACAGATGCCCCCTAAAGCATGAGGCCTGAGAGAGAGAGGGGTGAAATGCTTTACGAGAACATGCCGATTGAAAACACCGCCATTGGAAAACCTGCGGAGCGAAGTACAACTGATATCTCAGATACATGATATATATGCGTGGTATGGGCGCAGCCATCCATAACAGAGTGTACAATAATCTAGATCCAAGGCATGGACGCAACCATCCAGTGAAGATCGATAAATAGACTCAGGTATGGTCGCAGCCATCCAATCAGTGAGTCATGTAAATAATCATAATAATCCACAATATCACAGCCTAGATTACAACAGACACAATCCAGGGTCTTGCGCTCCATCTTGACCCGAACAAAGTACAATTTCAAGCATGCGAATATGTGAGCTGAAGTCGAACATGCAAGAACATCGTCTGATTACCAACCAATGATGAAAGTTGTTAACAGACGCAAGAGAAACCACCAATAATGACAATGGCTCTCAAGGTACTATAGGTACAATCTATGGCATCTGAATCAATGAGCTGGTGTCGAACACCTGTAGAATCACTCGATCGGAGGCCAATAATGAAAACCTCACGTTGAATGCGACGAACCTGCCATTGAGGCATGCAGGCTCCAAGGTATCATAAAAGAGTCTCTAGACCATATTCCTGGATAATGAGCTGAAGTCGACAGGAAGTGACCTTGATCGAAGGTGGGCCATAATGTTTCCCAAATCGTCGACATGAGATAGAGGAACATAATGTTCTTGTGAATCAGGATCATATGAGAATCAGAGGAAGGTTGATACTTGTAGAGGTCAACTTCTCTTGAACATGTAAACGACACGATAGTGGACTTGGCAGTATTTGACATCAAAGGATCAGAGGTCATGGTGACAAGGCAATGAGCAGATGAGAGGTCAAAAGGGATTATCCAAACCCATGGAGGCAAAGTGAAAGACGAGATGAGATGTCCCCAACTCGACACGAATGCAGACAAGTGCCATGTTCAAGAGCGACATACTGCCGACACGATGACGATACTGGTTCCATTTTCCCCCACCATTTCTAGTAAGTACCCCAATTATTTTTTATAACAAGCTTGAAGGGGATAGCATATGCTTGCAATATAAGTCTGCCCTTCGGGAAAATCTATCCTAGTACATTTAACGAGCCCTAGGAAGGAGTGACTCGAATAACGTCATTTCGACTGAATCCAATGAGTCTGACAAAGGAAGAACTCGACGTCTTTTCATATTTAGAGAGTTTGAAAAGACAGCAGAAAAGTAAACTCCAGCGGTCCCTTTTCGTAGATAGTTCCTCGGACCCGAAAAGGTAGAAAACAATATCCGAGAAAGCCTCCTAGTCGCGATAGGCTAGGGTATTCCTTTTTCGTAAATAATCCATCCCAGCCCGAAAAAGGGGTAAACGTATACTGGGTAGAGGTCAATTCATGTCCACTTTAACGAGATCGAAACGACAAGGGCCTCGGCAATCTTTTCATGTTTAGAGAGTCAGAAAAGAGCTGAAAGATGACTCCAGAGTGACTTTTTCGTGTATTTACCGAGTCCGAAAGTATATAAAATACAACTCGTTTCGCCAACTAAGTTGCATGAAAGACCTGTTGCTGCACAAAAAGGCAAGTGTAAAACCCATTTTCGACACAAATATATTAAAATATTCAGAAAAATAACTTTCAAAACCTACTTTGAGTTCAAAAAGTTATAAATATGTCAAATGGTAAAAATAGAATTACTTTTTACTATTTACCTTACCGAAGAGCAGCAGTGGTCCATTTTGGTGTGCAAATTTCTGACAGTGATTACGACGGATCTGGGCTACCATTCAGAGTTCTATCAGTTCCAGGTAAGAGGCGTTTCTTTGTACTTCATTTCAATCCATTTTTTAATAGTTTTCCATCATGCATTAGATTTATGTGGCAACTTTTTAAATTTTTAGGGCTTCGCTCATTGACGCGGGTATTGGGCACAGACCCACGCCAATGGGCTTTTATATGCAAAGAGCTCACGCCGACTAGCGCAACTGTTCAGGAAATAGCCGCGCCAGTGGCGGAACCCAAATTTTCGCCCAAAAAATTGAGATTTTAATCAATTGGGATGAATTTTGAAGCTCATCAGAGATCTAATTAAGGGTTTGTGACCATGTTGATGCAGGGAACCGAGAAAAATGGTGATTGAGTGGAAAGAGAGGGAGCACGGTGAAGAGGATGAACAAGCCATGGAAAATGAAACTTTCATGAATGCCCTCAGGAACTGCGGGCTAAAAAAGTTCTTCCTAACACCTTGTTTACGAGCTCAGCCTGAGCTTCTACAGTACTTGATCAATATGTGGGATGCATATGAACAAGTATTCAGGCTGCAGGATCAAGTGTTAGAACTGGAGGTTGCTGACATGTACTTCATAACCGGATTATCGCGCAGAGGTCTGGTGCCCATATTGACAAGGAGCAGACCGTCTGGTGAGAAAATAGATCAACTGATGGCACGAGTGTGCCGAGGGGCACAACTAGGATCCGGAAGTGGAAAGGTGGACATCCATACCATTCCTGATCTGGCACTGAGGGTGGTGCTACATACCATCACACGGGTTGCGGGGTCGCAGGCACCGCACGAGGCCACAAAGGCCCAACTTTTGTTAGCCTCAGAGTGTATGACTCCTCTATTGTTTGACTAGGCCACAACAGTGATGATAAACATAAAGAGGCAACCGACCAAATGCAAACAATCCAAGCTGAAACAGTTTGGCTATGGTTCTATCCTGGTATCATTCATTCTGGAACGATTACCAATCTTCCAGGGCCAAGGGGCCATAGTAGCTGAGCCGATTCCACGAGAGCCAAGAATGGCTCACTGGGAAGAACTGATGCCCAGAGCTGGAGGGGGCCAACAGATGTCCTGGATGCCGGAGTTTTTTGGGTGGTTGCGGCGTCAGTTGATCGTAGTGGAAGACTGGCCATATGCAGGTATCAATTTCACTGGTGATCCAGATCTCCCACTGCTGAAGGGAGATGATTGGGACGAGGAGTTGGGTATGACCCCTTCTCTTTTTGATTTTTATGTTTTATGATTTTTTTGTTAATACATGTTCTTCCTGACACATTTTATATGTATGCAGACGTGGGTCCAGAGAGACCAGCCGGTATGTCTCCTATCGCACGGAGGACTCTTCCCGCACCTGATCCTCAAGCAGAGGGTGCAGAGGGGGGGGGGAGTTAATCCAGAATCTCGAGGGCATCGCCCGAGAAATCCCAGACTATGCCTGGCTGGCGGATGTACCGATGGCGTACCAGCGACACACGGTAGGAGTGCCTAGTCGCCTCCACCAAATTCTGAGACGCTTAGTGCGTGCAGTCACTTGTTATCATGAGCACCATGTGGATTAGACTCCTAGGACTTTTTACCATGCATATTTTTTGAGAGACATGTTGTCTCCGGATGTATTAAGACGAACATATATATTTTTTGATTTAATGTGATGCACACTATGCAAACATTTCGATATATATATACATATCTATTTCTGGATGGATCTTTCTTTTTCATGTGATGTTGTTTTACAAATTGCGCAAATGTCTATCTAAAACCAAATTAGCTACTGCATCAATCAACACATTCATACGCCTGGGAATATGTTGGTATGTAATATAGTCAAAATTTCTTTCCAGTAAACGAATACGCAAATACAGACGTAAAATGGATGGGTTTCTGACCGAATAATGACCATTCAATTGTAATACTACAAGTTGCGAGTCTAGATACACAAGTAATTCACGGATACCAAGGTTTACAGCCTCGGTTAATAATTCTAATACAACACTATATTCCGCGATGTTATTTGTAGTACGTCCTAGACACACACCTTGTAGGTTGACCAACTCACCAGCAGGATCGTAGATTACCCAGGTTGTTGAAGACAGATTCCTGGTACTGCGGGAGGCACCATCCGCGAAACTAACAAATGGATGAATGGACATCTGCACAATCAGGAAGACCCAATCAGCAGAAAGATGTTTACATTGCAAACCACACCACACATGCACACATATGAAAAACACACACTTATGTACACACACCACACCAAAAATCACTTTAGGCATAGTATTATTTGAGGTACAGCCCATTTTTGGGCTGTGCCAGCGGAACTCCTTCATAATCTATAAGCTCATAAGCCCCGTTCTTCAAAATGCGTTTTACTATGTAGGGCCCATGCCACATAGGTTGGAACTTACTGGCTCCAAGCTTGTCATGTGCTTGGTCGTACAGGAGGACGAGGTCTCCTTCGATAAAGGAACGTGGAGAAATGGATTGATCAAAGTGAGCTTTGACCCGCTTCTTGTGTGCTTCAATGACTAAAGTAGCTAAGCGGCGGGTTTCATCTAACCGTTCCAGATGCAAAAGACGCTCTTCCTCAGCAGAAGTGTTGGGTAGAAGTTCTACAGCTAATTTCAATGAAGGAATATCGCATTCAACCAGAAAAGTTGCTTCCAGACCATACACTAATTGAAATGGTGTGAATCCAGTTGCACTCTTTGCAGATGTCCGGTATGCCCATAGAGCTGAGAACAGTTGGAGGTGCCAATTAGATTTGTGGATACCAACTGTTCGTTGAAGCATAGTGACCAGAACCTTGTTCACTGCTTCAACCTGACCATTCGCCTGAGGGTAATGCGGCGTTGAGCTATCTTGACGTAAGCCCAACTTTGAAGTCAACTTGGCCATCATATAATCTCAGAAATGAGTATCGTGGTCAGTAAATATGGCTTGCAGGACCCAGAAATGTGCAATGATATGGTTGAATATGAATTGGGCAGTTGTCTTACCATCGGCAGCTAGTGTAGGCATCGCTTCGGCCCACTTGGTGAAGTAGTCGACAGTGACAATGATATACGCATGCCCCCGACCGAGTGAGGGTTAGATGTCATAAAATCCACGCCCCATTTTGCAAAAGGGCTGACGGTAATAACAGGATGAAAAGGGATAGGCGGCGCACGCATCTTGCGCTAAAATACCTGGCACGCGTGACATTTACGGACTGCAACGATACTGTCTTTGAATATGGACAGCCAGAAGTAACCTGCTCGCAGAATATTATGGGCAGTAGCATATCCGGACATATGTCCACCACAGGCGCCACTGTGGTAGTCATTTAGAACCCTTTCAGCCTCTTCTAAGGTTAGGCACCGACAGAGCACCGAATCTACTCCAACACAGTATAAGGTATCTCCTACAATACGAAAGGGTTGAGACTGATGCCGAATCCGACGTCGGGCATCTTTAGTCAACTCAGACCGAAATGTGGAGGTCTGAAGATACACAATTATGTCGCCATACCAAGGGTCATGAGTACTGATGAGGAAAAGAGTTTCGTCCGAGATATGATCCTCAAAAAGTGAAGGAGTGGAGTCTGTCGGGAGTGAGCATATAAGATCCGCGAAAACAAGTGATTTCTTTGACTTAGTGGTAGTGAAATATAAGTCAAACTCCTGCAGGATAACAATCCACTTGGAGTATTTGCCCCTCAGCAATTTTCTAGAGAGAATATATGTCATGGGGTTTCAATCCGAAACCACGGTTATCGTAGGCAACAGGATGTAATGGCGAAAACGCTGCACAGTGTGTACTGCGGCCTAACGCCAACTTCTCGACGTGAGCATAACGCGTTTCTGTATCGAGAAGGTTTCGTGATAGATAATAAATGACATGTTCATTACCATAATCATCATCCTACACCAGAACCATAGCAATGGTGCTAAACACGGCGGCGAGATACAAAGTGAAATCACGATGATAGTCCAGAGGACGAAGCAAAGGAGCATTAACCAATAACGTCTTTAGCTTCTCAAAGGATTGCTGAGCAATTTCGTCCCAATGGAAGTGAACATTCTGCTTTAATAGGCATGTAAATCCTTTGGCCACCTCGGCGTAGTTCGGGATAAAGCGTCGAAAGAAGTTCACTTTTCCCTGCAGACTCTGCAACTGATATAACGAGGAGGGTGATGGGAGGTTGATGATAGCCTCGAATTTTAAAGGGTCAAGGCAAATTCCGTCTTTGGAGACTATGAATCCCAAAAGACAGCTAGAATCCATGCAGAAGACGCACTTATGAGGATTGAGCCTAATATTGTAGCATCTACAGCGAAGGAAAATCTGGCGGAGGTGTTCAGGGTGATCCTCTGGCCCAGCTGAATGAGTTGGCAAGTCGTCTAGATAAGGCTGAACGATATGGCGAATGTCATGGAAAGTGTAAGACATCGCATGCTGAAAAGTGGCTCTAGCGTTCTTCAAGCCAAACGGGAGCTTTTTATACGCGAAAGTACCCCACGGACAGATGAATGTAGTCTTGCGTTGATCCTCAGGTGCAATATTGATCTGATTATACCCTGAGAAACCGTCCATCAAGGAATAAATCTCACTTCCGGCACATTCATCGATAATCTGGTCTATGAACGGAGTGGGATAGTTATCTTTTGGATAGGCGTGATTGATGTCACGGTAATCAACACAGACTCTAATAGTACCCTGCTTTTTATCAACAGGGACAGTGTTAGAAACACATTCTGTGAGGGGGATAGGATAAATAAAGCCCGCGTTCAGAAGTTTTTCAACTTCTGCCTTAATTGCAGCGGCTTTCCGAGGATGCATGGGGCGTAAGAATTGGTGCATGGGCTTCGCACCTGGATAGGTTGGAATCTCATGCATTACGATACAATCCCCTGCATTTCCTCGTAGGACCAGGCGAACACATCTCTCAATTCTTTAAAAAGATCAGTATAGACTTGAATCTCATCAGGAGAACAAGTCACTCCCACGTGTATATTCTCAACGATCCTCGGTTTAACGAAGATGTTGATCGGGATGGTTTGAGTGATATTACTCAGGTTTCCCTCTGAAAAAACCTCGTGCGTTAAGATGGGTGTTTGGAGAGGAGGAGTAGGAACCTGAGATGCATAACGCTCTATAAAATCCGACATTGCCCCCAAGCTAGGCATAAAAGAGGAGCGTGATGTCCATCGCCCCAAGGTAGCTCTTCGAGAGACATAGTTTCAATGATGGCTTCATCGGAAGGAAAATTCTCTTTGAGAGGATCAGGTGAATCGGCCTGACCAAGCCAGGGGGATTGAGGGTAAACATCTAGAGCCATGCTCAAAGGAGCATGCTGAGGAGGTGGAGGATCAGATGCGGCAACAATTTCACAGTAGCTGATCTCTACTGGAGTCAAGGGCATTGATTCTCCAAACTCAAACACCTTCTCAGGCATAGGAATAAGCCAGGGGTCATCGGACCTGGAAATCATGTTAACTTGAGGGGTGTGCGGTGGTGGTGCAGGAAAGATACCCATGAGGACGGGGTCTTTGAAGAGACCGGGTCCTACACTATCAGGGGGATTCGGAATCTGATCCACGTATGGTACGTTGTTCTCGGAGGTGGAGGTGAAGAAGGACAACTGATCCATCGTGACGATTTTTCCCTCGTGAGGGAACTTAAGAAGTCGAAAGACGGTGGATGGCACACATAGCATGGCATGGGTCCAGCTGCAGCCAAGAAGTATATTGTAGTTGAGCCTGGCGTTGACTACTTCTACTTCCACGTTGACAGTCTTCCCCTGTAAAGTGATCGCTAAACTCTCGAGAACACCCAGGGGTTTGGATTCCCGACCATCAAATGCCTCAAGGGCATTGGGAGAGGATGAAAGGGCTGGAGAGCCAATGGCCTTCCAGCAAGCGGATGACATGATGCAGGTAGAAGCACCTTCATCCACAACGGCCCTATGGATGTTCAGACCATTAATCCCGACTTGAATAATAAGAGCGATCTGATGTGGAAGTCGGGGGGTGAAATTCTCTAAATCGAAGGTGAGAAGACTCGAATCGGTGGGATCAATGCCGCCAATTGCAGAAAATAAAGCCTTCCGTTGCGAAAGACAACTTTGAAGAACTTCTAGTGTAGACATAGCAGAAGGTGCTTGTGACAAATCCTCAACAATGCTGTAGTGTTGAGCAATACGAGCATTCAGATTATAAGAAGATCTCCGAAGAACACCTTTAGAAGGTGGCTTCACAACAGGTTCAGGAGTAGGCTTCTCGATTTCCAACGAACCAGAGACGGGTGGGGGAGGTGGTCCATCCGCAATTGCCTTGCCGGGTGCCTGCCGCAATTCATTGTAATCCTTTGAACGCATAGCGACAGAGATAGGTGCAGCACCATTCATCATAAAAACTTGGGACCCAAATGGTGCAGATGGTGGCGGCTGTTCAACCATCTGGGTCTGTTGAAATGGGAATGGCTCTTTAAGAACTTTCGGAGTCCATTTTGAGCCCTTGATAAGTTGACTAACCTCGAATCGTCGTGGACAATCCTTAGTATAATGGTCTCCTTCACAAATGAGGCAGGGGTACTTCGGTTTACGCTGAGAACCATCCTCAATATGAGATTTGGATTCTGGCCTCGAGGCATCGAATTTGGATTTTCCTTTGCCCTTCTTTTTCCCTTTGGAGGCTTTCTCCACAGGATTGGCCTGAATGGCGTTCACCTCCGCGGTTTTGCCAGAATCTGATGGGGCGGGATTAGCAGGAGTATTGTTGGAAGAATTAAACTTCTGCTTCCCATTCGAATATTTCTTCGAATTCTGAGATACAGAACCAATGACACCATCCACTGCAGGGGTAGGTGGAGCCTTAGAGGTTCCGGACCGTGGGGCATCAGGAAAGATATCGTAAAGCGTGCCGGACTGAGAATATACAAGATACATATATTGGGCACATGCAATGGCTTATTCCTCTGTCACACACGCTCCCATCACAATATCTTGGGCGATTTTATTCACAAAGGAGGTGGTGAACCAGTGAGTTAGTATCTGATCCGGTATATGAAACTTGATCAGTCTACGACGGTGCCGCCACTCATGAATGTGATCAGAAATGTGAGTGGCTTTATCCTGCTTCAGAGAAGTCAGGAGGTGCATCCTGGCTTCATAACGAACTAGTAACTGAAAGTGCGTGAGAAAAGCCATGGCTAAGGAATTGAAATCTTGGAAGATACCACGGGATAACTCGATGTACCACTTAGCAACAGCTCCAGTCAAAGTGCGCTGGAAGAGGCGCAAACGAATTGAATCATCGACCCAAGAGTTAGACGAACACCAAAGATGATACGTCATCACATGCGCTTGGGGGTCCTCTCGAGCTTTACCCTCAAACTTGGGGCAATCACCTGGTATCTTGGTAGGAACCGGAGGCCAATACGGATTATTTAAAATCGGATCATTGGTCAATTTGGAAACATCCAGCAACTCCAAGGTAGCCAGGACCGGCAATGGCGGATTAACTGGCATGCCAGGCCCAGGATGAGGACCGGTACCTGTACTTCATGCTGGTTGGAAATATCCTTGCCCCCAGGAGTTATGTCCCGTAGGATTCTGACTGTAGGGGGTGTAGGCTGTATAACCAGATTGAGTTGGATGCTGGTAACCAGTTTGTGGGGCTTGATAACCAGAGTACGGACCCTGATTATGTGTCAGCCCAGTGTAAGCAGCATTTGGATTTGGCTGTTGAGTATAGGTAGAACCGGGTGGAGGAGGATAATACTGAGAGCCTCGGGGCTGGTTATAATTCGGTTGAGATTGACCATGAGGATAATAACCGCCCTGAGGATGAGTCGGCTGCTGATAAGTGGAACCCTGTGGAGCCTGATAACTAGGGCGCAACTGTTGATTTGGCTGCGGCATTGAATGAATCGGCTGCTGGGCAAGGTTAATAGAATGAGCGGGTTGCCCTGAGTGAACAGGTTGACCTGGCTGAGAGGGCTGTCCTGAATGAATAGGTTGACCCGGATAAACAGGCAGCGCCAGTTGCGCAGGTTGACCTGGCTGTAAAGGAGCCCCAGGTTGTACCGGATGGGCCGGTTGGCCTGGAGGCGGAACACCAAGTTGTACCGGATGGGCCGGTTGGCCTGGTGGAGGAATAGGGCCAGGTGGTTGCTGGTAACCGGTTTGACCTGGAGCAGAACCATAGGATGGTCCAGGCTGATATGCAATGTTAGAAATAACAGGATACTATAGTTGCATAGGTTAAGAAGGCTGGATTCGCCCCCCAGGACCATAGACCAGTCTTGGTTGGTACCCTAGCTGAGGCTACACAGGTTGATCGGAAGGGCTGTAATACTGTCCTTGTGGACCATACGATGGCCCTTGCTGGCCCGCAGGATAGCCTTTCATGGGCTGCCCCTGTGGGTCATAAGGATAGCCAGGTTGGCCCGAAGGTTGGCCTTGGAAAGGTTGCCCTTGCGGGTTATAAGCCTAGTTGTAAGGTAAAACTTGAGCATGGAGGTAAGCCTCAGGAGCGGGTAGACACAAAATGTCCCCATGCTCATCATACTGACCTGGAAAAGCATACACGAGTGTACCATCCTATGCATAGTGCGAAAAGTAAGAGTGGTTGGGATCTTGGGAGGATGGTCCAACCTCGGGGTTCGGCTGTTGCAGGGACAACCAATACTCCTCCGGAGAGATGTTCTCCGGTATAGCAGTCGCTAAATAAATGTCTTCAGGAGACGACATAGCCCTAGCAGAGGGTGCCGTGACAACAGGTGTAGAGGGGGCCACACAAACAGTGGGTTGAACGGGTACAGAAGTAACGGGCATCTTAGGAGACACCCCCGATGAAGGAGCAGCTGGCCTCGGAGAAGGAGCTGACACTCCCATAGAGGCAGCAACGGAAATGATCTGACCCAAGGACCTATACCTCGGTGGTAATGAGGGACTGGCTGTTGACATAACAGCTGATTCAGAGTTGTCTCCCGGAAACAATCTTCGTGGGAAGAGCTGATAGTCTTCACCAGACGTTGGGATTTCCTCACCAGAATCACTCATGGTTGAGCCTGCCACTAGATCTTGCAATAGACGGCGAGGACTAGGAGGAAAAACAACAGCTATAAAAGGCGAACCCAATGTAAGAGAAAGGAAATCAGCTCCTAATCTCAATTCAGACACAGGGTCCGAAAAGGGCCAATCGAACTCAACTAGTCCTTCAAAGGGTTGCTCAGAAAGAACCAGTCCCCCGTCAGGAACACGGAAACAATGGGCTGTTGTGGTTCATTAGAGGATTGGGACACCTCTGACGAATCATTCGTGTAAGGACTACCAATAGACGAAACCGAGGGTTCTGCCACTGTGGCAGCAACGACAAGAGAAAAAGATCAAACACACACACGGGCTGAAAAAGATTCAAGACACACAATCAAACGGTCAACAACCAGAATCTAATAAGGTGTGTGATCGTGGGTGATTAATTTTTACCACAATTAAAAATAAGAAACTTCACCGTTTCATGTTTTAAGAGTCGAGAAACGGTAAAAAAGGTGACTCTATCTCTTTCAGATTTGACACAAGCGTGAAAGGACAAGCGCTTGGTGATCCTTTCAAATTTATGGAGTCAGAAAAGATCAAATGACTACTCAGGAAGACTAGGCAAAAGGGTGTACCAAATAACTGTGAACTGCAATATACACCTTGGTTTCAATAATGAAAGAGAAATCAAACAAGGACTTTCCGTACGTGCAGGTAATCTCCCCGAATGTTGTGTCCGGTGTATCACGGGTATAGGGCGGCAGACTCGGCTTCTTATGGATAAAGGATTGAAACCTAGAGGGGTCTCCCTTTATATACGCCACGGTACGGGGAGCATAAGTCTGTACTAGCGCTGTCTAAAGCCAAAAGGCAAACGACAGCTACTAGGTTTAAAGACGCTGGAACACGTCTCTAGCCTAGACCTCTAAATGTGTTTCGTTAGATTTCAATGTTGCCTTAGTGTAAATTGAGTGAATTTTAAAGTTGATCTTCAATTACGTTTCAGTTTTCAGGCCCTAACGAATGTGCTGTCTCAAAAATCTCCTAAATGCAAAACTACATGCCACAGTACATCATTTCGTTTGATGAAAACTAGCTACAGAAGAGTTGAGAGCTTTTTACACAAACAAAATGATCAGAAGACAATCAATGATATCTCTAATGCAACTAATGAAACTAAAAACTTTTCTTTTAAATTCACTAAATACTAGTAAAATCGAAAAGATTTCAATTTTCACTAATCAACCAAAGCAAAAGAGATTTTTTTCAATTTTTGATAGCTAGATGTACTAAACAAACCGAAAACAAATGAGAAGCAATTTGAGAAATGATATTAAGAGAGCAAAAAGAAGCAAATTTCACTCAATGGCATAAATAATCAGATCTTAAATCGACCAAAAGTATCTCAAAACCAAGAAAAGTCTCAAAGACACCAATGAGCCGTGTGATCTAGGCCCAAAATGAAGCAAAGTGAAATTCGAATGAAAATGAAATCAGTCACTCAAAAAATGCAACAATATGATAGACAACTATCAAACGAATGCAAGGAAGCAATTCCAAAGCCGACTGAACTAACGAAAACCAAAAACTCCCAAGGGAGGCTCGACTCACAAAGGCACCTAGATGCCCTAGGGCTCATATGCAAAATCAAAAGAAATAGGCAAACAACCAAAGGAAGGAGGTTCCAACCAGTCAAACTAGGCTCCAGTGCACTCAAACAGCCGAAAAAACAAGATCAAAATCACAAGTCAGCCTCAGAAAGCATGAAACACAGCAAATCCTAATAGCTCACAGGATTGGCGCGACTGTGAGCTTGAAATTAGCGCCAGAAAGGCAATGGCGCGGGTGATACATAGGAATCTTGCGCCAATGGGCGTGACTGTCACGCTAAAAAGTGCGCCAGTCGAGTTTACTATGGCAAAAATAAAAAAAAAGCAATATCAGACACAGATAAGTGATGACAAGGCTAAAACAAAGCCAAACAAACAGGAAAATCCAGTCCAAAGAGCTGACCAAGCAAGCAAGACCAAGAAGTTGATTGGAAAGAGAAGACAAAACTCCAAGTTGTTCAGTCTGTAAACCAAACCGGAGATTGACTGAAGCAGCGTTGATCTATTCCGCTAATGCAGAGCAAAATCATTTTGAAGGCTATCTGGCTGTGCTTCAGACTCTGTCTATGGTTTACAAATCGAACAACAGGCTGATCCCTAGCGGAGTCGCCAAAATTTTTGAGGAGGTAAATCCCCTTTGTGGATAGAGGCGATCCCTACTAGCCCAAATCGGGTCTAGCAACAATAAAACACGCTACAGTGCAGGTTCCTAATTGTAAATAAACCGACTTGGGAGGAAGGCTTACCTGGAATCCAACGCTGTCGTTTGTAGAAGAGGTGGTGCTCCCGTTCCTTCACCCTGGCAGATCACAATCCTCACGATCTCCGTGATCGGACACCTGCACATGAAAGAAACAACACAAACGCAAGCATAAAACCCGATACATACAACTATATGTCAGTCGAAGAGGACATAACTCATGAACATGATCAAGAACAAAAGTGGAACCATAACCAATAGTCGCTTATCATTAAAGAGTCAAAAGAAGAATACAACCATAGTTTCGACACAGCACTCTCCTTCAGCGGGTCGTCAGCAAAACATGTCTCGATAAAGCCTGTCAGGGATGGGACAAGCCTCTCTCTCCGGATACTTGGCAATAGTCTCCTTGCTTGGGTTTGGCCTTAAGGGAATCAAGAAGGCTCTTGCAGCATAAGGATGTAAAAGCTCCTGGGAATTTGGAGATTCTGGAACTAGCTTGCAATGGAAATGGGCAAGCTTTTATAGAAGGAGGAAGGGGAGTTGGGATCCCTATAATTATGGGATTGGCCCTATCATCAAGTAAGCTTCCATGAGAGGTGGCAAACCACGTAGCCAAACCTCCCAACTCAAGATAGAAATCAGTCCAGGAATTTGTTAGGATGAAACTTCTGCCTTTTATTTTTAAAAAACACCTCTTAATATGGTTGGCGCGGGTGCGGCTCTATGACAGAGCGCCAATTGGCACGCCCTCTTTGGAGGATTTTCCCCCTTGGCGCGAGGGCTGAACTGGGGAACCGCACCAATGGAAAAAGAGCTATTTTAAGGGTTTTTTGCCGGGAGATGTCTTCAGGGAAATTAAAGCTCATTTTCAGAGGGATGCAATGAAAGTATTTTCAAGTCTTAACTCTGCCCACAGGTCACGGAATGAGCCCTCCAATGTGCGGGATGGGGATTGTAGGGACGGTGACAAATTGTTGTGTAACAGAAGGACAAGACAATTGGGGAGATATCTATAAAGTCAAGCATCTATAAATGGTTGCAATTATATCCTTTATTTATTAATACAAAAAGCACCCTTTTTTCCTATACTTGTGTCATGTTGATGCTTATTTATTTCAATGCCATTTGACTCATTCATTATAGACATTATTTTATGCTATGTGTATATTATAGCTCTGTCATTTGTTTTAGTCATTTTGTGGGTTCCATTTATAATGCTTGGGGGAGATAGAGTTGGAGCTTACAAGCGAGGAGAAGAGAAGGACTTACTACAAATTCCAGATAGGTCTGATCCAGGTGGATATTGGTGGCCACCCGCCTATTCCACTTGGGGCCCCACCATTGTCTCTTTCAATTTTTTTCACAACTTACTATTTTTAGCAGTTTTTCGGGTCCTGAACTTCCAAAGCCATTTTGAAGCCCCAAACAGAGATAGTATGTCGAAGTTACGTCCCCGGGAAGTTGAAACACCAATTTACACAAACAGGGCCCATAGTTTTGGCGCTTCATCTCCTAGGGTTAGGTTTTTGGATGTTTAGAGTTCTCCATTGTTTCTCCATAATAAATAGGCCCTTGAGCCTCATTGTAACATAGTTTATAGGTCTGTAGCCACCACATCTCTTCTCAGAGATTCACTACTAGCACCCTAGCTATTTTATTTCCATAATGTTTGTAAGCATATTCTGTGATTTGATAGTAATGAAATGAAGCCTTATTTCTGCTGTATTTCTATGTTTATGGTTTTTTTGTATTCTGTTGCATTCGTGCATAAATATAGATTAGTGGTATCAAAGGGGTCTGTTTTTTCTCGATCCTTCTTTGCATTTCCCCAACAAGGTTGGGGTATAAGGAGTTAGGGCTCAATCTAGTGGAACCTTTTCAATATTACCCTCGCAAAACCTGACGGATGCCCATGGGGGACGAAAAGAAAGATGAGGGAGCAGGAGATCCTATCAAAATATTGCTCGAGGAGGCCCTCGAAAAACAAAGGAACACGATGATGGATAACTTTTCCTAGATCCTTCAACGACTGCCCACCGTTAGTGCATCTGCATCCAGCAGCCACTTTGGAGGTGCGACTCCCTTTAAGGTACAAGTAAACTTTGACATTCCCATATTTGAGGGTCAAATAGATGAAGATGCCATAGATAGATGGTTGAATCTATTAGAAGGATATTTCTCGGTTCATGACTTTTCCGACCGGGAGAAGATTAATTTTTCACTCCTCAAAGCTACCCCCCATGTCAAGGACTGGTGGGAAATATACTATGACAAAAAGTACGAGATAGAACCCTCTCTGGTCTCAATCGTACCCACTTGGAATTATTTCGGAGATGCCATTAAGGAACAATAATATCCCGTGGGGAGCTATGAGGACAAGTACATACAATGGACTATGCTGCAGCAACAAAGGGATCAAGATGTGCATGAGCTAACGTGTTTTTTCCATACCCTGCGCACAAAATTGGGTATCAAATATTTAGAGAAACATTTGGTGCTAAAGTATCGCAGTTATCTGCACAAATCTGGGTACAGCATATGGGTATGCTACCAAGATTGAGCAGAAATTCAAACAGAAGAAGCGAGACTTTGGATATGTGAATCAAAAGCAAGGGAAAGGTGCCCCAAACCGCAGAACAAAGGACAAAGCCAAGGCATGGTGGCCCAAGACAACATGCCAAAGACACAAGCAAAGAACAACATCGCGAAGCTAAAGAAGGACATGGGAAAGTGGTGTGAGTTCCATAAGAGATCCACTCACAACACAAGTGAGTGTCGGGCCAAGTAGTCGTTGGTGACTGAGATAAGGGCTTTTGAATTAGATGCATGATCTGACTCTAAATCAGAACCTGACAAGGTGAATGAAAAAGGGAAGAAGATTATTGATGCGAAGCCCAACGCCACTATTGCCACTACAAAGATCCGGAAGGAGGAACCAGAAGATCTAGAGGAGGCAGAGCATCTCTTCCACTCCCAGATGTGGGTAAAGGGCTCCCCGCTATGGTTCATTGTCGCAAATGGGAGCCAAAAGAACCTCATTTCAGCAGATTTCATGAAGCAGTTGGGCTTGCTGACCACAACTCACCCACAACCATACACCATCGGGTGGCTTCACCAAGGACAGGATCTTCGTGTCAGCTAGTAGTGCCGCCTTCCCTGTAGCATCAAGCCCTTCACGGATGAGGTATTGTGTGACATTGCACGTATTGATGTTTCTGATGTGTTATTAGGCCAACCATACTTGTGGAAGCGACATGCTGTGTATGAGTCCCAACCTCGCACTGTTATTGTTACTTTGGGAAATAAATTGTACAGGATAGCAGAGGTACCACTGCCTCCCACTATCTCTTTGGTTACTGCAAAACAATGTAGTAAGCTCATTTCCCAAACCAAGAAATTTGTTTTCCTGATGATCTGCCCCAGGGCAAAAAGAAGACTGTGGCCACGACCTCTAGACATGGCTCCTCTGCATGACAAAATCAAATGGACAAGGTTGTGGAGGAGTATGGGGACATCTTCACCTCACCCACAGGGGTGCCTCTACGCTGTCAAGTCAAGCACCCCATTGACCTGACCCCAGGTGCACCGCTACCCAATGGATCGATCTATAGGCACTATGTTCTAGAGAATGATGAAATCAAGAGGCAGATTCAGGAGTTGTTGTAGAAAGGTCACATTTGGCCAATTTCATCGCCCTGTGGGAGACCAAACATGTTGGTAAAGAAGAAGGATGGGACTTGGAGACTCTGTATTGATTTTCGAGCACTGAACAAGATCACTGTCCGAAATAGGTACCCGATCCCACAGATTGATGACCTTCTAGAGGAACTCAAAGGGGAAAAATATTTCAGCAAGATTGACTTGAAGTTTGGGTATCACAAGGTACCAATCAAACCCTTTGATGTGTGGAAGAATACCCTCAAAGCCAAGGAGGGCATTTTCAAATGGCTCATCATGCCTTTCGGATTGAAAAATGCTCCCGCAACCTTCATGAGGTTGATGAATGACATCTTGCGTCCATTCACCAACTCATTTGTAGTGGTATAATTGGATGACATTTTGATCTTCATCCAGACTTGGGAATAGCACCTCCACCACATCCGAGAAGTCCTCTAAACACTGCGGCAACACAAGTTGTGTGCCAAATTGGAGAAGTGCACTTTTGACATGACCCAGGTTCAATATTTGGGATACATTATTGATGAAAGGGGGGTGCATGTGGATCCAGCCAAGATCCAAGTCATTCGAGATTGGCCAGCCCCAACCACCCTAACAAAGCTTCGCAGCTTTCTAGGTCTTGCTAATTTCTACTACATGTTCATGTTGGGATTCTCTCATATCACTTGGCCCTTGAGTCAAGCCACCAAGGGAGGAGCAAAAGAAAAATTATGTTGGTCAGAATCTCAACATAAGGCGTTCGTAGAATTGAAACATCGCCTCTGTTCTGCCCCAGTGCTCACATTACTAAAATTGCAACAACCATTTGAGATCAAGACAGATGCCTCCGACTATGCTATTGGGGCAGTTCTTACTCAATAGGGGCATCCAATGGCATATCACAGTGAGACATTTTCCGACACAGTTCGAAAGTATCCCACTTATGACAAAGAAATGTATTTCATTGTGTAGGTTTGTCGACAATGGAAGCATTACATTTTGGGGAAGGAGACAATCATCCACACAAACCACCAACCCCTGCAGTTCATACAGACACAAGGGAAGTTGCAAAACGATCGCCATCAGAAGTGGTCCACATATCTACAACAATTTCATTTGAACATCAAGTACAAGAAGGGTAGCACCAATAATGTTGCAGAATGCCTCAGCAGACCATAGATCATGGCCATAACCACCGTTCTCAACTCTTGTGGGCATGAGAATTTTGATTGGCCGGTTCTCTACAAGAGCGATCCAGAATTCAGCTACACATACAAGGCACTCTTGGGGGGTATGCAAGTTCCAAATTTTCTCCTCCAAGATGCACTATTATGTCACCTAAGACACCTTTGTGTTCCTTCAAGCAAGCGTGCCAAGATGATATGGGAAGCACATTATAGTCGAGTCACTTTTCTTTTTGGGGTCGAGAAAATAGTGGCAGTATTGTAGAAGTATTTCTATTGGTCGAACCTTCAACAGGATGTCGAGAAGTACATCAGATCCTGCACTGCTTGCGCCATTGCCAAACCGACCATCAAGAAGCAAGGGCTATATACTTCGCTACCTACCCCTAGTCAACCTTGGGAATCCATCTCCATGGATTACATGTTAGGCCTTCCTTCTACTAAGCATGGAAACGACTGTGTTTTCGTGGTCGTCTAAAGTTTCTCAAAGATGGCCATTATGGCAACCTGCAAGAAGAATATCACAGCAGAAGCCACTGCTAAACTCTTCTTTGAATGAGTGTGGGTGCACTTTCGGATCCCACAGTCTATCATATCAAATCGCGACAGTAGGTTCCTCAGAACATTTTAGTCCAGCCTCTGGTCAATGTTGGACACCAAGCTCACCAAGTCCACAACTTTCCATCCCCAAACTGATGGCCAGACAGAGGTTGTCAACAGGATGATTGTACACATTCTGTGCATGTACAATTCAAGGCATCCACGCACATGGGATGAGAGCCTTCCCTATGTACAACACAGTTATAACCAGGCTCTCCACAGCTCAACTAGCTACAACCCCTTTCAGGTGGGCTTAGGATTCCATCCACTATGTCCCATTGACATAGCCATGCCATTTGCAGCTACTCAGGTCGATTCGACTCATGTACAGTCTGAAGCTGACAAAGCAAACAAATTCATCAAGCGCAGTCAACACATTTTCCAATAGGTTGATGACATATTTGACAGAGCCAATGCTAAGTACAAGCAATGACATGATCAACATCGGGTTCCACACAACTTCTAGGTGGGAAAAAAGTGTGGCTACATTTGTAGAAGGGGCACCTCACTGGACCCCACCACAAGATTCGCCCGCTCCGATATGGGCCATACACCATCACCAAAGCTGTAGGGAGCAATGCCTTTGAGCTCGGTATTCCACGATTCCTTGGTCTTCACCCAATATTCAATGTAGACCACCTTCGTCCCTACTTCCTACCTCTATTGGACACCTCTAACATTGCAGAAGAACTCACACCAAAAGAGTTAAACCCAGACTACATGGAACAGGCCACCAAATACTGTATCATAGACATGAAAATCAAGAACACTCACTGACACAAAATCCAACTATATCAGGTTGTCAAAGCTGGCCAACTCCTGCACCAAGGCAAGTGGTTCACCAGGGACCAAGTTCAACAAAAGTTTCCTCATATCATGGAGGAAATCAACGCAATGAGGAACATTGCTTCCTAAGGGGGGAGGAATGATCGAAGTGGATATTGATGGCCACCTGCCTATTCCACTTGGGGCCCCACCATTGTCTCTTTTAGCTTTTTTCACAACTTACTATTTTTAGCATTTTTTCGGGTCCTGAACTTCCGGAGCCATTTTGAAGCCCCAAACGGAGATATTATGCCAAATTTACGTCCCTGGGAAGTTGAAACACCAATTTACCCAAACGGGGCCCATAGGTTTGGTGCTTCATCTCCTAGGGTTAGGTTTTTGGACGTTTAGAGTTCTCCATTGTTTCTCGATAATAAATAGGCCCTCGAGCCTCATTGTAACACAGTTCATAGGTCTGTAGCCACCACATCTCTTCTCAGAGATTCTCTACCAACACCCTAGCTATTTGATTTCCATCATTTTTGTAAGCATATTATGTGATTTGATATTAATGAAATGAAGCCTTATTTCCATTGTATTTCTATGTTTATGGTTATTTCTGTATTCTGTTGCATTCCTGCATAAATCCGGATCAAGGTCTCTTTTTTGTATTCTAATATCTCTAAGGAAAACATAGATATTTTTTCCTTTGTTATTTCTAGATCACGCCACTAGATCTTGGGAGTTAATTTTTGTCCACAGTAGTGAATTTTCCATATGATAAATATGTTTTGAATTATATGTTTGTTTCACACTAATATTTACTATCTTTTTCTTTTCTGATTCTTTTAGAGAATTCAACAAAATTTCCCTTTTTTATGTGATATTAGATATATAAAACGTGCAAATATTATATCCTTTTCAATTTATCCACTATATTATATTCCCTTGAGATAATAGGTTCATCACTTGTTGGAAGCTTTGAACACGAGTGCAAATCAATTTTTTCTTATTAATTATGCTTTAAGGGTTGGGAGGAGGGTATTTTAATGATAATTAATTACTTATGAAATTATAATTACTCTATTAATGTAATTGTTTAAGTATCACATATTTATTTTCATTAAACTAACCTAGGATTACATCCCACAATACCATAGATTCTTCTTCAAGTTATCATTTTCTTATTCAACTTCTTCCCTCTCAACTTTTAGTTCAAGCCCATTAATCCATAGACATTTTTAAATAATGAAATTTGTGACATTGTTCATAGCAATAATCCATTGTAAACTAGTTTTTCTAGAATGGTTGTCTTGATCATATTTATATAAGTCACATTCGTGGCCATTTATTCAAATTACATATGTAGGATTAAATTAGGGGGCTCAATTGGTTTCAAATGTATAACCTCTTTTCTAAAGAATGGTCAAAAAAGCCTTCTAACTAAGATAATTTTTCGATAATTTGTTTTGATATCTCTGATTTATTAAGTAATTTCTTTACCATGCATTTATTCTCTCTAATTTTGAAGAATATTTTTCCTTAACATATGAGGAAGTTTTTGGTGTTGTCTTGGTTAGATCAAGAGGCTTTTCAAGAGAAATACCAACATTATTTTTTCTATCATTCTCTCATATGGTTCCTTTGAATGTTATCATTTCCAATTCAACATTGTTTGCTTCCTCAATGGTACTAAGTATCTAGATCCATCTCACATGGTAATGGGCCAAAGTTGGACACTTATGTAAAATTAAGATTAAATTCCTTGAGTTGGTTCATAGCTAGTTGGAATTTTTTTCAAAATGGTTATGGAATGTTGATTAAAATCTTTAACCCTTTCGTTATCCATCAAAATTCTAAATAATTCCACATTTAATGAGGCTAATCTTTACCTTTTTCCTAAAATTACTAAAGAATTCCTTTTGAACATAATTTTAATTGGTAATATACCCCATAGATAGGATGAAACATCAAGCGGATGACTTATTCTCAAAAGTAATGCAAAACAATCAACATACTACATCCTCAAGTTGAATATTCATTAATCAAATAGCCAAAATGAAACTTTCTACATTGTCTTAAGGAGGTCCAATTGTAGCTAGGTCAAATTTAGGAAAAAATCATTTATGATGTTTGGGTTAATATATTTATTGTCGAATAGATAAAGAAATTTGAGCCAACCAAGGTTTATTTTAATTTATAACTATGTATTCTACTTCAAAATCAATCTCTAAATTTGAGGAACCAGATGAGTTAGAAGATGTTATAGGGATTGGAAGTTCGGGGTAAATGGTTGAGAGATTCGATATTTTCACCAATGAAAAAGTCGATCGATCCTACCATTTATAGTTTAGATGTGAGTCCCTTTGTCATATTGAAATTTTTTTCTACATTCTCAAGTTTTCCTAGCTAATTTTAGAGAAACATGTAATGAGCCAATTTTTAAAATCTAAACCTACGTAATTTGATGAAAATAATTCACTAATTGGCTTGGAATAGCGTAGGAATATTGTATTGGTATTTCAGGTTTAGCTTGAGGATCTGTTTCACTATTTAGCAAAGGTGTTTCCTAGTTAGGTATTTCATTTTGGTTTATGTATGCTTGAGTGATAATTCATAGTTAGTTATAAGTTAAATTACAGTATTAGATGAAAATTTTAATTATCATTAAATTAATACTAGTGCAAATTCTATTAATGGGGTGTTTTGGCTATATAATTTATAGGATTGGCAAGAATAAACTATAAGGGACAACATCAAACCACTTTGGAATCCAAGACCTAGCCCTCCTACACTTAGAGAGGGCTCTCTCTATTTATGAATTAACTTTATATTATGAATGATGATGTTATAAATTATAGAGCCAAAACATAATGGCAATCATACTAGGGACCTATTGAAAAGCTTGACATTTCATTTGAACTTATAAAGCCCAGTCAAAAAATTGTATTATAAATTACTTTCCAAGATTGGTTTTCCAGCTTTTTACAAATAATCAGACTGTTTGTGCTCTGGGTCTAAATTTTGGCTCCCAGGAGAATATTTACTGAATCTCATGCTGACCCAAAACCCCCTGCAATAGTTGACAATCTATAGAAAATCCTAACAAAAACCCCCAAAACTGAGAGTCCAACTGGTAGAAAATCCCTTCACAGAGCAAGTTCCCTCCCTAGCAACCTTGCAGGACATCCAATTTGATCTACATTTTGAAAAAAGCCTATTTAGGACCAAATCTCATAATTGGATAGCCTATACATTTTTTGACCCATCTATCCTACAACAGAGTCTATTTGGGGAAGCCTCCACATCCACCCAAGCTAACCTTCAGCTTCTCCAATACATTGACTCCCTTCAATATTTGGTAGCAAGACTCACCTCAGTGGTTGATGATGCTTACCTTCATCAATCTATAGAATTATCTACTCTCATTATAGAAGCCCCCTCTGTTATTTCCAAGTATGCTCATCCTCAATCAACTTGTCCAGGTGTGTCTACAACCCCTACCACTTCCTTGAACATCCCCCACCAGAGTGTCTGAACCACCACACATATACCTATTATCCACCTTCCCCCATTTAATCCTCCACCTCCCCTTGTCAACCCTCCTCTTTTCAATCCCCCTTGGTTTCCCCCACCACAAATCATGACATCTAGATATGCTCCACTGGTGCTGCCACCACCTGTGATACCCATGCCACATGATTATCAGTCCAAAATTCCACAATTTGATGGGGCTGGTCCTATAACTTCCCGGCATCACGTTGACAAAATTAATGACTTCTTTGACCTTCAGGAGATAGATGATGAAATTTTCAATTTGAGGATGTTTGCTCAAAGTTTGGGAGGGTAAGTGAGAAAATGGTTTAAAGGTTTCACTCCAAATAGTATCCACAATCTCCCTGCTTTTCACTAGCTATTCACTAATAGATAGGAAGTTAATAAAAACCCTCTCCAAATTTTGTCTGAATATGAAAACATCAAAATGAATATAGGAGAAAGTTTCCAGGACCACTTCACTAGGTTTAACAATGTTTAGAACACACTTCCTGCTCACATGAAACCCCCATAAGGCCTAGCCTTAGTTAAGTGCCCAGATGGTTTTGATCTAGAAATGGCTTATCAACTAAAAGAGAGAGATCATGCTACATTGGAAGAAATGCAGAGGGATGCAGTAAGTGTAGAAGCCAACTTGCTTGCAAAGAGGGATAGAATGAGAACTGAGAAGAGAGTTACTATAAGGGAAGAACTAGCAGCTTCCACATCTGATGCTAAAATTGATAACCTACTTAGAACTATGGAGAGAATGATGGAGAGGATCAGCCTGAATGAGAGAGCTATTGCTAGGGAAAATTAGCCAACTCCTCAAAATAGAAATCAAAACAATAGAAGAAACCCCCCTGAAGTAAGACAGAGAGAAACAAGAGGCCATGAACAACAAATTATGCCTCCATTCCAAGAGAATTATGCTGATGAAGATGAGGCTGTGGTCGAAGAATTAAAGGAAAATCAGATTAATCTAATGGGAATAAATGAAGATGATTCTATTTTTCTTACTGAAGAACAACAAGGTTTATTTTCTTTGACTCATACTAAAGTAGAATATGAAGAGTCTGAGGATTATAAAAAAAATTTTGAGAACGATATAATTGAAGTGCACAAACAATATAACCTTAGAAGCAAGAAAAACCTCGATAAATCCAAGAAAAGGAATACTGAGAACCCTGCCAAAAAGGTCTTTGAAATTGATCCCAAGAAAAAAGCAGAAATATCAAGGAAAGTTGTAAACATCTCAGGAAAGAATAATATAGAAAAAAACACTACTAAATCAACTGTCAGCCATGTCAAGACTACTCAAGATGATATCCCCACTATGAGTCAACAAGCTAATATTACTACAAAAACAATGCCTCAGAAAACTGATTGTTCAAATCTATTAAAAATACAGACACCATTCAGCATTGAGAACGAAATTGCTAATTTAAAAGTCTCAATTCCTCTCACTGAATTGTTAAATAAGGATGTATATAGGTCTCAGGTCCTAAACGTACTAAACATAGGAGAAATCACTGACTCTGTCAATTTGAATGATGATAAGCATGAACTTTCGTTCGGGCTAGAAGTAGATGGTAAATCCCAAGATGAAGGTGTTCCCCCGTTTTATGTCAGTCTGAATGTTCATGATAAAATCCTTCATAATGCCATGTTAGATTCAGGTGCATCACATAACGTTATGCCAAAGGATGTTATGGAGAAACTTGGCCTTGAGATTGTTAGGGCCCTATAATAATAGGGATCATAATTTTGAATTGGCTATGTTAAGTATTGTAATATTGTACATACCTTTGCATTTCTGCAAATGTTTTCCATATTAAAAATTAAAAAGAGGGTATATCCTAAAAGAATTATCAAAGGACCAAAAGCAAGAAAGATAAAAAAATATAAAATATGAACCCCATAAAAAGAAGCAAAAATAAATTCCGAAAGTGTTGCACATTCAAAAGTGACTACTCTTAGTCTAATTTAATTTTGCAAATAAATTTTGTGTAGCTTGTTCAAAATTCCACAATTCATGATGATCATGCAATCTAATCTTGATAATTCATGCCCTTAGATTTTAGGTTATGATAGTTAGTGAATAAAGATCTCATCAAACCATTTAATCTTGGCAGATCAGTAGTTAGGTTGAGAAGAAAAATGAGCTCATAAGTTTAATTTGAGCCATTGGAATAGATAAGGTTAGAAATAAGTTAGTTTTCTTATTAAAATAAAATAAAAGGGCTAGCAAGCTCAAATGCACCGAATAAAAAAAGGAAAAACTTTAGCATGAATAAAATGGTAGGTAGAATACTTTTCAAAAGTTCTATAAGCATCATTATGCTTATCCCTTATCAAAAATACATTTCTAACCCCTTCCCTTGCTAAAATCCCTTTTCCCTCTTCATTCCCCCTTATCCTAACCCTTTTCGCCTCTTAGAAATCAATTTCCCCTTCCTAGTTCTAAAAGCCCCATCCCTCCACCTTTTCCCTTCCTAAAAAACTCAAAAAACATCTTTTCTAATCCCCTTACCCATTTAAAAATCCCCTTTACCTTGCTAAACCACTTTACCCTTTTGAAAAACCCATTTACCCCTTTAAAAAATCCTCATTTTCATAAAAATACAAAAAACCCCACCTTTTAAATAGTTTAAACCGAAAAAAATATTAATCAGACCCCACTTTGATTTGATCCCCCGCCTAATGTTTTTCCCGACCCCACCTCCTTTGAAATTGCGAAACCCCGCCTACCGTTTGATTAGCGTCGGGTAGATTGGATGTCCCTCGATCTATTTCACAACCCGCCAACATTCAATGTTTAAAACCGAGAGTGGGGGTGTGAAATAGGTGGTTTTCTCTACCCACTCCCCTGCCACGCGGAGTTTCATAGTGTTATCGCACCACCTCATCCCAAACCACAAACCACCTTGTCACCATGAGATAAACCACTAATTTCAAAAATATTAAACTCCATTATTCACGCCATTACGTAATTCATCACCATATTCCTCACAATCTCATCGCGCTCATTGATATCCAATGGCCCATACAACTTTTTGTTCCCCCTCTGCCATCCGAATTTTATCACCAGGGGGGGTCCGAAAAGAATTGTTTTCGAAAACCATTATGAACATACGTGTTGGCCTCACCTGAGTTCAGACCCCCCAAGTGCAAAACCATAAACCACCATACAACCCTGCCCCCCGAAAACCATTTTCTAAATCCAGCCATTTGAAATAATTGTTTCCCTCCGTAAATAAGCCCGCTCACCTCCCTGCAAACCCTTTTTCTCATTACAGGTTGTTTTATTTTTGTTGTGCAGGTGATTAATGGAATCAGGAGATGGAGGAGAAACTTGATATTATTTCCATCCTACTTTCTCCAGACCCACAAGATAGGAATTCAAAAAGGTCTAGAGAAGGAGTTGTCATTAACAGAGCCTTTAGCCCAAGCAAAATAACTTTAAAACTCTGCAAAACTTCTTTTACCTCTAGTGTGAGGTAAATCACCTTTTTGTAAATAAGCCTATGTTTCCCAAATATTCAGAGGCAAATGAGATTTATCACAAAACTATGAAAATCAAAATCACAGATGAAGAAACATGGGAGAAATGGTGTGATTATTGTAAAGGGTGAAAGAAAAAGACAGATGAAAGAACAGGAAGATAACAACAAGCAAAGAATCAGGGCCAGATATCAATCAGTTGAAAGGTGTCACTATATTTTTGCATAAAAATATTTTATTTTCTTGAATTAAATACTAGTCAGTTGACAAGATATTTTTTATAATGTTTTGTATAAATACTTCATCATTCGAAGTATCAAGTGTGGGATTTTGAATATTTCCATAGCTAACTGATCTCTTGCCTAAGGGTTATCACACCAATTTGTAGTCGACAAAGAGAACAAGTTATAAAGAAATTTATTTATAGGATTCATGTGTTCAACTATCTCAGTGAAGTATAAATTTCAAATGTTGATGTTCTCTTTCTAAGTATTTCATAAAATTATATGTATTCTAAATATGAATGTTATAAGAGGAGTATTACTGGAGAATTTTCTTAAACATTACACTATGCTTTTAACTCTTATACATTTATATGTTTTCTTCTAATATCTAGTTTAGAGAATTCTTAATTTCCCTCTAATCCCGATTGAATTCTTCATCCTTCTTCATTATTTGGTTTAAGGAATTACTAATTTCTCCTTGATCCCGATTGAAAGATCACTTCACCATTTAGCCTTGAGATTTGATATTGCTCACCTATCTTTCCCCATAAAACTTTCTTTATAATTTTATTTTATTATTTTTTCAAATTATATTGACTCCATAGCCCAATGGAAAATGGAAAAGCACATATTCATCTAAACCATTAATTCCACCAACCAATCAAAACCAGTTCAACTAAGAATACATAACTAGCCTAAAATCCATAAAATAAACAAAGTTAAATAATTTAGAGAGAGCCCTCTCTGAGTTTAGGAAGGCTAGATCCTAAGCTCCAAAATAGTTTTGTAGTTACCTCTGATATTTCTTTTTAATGCTAGAAAAACCTTTCGAAATTTTGGAGTGATAACATAGTGGACTCGGTTGGGAGAAAAAATCAGTCTCTAATTAAAATAAATCTTAAAGGAAACAATTTTCCTCATTTTTCACATTAAGGTTTTAAAAGGTTGTTTTAATTTATCATAGTAAGTTAAAATTCTGGCTTCTAAAAGAACATATTATAAAAGGGCTCATCCCGATCCACAACCTGCTACAATTGTTGATGATCCTGATAGAATTTTAAGAAAAACTAAAAAATTAGAGAGTCGAAGAAGTAGTAGTGAGTTAATCAGAGAAAATTCACTTCCTAAGGAGTTATCAAGCATACAAGATATTCAATTTGATTTATCATTTTAGCATTCTTTATTTTGTACCAAATATGAAAACTTCGTCCATGATATTGTAATAGACCCCAATTTTACTCAATTTATTGAATCAAAGAAGGATACTATACAACTTGATTTAGATCAACAAGTTCTAGATACTTTTGACAAACTTGATGTTTTAACCTCAACTTTGATAAAAGATATGGAAGAAGCCTATTTTCAGCAGTAAGTTGAACTAGCTGCCCTAACTACTGCTACCTCTAACCTCTCTACATTATCTTCATAAATTGTAAATATAGCTTCATTTAGTTCCACCTCACCTATAATATCCACCACAGTTCATTCCAAAAAACCATTCATACCTAAACTTCCTCTCCAACCTAATGTTTCGAGTTCATCTTTAATCACCACTACTTTACCTCCCAGTCGAACTAAAACCTTAGCCATGGCAGCCATATTTTCTTATTTAGCCTTACAGGCCCCTTTACATGCCATGCCACAAGATTACTAGATTAAAATGTTTCATTTCGATGGCACTGGTCAATATATTGCTAAAAAATATGTAGATAAAATGACAAATTATTTTGAGTTACATGAAGTTGATGAGGTCGATGTACAAATGATATTATTTTCACAAACACTAACAGGAGATGTTAAAAAATCATTTAAATATTTACCTTATAACCATATTTCTGATTTAGCTGCTTTCCACCAATTGTTTATAAATAGATGGGAAATAAAGAAAAACCCTCTCCAGATATTATCTGAATATGAGAACATTAGGAGATCTCCTAATGAATCTGTTCAGGATTACTGCACTAGGCTTAACAACATTTACAATGCAATTCCAGTAAATATAAAACCTCCACCAGGCTTGGCCCTAATTAAATTTCCAGATGGTTTTGATACTGACATGTCCTATCAGTTAAGAGAAAGAAACCCTACAACTTTAGAACATATGCAGAGTGATGCAGTTAGTGTAGAAGCTACCTTACTAGCTAAAAGAACTAGGATGAGGAATGAGAGGAGAGTGACCATTAATGAAGAATCTTCCACTTCAAATGTTAAGATAGATAGTTTAGCCAAAAATTTACAAATACTAATGGATAGACTAGAGAACATGGAAATAAAACCTTTGTGGGAAAATCAACAAGGTCCCCAAATTAGAAATCCCAACTTTAGGAAAAATCCTAATACTGGTAAATCAAGAGAAGTTGTACCCAATCAACAAATTAGACCACCTTTCCAGGAAAATTATGTTGAAAGTTCACAAAAGCATGAAGAGGACTAGGATACCCAGATAAAATTGATGGGATACAATGAAGATGCCATTTTTCTTACCCAGGAAGAACAAGAATTGTGCATGTTACAATAATTACAATTAGAGTCTGGAGAGTCCCTTGACTACAAACAAGGTTATGAATCTGTTATCTAGGAAGTTCATAAATAGTATAGCCTTAGAAGAAAAAATAACATAGAGGTTCCTATTAAGAAATTAGTCCACACCCAAACTAAGAAAACAATAGAGGTTATTGTGACCAAAATTATACAAATTCTCCCTAGAGAAACTCAGAATGCTTCCACCTCAAATATTGTAGAAATCACATGAACTTCTACTCAAACCTTTCCAGACAAGGAAGTTGTAAACAAAACAGTTGACACACAAACTAAATTATGAAGTGTTAATAAAGAAGACAAAACCACACAAACCCCAATTGGTAAAAATGAAGTCATTAAAATAAGAAAAACTCAAATGCCATTCAATATCAAAATTGAGATAGCCAAATGAAGAATACCAGTTCCTTTAATAGAGCTAGTGAAAATTGACTCATACAAGGCATAAATTAATGAAACATTAAATATAGGTGAAGGTGAAGATGATGTCAACCTCAACGATGATCAACTTGAGTTATTATTTGGTCCTAAAGTAAATGGTAAACATCAACAAGGGGGTGTCCCTCCATTCTAAATTAGCCTAAAAATTCATTATAAAATCTTACATAATGCTATGTTGGATTCAGGAGCATCTCATAACTTAATGCCTAAAGTAGTCATGGAAAAATTAAACTTAGACATCACCAGACCCTACAAGGACCTATTCTCCTTTGATTCTAGTTATCTGTGTGTAACTCTGGTCTATTTCCTAGCAAAGAGTATCGTTATGGACATAGTAGTTGTTGATATCCCTCCCAAATATGGTATGTTATTATCTCACTCATGGGGAGAAATTACAGGGATCACTACAATTAGACATGTCATATGCTACCATTTCTGTGTTTGGTTAGAAAAGGAAGCTATATAGAGAAACCTTGATGAAATCCATGGTAAGTAGTTCAGACAGACCATAGAATTACCCTACCTATTCCATGCATTCTAATCTGAATTCATTTATCTTATGTAATCCATACAAGATAAAATCACAGATGTAGAAGAGAAACACAAAGAAGTTGATTGTGAAAATATAACACATGAATCTATGTGGCATTTAGATTTTGATGGATCTGTAAATAGATTAGGAGAAGGAGTTGGAGTATGGATCTCTAATTTAGAAAATGATCATCCAGAAGGAAATGCACGGATTAAATTTCAAATGCACTAACAACATGGAAGTATACGAAGCATTAGTGCTATGCCTTTAAATCGTAAGAAAACTTGGAACTAAAAGAGTTTCCATCATGGGAGACTCAAAAATCATTATAAAACAAGTCAAGGGAGAGTACATTACTTATAAAGTGTTATAGAGAAACCATCCTAGACTTGATAAGATGTTTCCTTGAGACTGACTTTGTTGTCATTCCAAGAAAGCATAATATGCAAGCACATAGCTTAGCCATGTTTACCAGCACATGCAAGTTACCCTTTCAGCCAAATCATCAGTACATGGCTGAGGTAAGACATAGACCAACCATACCTGATAATTTAAAGTATTGGAAAATATTTTCACAAGACAAACAAACCCTTGATTTTATGATTTCTAAAGGGGAATTTAAAAATGGAAATATAGACACTGACTGTACATTATATTATACCATAAACAATGAAATAGATGTAAATGATGTAAATAAGATAGATTCAACTAGATTCACTAAACTAGAAATAGAACAATTAGAAACAGTACAAATTGAGGAATTAAGCAATGATTAATCAGAAGTTTTAAACCTCAAAGACAAAAAATTTCCTAAGGGATTAGCCCCACTAGAATACCTCTTTGACTCCAATGATGTAGCTAGAAAACCTAAAATGGAGCCTCTAAGGTCATAGAGGAATGCAACATAGGAACAAAGGAAAATACCAAGCTTATAAAGATATCTAAGACATTACCTCCAGCTGAAAATCTGAAGTATATTAGCTTGTTTAAAGAGTTCCAAGGTATCTTTGCCTGGAATTATGAAGACCTCAAGTCTTATGATACCAGCATTATCTAGCATAAGATACCAATTAAGGAAAATTAGAAGCCCTTTAAACAAAATCTAAGGAGAGTTAACCATGTTCTTATTCCATTAATAGAAAAAGAAGTTAAAAGGATGTACGATGCTAAAATCATAGCACCCATCAGATATTCTGATTGGGTCTCTAATTTAGTCCCCACGAGAAAGAAAATAGGAGAAATCAAACTCTGTGTTGATTTTATAAACTTGAACAAAGTATCATTTAAGGATAATTATCCCCTCCCTAAAATGGACCACATTCTCCACAGGGTAGTAGGGTCATCCAGAATTTCATTACTTGATGAATTTTCTGGATATAACCAAATCCTAGTCCAACCTAAAGATCAAGCTAAGACTGCATTCATCACTCCCCGTGGAACTTTCATGTATTTTAAAATTCCTTTTGGAATGATGAATGTTGGAGCAACATTCCAAAGAGCCATGAACATATCCTTTGCAAAGGAAATCCATGAATTTTTAGTCATTTACCTAGATGATATCACAGTGTTTTCCAATTCAGAAAATGAACATCCTGATCATCTAAGAAAAATATTCATAAAATGTATAAATTTTGGCATATCCTTAAATCCTAAAAAGTCACTTTTTGGATTAGAAGAAGGAAAAATTCTGGGACACATCATTCCAAAAGAGGGCATTAGAATTGATCCAGCTAGAATAGAAGCAATCCTAAATATCAATCATCCTAGAAACACCAAAGAATTACAAGAATTTTTAGGAAAATAATTTTTCTTAGAATATTCACCCCTAACTTAGCAGAACTAATTAAAAATTCAAACATGTTAAAAAAAGATTCAATACTTATGTGGACAGTAGAGGAAAAAAAGTCTTTTGAAGCATTCAAAGAAGCCCTTACTAAAACACCTGTTCTCATAATTCCTAATGTTAATAGAGATTTCATAAATTTTTCATTTTCTTCAAAGCACACCATTGTATCAGTATTGTTGCAAAAGAACGATGAGGGCCTTGAACAACCCATTGCTTTATTTAGTAAACCGTTGAGAGATGCAACACTAAAGTATAATATCATGGATAAACAGAGATGCAACACTAAATTATAATATCATGGATAAACAAGCTCTTGCTTTAGTGAAAGCCATAAAAGATTTCAGAGTATACATTCTATACTCTCACATAATAGTATATGTTCCAAACTCAGTTGTAAAGGACATACTAACTTAGAATGGGCCTGATGGAAAAAGAGGCAAATTGATTGCCACAATACTAGAATATGACATTGAGATCAAGCCTACAAAATTAATTAAAGGCCAAGGTTTGGCCAAACTCATGGTTGAATCGAACTATAAAGCCTTAGAAATAAATTTAATTGTTGCCATAGATAATCAGGAAGAGATGGTGACTCCACAAATCAGTGAAGATTTCATAGATTCACCCTGGTATGCAAACCTTACATTTGTTTTACTCAACCTACAAGCTCCTCCTAGTTTATCTAGAACCAAAAGTAGATTCTTAAAAATGAAAGCAATGAAATATTGTATCTTAGATAATGTTTTATATTGGAAAGATCATGGTAGTATCCTATTAAATTTTTTATTAAAATATGAAGCTGAGAAATCCATGCATAAATTTCATGCAAGAGATTGTGGAGGACACCTATACTGGAAAACAAATGCTAACAAAATTTTGAGGGCAGGTTTTTACTAGCCCGTCATTTTTGCAGATGACCGAAATTATGTGACCACTTGTCACAAATGTCAAATATTTGAAGGGAAGAAGAAAATCTTACCATTACCCCTCAAACCTATCTCAGTAGAAGTGCCATTTCAACAATGGGGTTTAGAATTCATTGATGAAATTCACCCACCCTCCTCTGCCAAACATAAATGGATATTGACAACCACTAACTACTTTACTAAGTGGATAGAAGCCATCCCTTATAGACAAGCCATAGGCTCTATCATTATTTCATTTCTTGAGAACAACATCCTTTCTAGATTTTGATGCCCACAAAAGCTCATCAATGATAATGTTGCTGCCTTCAAATCCAAGAAAATGATAGATTTTTGTAACCGATACCATATCACCGTAGGCCATTCCATTTCCTATTACCCTCAAGGTAATGGACTAGCAGAATCTTCAAACAAAAGCCTAGTCAACAACATCAAGAAGTTATTAGAAGATAACAAGAAAACCTGAAATAAAAGGTTGGTGAATGCGCTATGGGAATATAGACTAACATTAGGGGAATTTTGAGGTCTAAAATGGGCCTCCTAAGGAAATTATAAAATAATAGTGGAAAAAATCAAATAAGATTTGATGACATCATCAAATTTTAGAGGGAAAAATGAAAACACTACTTTTTCAACTCATATTTTCAACTTATCTCCCAATTTTTTTACTCAAATTTCGAGCGAGAGTACTCATTGGATGAGAAATTTAATTCCTCGTCCAAGGATTACCCATGTTGCATACTTTCGATGGGTCCTACTACACAAAAAATGAGAAATACATAAAAAAAAACGTGATTACAATCACGTTTTTTATGTATTTCTCATTTTTCGTGTAGTAGAGTTCATCAAAAGTATGCAACATGGGTACTCCTTGGATGAGGAATTAAATTTTTCATCCAATGAGTAATCCCACTTGAAATTTGAGTAAATATTTTGGGAGATAAGTTGAAAATACAAGTTGAAAAAGTAGTTTTATTATTTTATTACTTTTTAATATTTTTACCCTTTTATTTAAAAAATGGTAAATCATTCCCCATGGTTGACATCATCATCTTGAATCCAATTGGTTTTTATAAAGTTTATTTTTTTTGTACATTTTTCTTAGGAGGCCCATTTTAGACCTCAAAATTCCCCTAATGCTACTAAGAAATCTATTGGTACATATCCCTATCAATTGGTATATGGGATGGATGTTTTTTTTCCATCTTCATTAGGAGTGTGAGTAATGAAAACGATTCAAGAGCTGCAAGTAGAACCAAATGACTTCCAAAGGAGGATAAACCAAACAATTCATTTACAGCAAACCAGTGAAGAAGTTTATATCAAAGCCCAAGTAATTTAAGACAAAATTAAGAAGATCTTTGATAAGAAAACTAAAGTAGATTATTTCTTCGTAGGTGTAAGTACTAAAATGGGATTCCAGAAGGGAAGACAAAGGAAAACATGGGAAATTTGACTTTCTTTGGAAGGGCCCATACATTATTTATGGTTACAGAGGCAACAATGCCTTTTTTTTGAAAGAATTAAATGGAATAGAATTACCAGGTGGACCAGTCAATGGTCAAATGCTAAAGCACTATTTTTCACCAAATTAACTAGTAGTTCATTTGTTCTATTTTAATCATTGTAAATACCATAACAAAGTTTAGATTGGAGTGGATTATTATCTTGTAAAGTTGAAGCCTGAAGAGGAAACCTTAAAGCTTTAAAATATATAACATCATATGTTTGAATAAAGGAGATCACAAAAAGGAGTTCCAAGCAAAGAAAAGTCAAAGTTTCAAGGCCACTGATCAAAAAGTCTTGACATCTCACAAGGAGATGCCATCCCCAAGAGGAGCCACTGTTAGGGTCCCATAATAATAGGGATCATAATTTCGAATTGGTTATGCTAAGTCTTGTAATATTGTACATACCTTTGCATTTCTACAAATGTTTCCATATTAAAAAATAAAAAGAAGGTATGTCCTAAAAGAATAATCAAAGTACCAAAAGAAAAAAAGATAAAAAAAGATAAAATATGAACCCCGTAAAAAGGAAAAAAATAAATTCTGAAAGTGTTTCACATTCAAATACCACTACTCTTAGTATACTTTAATTTTGCAAATAAATTGTGAGCAGCTTGTTCAAAATGAAAAAATTCATGATGATCATGCAATATAATCTTAATCATTCATGCCTTTAAATTCTATGTTATGATAGTTACTGAATAAATATCTGACCAAACCATTTAATCTCAGCAGATTAGTAGCTAGGTAGAGAAGAAAAATGAGCTCATAAGTTTAATCTGAGGCATTGGAAGATATAAGGTTATAAATAAGTTAGTTTTCTTATTAAAAGAAAATAAAAGGGTCAGAAAGCTCAAATGCACCCAAGAAACAAAAGGAAAAATATTAGCATGAATAAAAGGGTAGGTAGAATACTTTTCAAAAGTTATATAAGCATAAATATGCTTATCCCTTATCAAAAATACCTCTCTAACCCCTTCCCTTGCTAAAAACCCTTTTCCATCTTCATTCCCCCTTATCTTAACCCTTTCTGCCTCTTAGAAATCAATTTCCCCTTCCTAGTTCTAAAAGCCTAATGCCTCCACCTTTTCCCTTCCTAAAAAACTCGAAAAACATATTTTCTAACACCCTTACACCTTTAAAAATCCCCTTTCCCTTGCTAAACCCCTTTACCCCTTTAAAAAATCCACATTTTCATAAAATATAAAAAAACCCACCTTTTAAATAGTTTAAACCGCAAAAATATTAATCAGGACCCACTTTGATTTGATCCCCCGCCTAATGTTTTTCTTGACCCCACCTCCTTTGAAATTGTGAAACCACGCCTACCGTTCGATTAGCGCCAGGCATATCGAACATCCCTCAATCTATTTCGCAACCCCCTGACATTCAATGTTTAAAACCGAGGGTGGGGGTGCGAAATAGGTGGTTTTCTCCGCCCACTCCCCTCCCACACAGTGTTTCATAGTGTTATTGCCAACCCCTCATCCCAAAACACAAACCACCCCATCTCCATGCGATAAACCACTAATTTCAAAAATATAAAACCCCACTATTCACGCCATTGCGTAAGTCATCCCCATCTTCCTCATGATCTCATCACACTCATTGATATCCAATGTCCCATACAACTTTTCAGCCCCCCTATGCCATCGGAAGTTTATCACTAGGGGGGAGTCTGAAAAGGACTGTTTTCCAAAACCATTATGAACATACGTGTCGCCCTCACAGGAGTTCAGACCCCCCAAACGTAAAAATATAAGCCACCATACCCCTCCTGAAAACCATTTTCTAAATCCAACCATTTGGAATAATTGTTTCCCTCTGCAAATAAGCTCGCTCACCTCCCTGCAAACCCTTTTTCTCATCACAAGTTGTTTTATTTTCGTTGTGCATGTAATTAATGGAACAAGGAAAGGGAGAAGTAGCTTGATACTAGTTACATCATTCTTACTCCAGACCCATAGGATAGGAATTTGAAAAGATCTATAGAAGGATTTGTCATTAACAGAGCCTTTAGCCCAAGAAAAACAACTTAAAAACTCTACAAAACTTCTTTTACCTCCAGCGTGAGGTAAATCACCTTTTTGTAAATAAGCCTACATTTGCCAAATATTCAGAGGCAGATGAGATTTACAGCAAGATGATGAAAATCAAAATCCCTGATGAATAAACATGGGAGAAATGGTGTGATTTACTGTAAAGGGTGAAATAAAAATATAGATAAAATAATAGATATAAAACAACAAGCAAAGAATCAGGGTCAAATATCAGTTAGTTGAAAGGTGTCACTATATTTTTGCATAAAAATATTTTATTTTCCTGAAATAAATCCTAGTCAGTTGACAGGATTTTTTTTGTAATGTTTTGTATAAATAATTCACCATTCAAAGTATCAAGTGTGGATTTTTAAATATTCCCGTACCTGACTGATCTCTTGCCTAAGGGTTATTGTACCAATTTCAGTCGACATATAGAACAATTTATAAATAAATTTCTTTACAGGATTCATGTGTCGAGCTATCTCAGTGAAGTATAAATTTCAATTGTTCATGTTCTCTTTCTAAGTATTTCATAAGCTTATATGTGTTCTAAACCTGAATGTTATAACAGGATTATTACTTCATAATTTTCTTAAACATTACACTATGCTTTTAAATATTATACATTTATATGTTTTCTTATGATATCCATTTTAGATAATTCTTAATTTCCCTCTGATCCCGATTGAATTCTCCATCCTTCTTCATTATCTTGCTTAAGGAATTCTTAATTGCTCCTTGATCCTGATCAAAATATCACTTCACCATTCAGCCTTGAGATCTGATATTGCTCACCTATCTTGCCTTGTAAAACTTTCTTTATAATTTGATTTTTTGTTCTGTTTTCAAAGTATATTGACTCCATAGCCCAATGGAAAATGGAAAATCACCTATTCATCTAAATCATTAATTCCACCAACCAATCAAAACCAATTCAACTAAGCATACATAACTAGCCTAAAATTCATAAAATAAACAAAGTTAAATCATTTAGAGAGAGCCCTCTCTTAGTTTATGAAGGCTAGATCCTAAGTTCCAAACTAGGTTTGTAGTTACCTCTAATATTTCTTTTTAACGCTAGAACAACCTTTGTAAATTTCGGAGTGATAACAGAGATAACTAGACACTACAAATATTTGTACCCATTTCACTCCATCAAGGTTAAATGCTTAGGTCTCATAAAATATTTATGTATTACTTTAGCTCAAATACCAGCAAAGAGTCTAGTGACGTATATAGTAGTGGCTGACATTCCTCCTAAATATGGCATTATTTTATCAAGTTCATGGGGGGGCAAGCTACAAGGGACCCTTCAAATGGATATGACTTATGCTACCATACTAGTGTTTGACAAAAAAAGAGGAATGTATAGGGAAACCTTAATGAAATACATGGTGAGGAGTCAAGACAAACCACATAACTACCCACTTTACCTGGTTCATTATGACCTTGGCTTATTCATTCTTTACAATGGTGGAGATATTTATGCACACATGGTTGAAGAAGGAAAAGACCAAGATAAAGAGCGAGAAGGTAAAATGGAAATTGTACAACACAGTACTAAAACTGAGCCTTTTTGGAACATGAGATTTGATGGCTCTTATGGAAAATTAGGTTCAGGAGTAGGGGTGTGGGTCTGCAATACTAGAAATAATCATGCAAAGGGTCATTCTTACAAACAAAGTTTTCAGTGCACCAAAATATGAGGCACTCCTTTTTGGTTTACAATTTCTGAAAATACTAGGAGACAAATGAACTTATATTCATGGGGACTCTGATTTGGTTATTAGACAGATCAAGGGAGAATACTCAGCCAAAAATCCTAGGTTGATAGCATACAAGAATGCTGCCCTTCACCTCTTGAATACATTTGAAGAATATGACCTTGGTACAATTGCATGGAATCAAAATGCCGTTTCCAATGGTTTAGCATTTTCAGCAAGCACTTGTCAACTACCTCATCCCAACAGGAAATATACAGTGCAGGTGAAACATCGCCCAACAGTCCCTGATAACATGAGGTATTCGAAAGTTTTTGGTAATGACAAACAAATTGAGAATTTCCTGCAATCCAGAGATGAATTTGAAGATTTCAACTTGGACCTAGACTATGAAGAAGACCAACCCACTAAATAATGGGTGAGTATGGATGAACATCCTCGTGATTCTAGTATCAATATTTCAGTGAATGAAACTTTGCATAGAGGAGAAATACATAAAGACTTGGAAAAAGAGGAATTTGAAGTACTCCAATTCAAGGATAACATCATGCCTAGAGAAATTGTTTGATTTAAATGATGTGGCCAAGAAACCGAAGATAGAACCTACAGAGGCAGATATTAAGGAATGAAACTTAGGCAGTGAACAAGATCCCAAGATGATAAAGTTATCAGATACACTCCCAGTGACTACAAAATATAAATACATTGTTGTGTTTAAAGAGTTCATTGATGTGTTTAAAGATTCCAGAGAGCAATGGACATTGCCTTTTCAGAATAAATCGGCCATTTCATTATGATATACCTTGATGATGTTATAGTATATTAAAAAACTGATGAAGAACATCTGGACCATTTAAGAAGAGTTTTTTAGAAGTGCAGAAGGTTCGGACTATCCCTGAACCCCAAGAAATAATTATTTGGGCTTGAAGAAGGAAATATTTCGGGCCACATCATATTTGTAGAAGGAATCAAATAGATCCCAGTAGGATTGAGGGCATACCTAAAATTAGTCATCCTAGGAACATCAAAGAGCTCCAATCCTTCATTGGAAAAATCAATTTTTTGAGAAGGTTTATACCGAACCTTACAGAACTGCTAAGAAACATCACCAACATGTTTAAAAAAAAATAGGAATCAAATGGAACATAGGGGAAAAATAATCATTTGACTTGGTAAATAAATCACTCACTAAAGCACTAGTTCTAATTAGCCTTGATTTCACCAAGGATTTCATCATTTTTTCCTTTGCATCAGAACACACTATTGCTACTATATTGTTGCAGAAAAAAAGGAAGGAATAGAGTAGCCCATAGAATTTCTCAGCCAAGCTTTTAGGGATGCACCTTTAAAGCACAATATGATGGAAAAATAGGCCTTTGCTTTAGTCATAACACTAAAGGATTTCAGATTTTAAATCTTACATTCACATGTCATTGCGTTTCTACCCAACAGTGAACACAGTTGTCAAGGACATCCTAATGCAGAATCTTGATGGAAAGAGAGAAAAACAGATTGTTGTTATCATGGAGTATGATTTAGAGATCATACCTACCAAACTGATCAGAGGACAAGGATTACCAAATTGATGGCTAAAACCAATTTTCAAGAATTAGATATCAACATGATCCATTCACTAGATGAAAAAGAGGATCTGGAGACTCTACCTATTGAGGAAGCATTCCTAAATTCTCCCTGGTATGTAGATATATTATATGTTCTATTTAATTTAAATGTTCCTCCTGGTTTGTCCAAAACTAAAGCTATATTGTTTAAATTGAAAGATGTCAAATTCTGCATCCTAGAAAATGCCTTGTACTGGAAATATTTGGGGCCATATTGCTTAAATTTTTGCTTAAGGAGGATGTAGATAGGGTTATGCAGGAATTCCATGAAGGCGGCTGTGGATGCCATATATACTGGAAAACCATTGCTAAGAAGGTCATTAGAGCTGGTTTCTATTGGCTTATTCTTTTCCTAGATATCCATAAAATGGTGGCTACCTATCACAAATGTCAAATTTTTGAAGGAAAAGGAAAGTTGTTGCCCTTGCCCTTACATCCAATTTCTGTAGAGGCGCCTTTTCAAAAATGGGGTTGAGACTTCATTGGGAAAATTCACTCTTAATCCTTTGCCTAACATAAATGGATCCTTACTGCCACAAAAAGATTTACCACATGCATAGAAGCCATCCCTTTCAGAACTGCGACTGATTCAGTTATCATAAGATTCCTTGAAAGCAATATCCTTTCTAGATTTGACTATCCTAGAAAGATCATCACAGATAATTTTGTAGCTTTTAAGTCCAAGAAAATGGTCATTTTTTTTCACAAATATCACATACCTTTGGGACATTCAACATCTTATTCCTCAAGTTAATGGATTGGCTAAATCCTCCAACAAGAATTTATTCAACATCATCAAGAAGCTGCTAGAAGACAACAAGAAATCCTGGCATAATAGACTGGTGCATGCATTGTGGGCTGACAGACTGACAACTAAGAAATCAATTGGCATGTCACCATACCTATTGGTGTATGGGATGGATGCAATTTTCCCAACATCATTAGGAACACCAGCCATGAAAATCACTCAAGAGGTACAGGCTGAAGATAATGATGTACAAAGAATGATAAGCCAGACCATTCAACTACAACAATCCAGAGAAGAAGTTTACAACATAACATAGGTTATGCAAGAAAATGTGAAGAAGATGCTTGAAAAAAGAACTAAGGCAAATGATTTTAATATTTGAGATAAAGTATTGAGATGGGATTCTAGAAGAGAAGATAAAGGGAAACATGGAAAGTTTGACAACCTGTGGAAGGACCCATATATTGTTCATTCTTTCAAGGGAAATAATGCATTTTTCCTGCAAGAGATGGATGGAACAGAGCTGCCTGGAGGTCTTGTCAATGCAAGATGTTGAAACATTGATTTTACTAAGTGTAGGAAATTCCCCACTCCATTGTAAATACCACAATTTTTGGTTTAGAACCTTTTTAAAGGCTGTCATTTTGTTTCGAAAAACGGCAGAAGAAAATCCCTTGAAGTCATGACATAAAAATAATATACAAGGCTACTGATCTTAGTGTTCTTGACACTTCCCTGGGAGAAATGTCATCCTCAGCTAGAGTCGTTGTTAGAGTCCTGTAATTTACAATATTACAAGGTGACTGAATATTTATTACTTGCAAGTTTTCATATTGTATATAAATTTCAATATCCAAAGCATTTCCAAAAAAAATAGAAAAATAAAAAGAAGGAAAAGAGGGTGTAAATAAAAAATAAAAAAAAGGAAAGAAAACCACAAAAAAGAAGTAATTCTAAAAGTGTTGCAAATCAAAATGCCACTACTTTAGATAGGTTTGTTCAATCATATAGTTTAAACATGATTGTACAATTTTTATTTTTTTGTTCCTAGGCTAGAAAATGATGATTGGCCAAATGGCTTAATCTTGGAAACTTAGTAGATAGGTAGAAATGAAGTTGGTTCAACATTTTAATATGAAACCAATGGGAGAAATAAGGGATAGAGGTTAGGTTAGAATTTCAAAGAATTTTTTTTTTAGTATATGCAACTCCAAATGCACCCTGTGAGAAAGAAAAAAATGTTAGATCTGTAGTTTGGGTAGGTAGATATCCTAAAAAGAAATAATGGAGGAAACATGTATTTTTCCATATAATGTGTAGTTTAAAGGTTTCAGGTTTTCTATGTTGGAAGGACAAGAATCGGAAGACAAGGGGTTTTTGCATTGTAAAAATTTTGGATAAGGTATTGGTTCCTAAGGTTGAACATTTATGTTCTTTGAAAAGGAACATAATGATCGAGGTGGATATTGGTGGCCACCTACCTATTCCACTTGGGGGCCCACCATTGTCTCTTTTAGTTTTTTCACAACTTACTATTTTTAGCATTTTTTCAGGTCCTGAACTTCTGGAGCCATTTAGAAGCCCCAAACGGAGATAATATGCCAAAGTTACGTCCTCGGGAAGTTGAAACACCAATTTACCCAAACGGGGCCCATAGTTTTGGCGCTTCATCTCCTAGGGTTAGGTTTTTGGAGTTTAGAGTTCTCCATTGTTTCTCCATAATAAATAGGCCCTCGAGCCTCAATGTAACACAGTTCAGAGGTCTATAGCGGCCACATCTCTTCTCAGAGATTCGCTACCAGCACCGTAGCTATTTTATTTCCATAATGTTTGTAAGCATATTTCTATGATTTTATATTAATGAAATGAAGCCTTATTTCCGTGTATTCCTATATTTATGGTTATTTCTGTATTGTGTTTCGTTGCTGCATAAATCTGGATTAGTGGTATCAGAGCGGTCTTCTTTTTCTCAATCCTTCTTTGCATGTCCCCAACGAGGTTGGGGTATAAGGAGTTAGGGCTCGATCTGGTGGAACCTTTGCAAGATCAGCCTCGCAAACCCTGATGAACGCCCATGGGGGACGAAAAGAAAGATGAGGGAGCAGAATATCCTATCAAAATATTGCTCGAGGAGGCCCTCGAAAAACAAAGGAATGCGATGATGGATAACTTTGCCCAGATCCTTCAATGACTGCCCACCGATGGCACATCTGCATCCAGTAGCCACTCTAGAGGCGCGGCTCCCTTTAAGGTACAAGTAAACTTTGAAATTCCCATATTTTAGGGTCAAATAGATGTAGATGCTGTAGATAGATGGTTGAATCTATTAGAAGGATATTTCTTGGTTCATGACTTTTCCGACCGGGAGAAGATTATTTTTACACTCCTCAAAGCTACCCCCCATGTCAAGGACTGGTGGGAAACCTATTGTGAGAAAAAGGATGAGAGAGAACCCTCTTTTTTCTCCCTTTTTGTTCCCAGTCGTACCCACTTGGAATTTTTTATGAGATGCCATCAAGGAAAAATATTATCCCATGGGGAGCTATGAGGACAAGTACATATAATGGACCACATTGCGGCAACAAAGGGATCAAGATGTGCATGAGCTAACGAATTTGTTCCAGACCCTGCACACAAATTTGGGTATCAAAGATTCAGAGAAACATTTGGTGCTAAAGTGTCGTGGTTGTATTCACAGATACATTCAAGAGGAAATGGAGTTCCTCGACATCTCCTCGCTTCGTACGGAATACCGGTATGCTGCCAAGATTGAGCAAAAATTCAAATAGAAGAAGTGAGACTTTGGATCTATGAATCAAAAGCAAGGGAAAGGTTCCACCAAATCGTAGAACAAAGGAAAAAACCAAGGCATGGTGGCCCAAGACAACCTGCCAAAGACACAAGCAAAGAAAAACACCGCGAAGCACAAGAAGGACATGGGAAAGTGGTGTGAGTTCCATAAGAGCTCCACTCACAACACAAGTGAATATCGGGCCAAGCAATTTTTGGTGGCCGAGATGAGGGCTTATGAATCAGATGCATGCTCTAACTCTGAATCAGAACCTGACAAGGTGAATGACAAAGGGAAGCATATTATTGATAAGGAGCCCAATGACACTCTTACCACTACGAAGATCCAGAAGGAGGAACTAAAAGATCCAGAGGAGTCAGAGCGTCTCTTCCACTCCCAGATGTGGGTAAAGGGTTCCCTAGTATGGTTCATTGTCGACAATGGGAGCCAAAAGAACCTCATTTCAGCATATTTCATGAAGCGGTTGGGATTTCCAACCACAGCGCACCCACAACCATACACCATCGGGTGGCTTCACCAAATATGGGATCTCCGCGTCAGCCAGCAATGTCACCTTCCCTATAGCATCAAGCCCTTCACGAATGAGGTATTTTGTGACATTGCTCCTATTGATGTTTCTGATGTATTATTAGGCCAACCATACTTGTGGAAGAGAAATGTTGTGTATGAGTCCCAGCCTCGCGCTGTTATTGTTACTTTGGGAAATCAATTATATAGGATACCAGAGGTACCACCGCCTCCCACTATCTCTTTGGTTACTGCAAAACAATGCAGTAAGCTCATTTCCCAAACCAGGAAATTTGATTTCTTGATGATCAGCCCCCAGGGCAAGAAGAATACTATGGCCATGACCTCCATACATGGCTCCTCTGCACGACAACAACAAATGGACAAGGTTGTGGAGGAGTACGGGGACATCTTCACCTCACCCACAGGGGTGCCTCTACACTGTCAGGTCAAGCACCACATTGACCTAACCCCAGGTGCACCGCTACCCAATGGACTGATCTATAGGCACCTTGTTATGGAGAATGATGAAATCAAGTGGCAAATTCAAGAGCTACTGCAGAAAGGTCACATCCGGCCAAGCTCATCGCCCTGTGGGAGCCCGATCGTGTTGGTATAGAAGAAGGATGGGACTTGGAGACTCTGTATTGATTATCGGGCGTTGAACAAGATCACTGTCCAGAATAGGTACCTGATCCCATGGATTGGTGACCTTCTGGACCAAATCAAAGGGGAAAAATATTTCAGCAAGATCAACTTGAATTCTGGGTATCACCAGGTACCAATTGAACCCTTTAATGTGTGGAAGACTGTCTTTAAAGCTAAGGAGGGCCTTTTTGAATGGCTCGTCATGCCTTTTGGATTGACAAATGCTCCCGCAACCTTCATGAGGTTGATGGATGAAATCTTGCATTGATTCACTAACTCATTTGTAGTGGTATACTTGGATGACATTCTCATCTTTAGCTAGACTTGGGAAGAGTACCTCCACCACATCCGAGAAGTCCTAAAAACACTGCGGCAGCATAAGTTGTGTGCCAATTTGGAGAAGTGCACTTTTGGCATGACCCAGGTTCAATATCTGGAATACATTCTTGATGAAAGGGGGGTGCATGTGGATCCAGCCAAGATCCAAGTCATTCAAGATTGGCTAGCCCCAACCACCCTAACAGAGCTTCGCAACTTTCTGGGTCTTGCTAATTTCTATTGCAGTTTTGTGTTGGGATTCTCTCATATCACTTGGCCCTTGAGTCAAGTCACCAAGGGAGGAGAGAAAGCAAAATTCTGTTAGTCAAAATCTCGACATAAGGCATTCTTAGAATTAAAACATCTCCTCTGCTCTGCCCTAGTGCTCACATTACCAGACTTGCAACAACCATTTGAGATCGAGACATATGCCTCTAACTATGCTATTTGGGCAGTTCTTACTCAATAGGGGCATCTAGTGGCATATCACATTGAGACATTGTCCGACACAGTTCGAAAGTATCCCACTTATGACAAAGAAATGTATTCCATTGTGCAGGCTTTTCGACAATGGAAGCATTACATTTTGGAGAAGGAGACAATCATCCATACAGACCACCGACCCCTATAGTTCATACAGACACAAGGGAAGTTGCAGAACAATTTCCATCAGAAGTGGTCCGCATATCTGCAACAATTTCATTTGAACATCAAGTACAAGAAGGGTAGCACCAATAATGTTGTATACTGCCTCAGCCAACCACTGAATGTGGCCATAACCACCGTTATCAACTCTTGTGGGAATGAGATTTCTGATTGGCTGCTTCTCTACAAGAGCGATCCAGAATTCAGCTATACATACAAGGCACTCTTAGGGGGTATGCAAGTTCCAAATTTTCCCCTCCAAGATGCACTATTATGTCACCTGGGACACCTTTGTGTTCCTTCAAGCGAGCATGCCAAGATGATATGGGAAGCACACTACAGTCAATTTTCTGGGAATTTTGGGGTCGAGAAAATAGTTGAAGTAATACAGCAGTATTTCTATTAGCCGAACCTTTTACAAGATATCGGGAAGCACATCAGATCCTGCACTGCTTGCGCCATTGCCAAACCGACCATCAAGAAGCAAGGGCTCTATACTCTGCTACCTACCCCTAGTCGACCTTGGAAGTCCATCTCCATGGATTACATGTCAGGCCTTCCTTATACTAAGCATGGAAACGATTGTGTTTTCATGGTCATCGACAGATTCTCAAATATGGCCATTATGGTGGCCTGCAAGAAGAATATCACAACAGAAGCCACTGCTAAACTCTTCTTTGAACGAGTGTGGGTACACTTTGGGATCACATAGTCTATCATATCAGATCGTGACAGCAGGTTCCTCAGCACATTTTGGTCCAGCCTCTGGTCAATTTTGGACACCAAGCTCACCAAGTCCATAGCTTTCCATCCCCAAACTGATGGCCAAAAAGAGGTCGTCAACAAGATGATTGTACAGATTCTGTGAATATACAATTCAAATAATCCATGCACATGGGATAAGAGCCTTCCCTATGTACAACACAGTTATAACTGGGCTCTCCACAGCTCAACCAACCACAACCCATTTCAAGTGGGCTTGGGATTCCAGCCACTATGTCCCATTGATGTAGCCATGCCATTTGCAGCTACTCAAGCTGATTCGGCTCATGTCTATTCTGAAGTTGACAAAGCAAACAACTTCATCAAGCACATTCAGCACATCCACCAACAAGTTCATGACATATTGGATAGAGCCAATGCTAAGTACAAGAAATGACATGATCAACATCGGGTGCCACACAACTTCCAGGTGGGTGAAAAAGTTTGGCTGCATTTTTAGAAGGAACGCCTCACCTGACCCCCACCAAAAGATTCACCTGCTCTAATATGGGCCATACACCATGACCAAGGCTGTAGGGAACTGTAATATTCCTTTTCAGGAATTTCTGCATTCTTGATCTCAAGGACGATGTATAAGGAATACAGTGTGAAAATAAGGAGAAAGGGTTCTTGGATCCCCTTGTTAAAACACCATACACTTCTCCTCCAGAAGCATAACTAAAAGAAATAAGCCTAGAGGGCTTATACAGATCTCCCCAAAACTAGATCTCTCAACAATTGCTCAATGACAGAGCTTACAACAATATATGAACATAATCATGTAACTCTACAAATCTTAATACATCATAAGATGAAATAAAATACAGCCATCATGTTCATTAAGATATCAGCTACAATACGCAAAAATATAATGAGGAATAAATCCCTCATTCAATGAGAATCCTCTTCTAATGAGTAAGCAATGAAATACATGAGTAGCTGCAACTGCACAAAATGTTGGAGTAGCTGTGAAAATGTTGTCTATACTATGGTAGCTGCTGAAATAAGCACATATACATGAAAATGGCTGATATATATAAATAAATTCCTAGAAATAGAAGGAAGGGCTCAAATACAAGATTTCTAGCCAATCTAGGAGAGATTGCTAGAAATGCCGGAAAATGTACAAATGTGACAATCTGACTTGTCACTGCAACTAAATCAAAATATATAATGAGGCTATGGTAGATCTTAAATAATGATGCCCTCCTCTAATAATGCTCTTCAACAGAAGGTTGATCCCTCTACTTAAGAACAATCCTCTTGATGAGCTCAACTAGACCCTCCCAGTAGCTACCTCTGAAAATAACATAGTAGCTGCCCAAGACTATGCTGTGAGAGATGATGAGTGATTGGCCTGGTGCCAAAGATCTTAAAATAAGCCCGAGAGTCACCTCAGCTACTCCTCCAAATAATATTCAAGATCTCCCCTGAAGAATAAGCCAAAGGATGGCTCTATAAGTTCCTCTGTTGCTTCACCCAGCAACAAAACGTTAATCTCCTACAGAAATAAGGCTGTAGCTATGGATAGAAGCTTGCCCAAATGCTGGAATGAAGAAATGAAGCTCAAACCCTCTCCTTCCTTGAGGAAAAGGTAGGGATTCCCGATTTGGAACACCCTTGGGTGAAGAACACCACAAACCCTGCTAAACAGCCCGAGGATGCAAGTCTTGCAGACCCAACGAAAATGATAATCTAATGCATAATTAAAATGGGCTTCCATCTCCTCCTTATAAAGCAAAGGAACCTTTCTCACCATGGGTCCCATTCATACTTTATTCTAGCTCAAGCAAGTGAAGCCTCCACTAAAACTGCGCTGTCCAAGTAGGTCCAATGTATCTAGACAATTTTAGTTGACTTGGTCAAAATGACTAGATCAATCTTGATCCAATCTTGTTCACACAATGTGGTGCTTAATCTAGATGCTTTATTATCCCTCCTTTCACACAAGGAGTGTTATTTCTTCATCAAAAGGGGTTAAGGTGTCTCCTTACCCATTTTATTTAACAAAATAAAAATATGCTAACTATAATGTTCCATTTTAGGTTGAGGCTAAAATTGGGAACATTACAGTCCTCCCCTCCCACATATTGCTTGTCCTCAAGCAACTGCATAGAGAGAACAAAATTTCTCCCCCTCTTCTTGTGGCCTCCTCATCAAGAGACCCCACCATAGCTCATCAAGGTATGCAATAAATCTGTCCTCCATGTATCTCTCCAAGTATGTAGAACCAAAGAATACATCATGAGATAATAGAAGGTGAAAGTGGAAATATCCTTGTGGTTCAATGACCTCCTCAAGGTAGGAGTGATTAAAAACATGGGAAGTCTTATTCCTAATGAGTGACTCCTTCACCCATGCAATCATCCATATGAAATGAGCCATCCTAAGTAGCTCAACAAAGTAGTCCTCAACCCCAGATCTATGCAATATGTTGGGGCTGAATGGAGAGTTTATATTTTTCCATCCAAGTAGTTTCTCCCTCCATTTATGATAAGTGTGAGGGGGTTGCTGATATTGGGCTAAAATTTTATGGCCTCCACAATTGGCCCAAGCCTCCCCACAAAATGAATCAACCATGAAGTGCCTCCTTCAATAACGCATTCTCTCCCAATAGCTCCTCCTATGTTAAGAGAAAAGTAGTGACATGGCAATCATGGTGTGCCCATTGTCTCTCCTGAAACATAAAGCATGTATAATGGGGAGAATCATACTCCCAATGGGTTATCCCCATACCTCCAACACTCTCCAAGTAGTGCTTCCTCTAAATGTACAATCTTCAGCAACACAAGGAAGCAATATGCAATGAAAACAACTTGTCATAAGACAACTAGAGAGTGGGTCACTTCTATACTCATGGGACTAGCACAGTGAACCTCCTGCCTGCATCAAAAATAAAAACAACAAGTGCTTCTCCAACCACTTTTTTTTTGCCACAAACATCTCATAAGATGGAAATATGAAAATACAAATTGGTTCCAATGGTGCACACCAAGAGATATGTGGCTTCCCCCACAAACCATCATAAAAATGGCCACTCCCATTGCTGCAATGGGCCACAAGTACATCATAATAAGGAGCATAAGGATATGTGATCATCCTTATCTCATCAAGTTGCTCATATAATGTCAAGAAAGGTAAACCAAAATGAGAACATATACTTTCTTTACCATGTACTTTGGTCCTTGAGCTGAAATTGCTCATCTAAATGCTCTCCCTCACCTCAAATAAGTAGGGAAATGGTTGTGCCAGCCTCTCAAAAATCATCCAAGCTATGCATCTATCCATATTATGATATAAATCATGCTAAATTCCCTCCCAAATAAACTCCTCTAGCAAAGCAGAATATGCATCCAAGTGCATAGCTAGGAAGTCCTCATGTGTTGCATGCAATAGTTTCTCCTTGAGACTAGAAACTCTAGCCAAGAAGGTTATACCATAAAAATAGATTACCATATCACCCACCATGTATCTGTCATCTCCCTCCTGGTCATCAAGAAACATGCATTCACCAAGATCCTGGGAATACTCAACCAAAAGCTGAGTCCTCCAACTTGGATCCATCCTCCTCATAGACAGTGCTGGTAATCTGCAATGTAGTGCTTCCCTCATGCTGTTGCCTACTACTTTTACATCCCCTATGCCAAATTCATCCTCCAAAATGCTACCATGCCAATCATGTAGTTGCTCATGCTCAAATAATAATGGTGATCCTAGGAAGCTAGTCTCCCATAAGAAACTGTCATCCAAAAGGAATCTCTTGATCCTGGGCAATGTAAGCATGAGTAACCCCCATCTACTCCCATGTGTAAAAGAGTCCTTCCCCAAAGGAAGTATCCTCCTCCTCATCAAATATGTGGAGCAGTCATCTTGCATCATGAAGATGCAATCCTCCATCCCTGTAGCAAAATCTGTCAGTGCAATATGACTGATGAGAGTGGGTAATGCTGAAAATGAGAGTGTCTCTCTCCTCCTTGGGTCTGTCCCAAACTCTCTACGTTGTGCTAGAATCCTCAAAAGTCTTCACCTCTCCAGAATCCAAGAGTGGTGAATTTTATGACAAGATGCCTCTCATCAACTCTAGATCAAGTGGCCTCCCAGGTTGAATTCCTCCATACAGTGAGACGTCAAGCTCGAAAGTGGACTGTATGTATAAGAGGAATTATTTTTCCCTCTCTTCACTACACTGTACAGTCTCTCTCCTATGTGCAAAGACTTTCCGGAATAAATAAGAGTGTATCAACCCTTGCTGTTGATCCTTCTCTTCCTCCTCCATCTCAAAATCCCCAAAAACTGCTGCAAATGGCTCCAAAATTATGCTTTGGTTCCCACATGTTGAATCTCTTGGAATCCCCTGCATAGAAACAAGGACTCCTCCCATGGAAGCAATGGATCCCCTCTCATCTCCATGTGGTTATGGATCTTTCTCCAATATGACAGCGTTGTGGATTCTTTCATGCACATTATCTTCATCAATATGTGACTATGTCTCCCCTTCAATGAGAGACCATGGATTTTGGTCTTCTTCTGAAAGAGGGATCTCCATGTTATCACAAATAGAAGAGTGCGCTTCATATAATAGGGACCTTGCCTTTAGCAAGTCATTATACACATTTTCATCCCTTTCATAAATATGGAATGGAGTTTGTTTCATGGTTTTCTTCAATGCATGCAAAGTGTTTGATGTTATGTTACAAAGAGATTCACAATGATTTTCATCAAATTCTCTCACCAAAATTTTAGTGAATCTATCATGTGATTCTACATTTGCATGATAGCATGAAATATAATTTCCAAACCATAAACCATGAGCCATACCTTTGAGTTTCAGTGTTGCTCCTCCAATGGCCTCATCTCCTTTCTCCATCCTTCGAGCAGTGCAAGTGGACAATGAACTGCAATGTAGATCTACATGTGTGGTTGAATTCTCACACCCATCACAATAATATCTAGGGCTTGTTTCATCCAAAAGCTCTCTCAGAAAATCTTTCCAATTTTCCCTTTCTTTCTCTTCAAGGTCTTCAATGATACCCTCCAGGGTCTGGAAAAGAAGAAGGGAAGCCTCCTCTTCCGTCATTCCTCTTTATTTGTTTTCTCTATACATATCCTCTTCCAAATGAGGAGCTTCTCCTTTTAATGGCATTCTATCTCGGGCTGCACAGCTGTAAAGTTCCCTTCTTAGGAATATCAAAAATATATTCCAGAGATTGACTGCAGGGGCATTTACTGGATATGTCACCTTTAAACAAAGGATGAGATCCAGAGGCTACCTGGCCAACTGTAGACTCTGTCTACAGAGTTTTAAATCTTCCTCCTTCATGGATTCAACACTTTGTCTTGAAGCCATAGGCTGAGCCAAGGATCATGCTTTGATACCACTGTAATATTCCTTTCTAGGAATTTCTGCATTATTGAGCTCAAGGACGCTGTATAAGGAAGATAGTGTGAAAATAAGCATAAATGGTGCTTGAATCCCCTTGTTAGAACACCAAACAATTCTCCTCCAGAAGCATAACTCAAAGAAATAATCCTAGAGGGCTTATACAAATCTCCCCAAAACTAGATCTCTCAGCAATTGCTCAATGAGAGAGGTTACATCAATATATGAACATAATCATGAAACTCTACAAATATGAATACAACATAAGATGAAATAAAATACAGCCATCATTTTAATTAATATATCAGCTACAATACACAAAAATATAATGAGGAATAAATCCCTCATTCAATGAGAATCCTCCTCTAATGAGTAAGCAATGAAATACATGAGTAGCTGCAACTGCACAGAATGCCGGAGTAGTTGTGACGATGTTTTCTATACTATGGTAGCTGCTGTAATAAGAACATATACATGAAAATGAATGATATATATAAATAAATGCCCAGAAATAGAAGGAAGTGCTCAAATATAATATTTCTAGCCAATCTAGGAGAGATTGCTAGAAATGTCGGAAAATGTACAAATGTGACAATCTGACTTGTCATTGCAACTAAATCAAAATATATAATGAGGTTATGGATGATCTGAAATAATGATGCCCTCCTCCGATAATTCTCTTCAGCAGAAGGCTGATCCCTCTACTCAAGAAAAAATCCTCCTGATGAGCTCAACTAGACCCTCCCAGCAGCTACCTCTGAAAATAACATAGTAGCTACCCAAGACTGCACTGTGAGAGATGATGAGTAATTGAACTGGTGCCAAAGATCTGAAAATAAGCCCGGGAGTCACCTCAGCTGCTTTTTCAAAGAATATGCAAGATCTCCCCTGAAGAATAATCCAAAGAATGGCTCTGTAAGTTCCTCTGTTGCTGCACCTAGCAAAACAACGTTAATCTACTGCAGAAATAACATTGTAGTTGCAGAGAGAAGTTTGGTCAAATGCCGAAATGAGGAAATGAAGCTCAAACCCTCTCCTTCCTTGAGGAAGAGGTAGGGATTCCCGACCGGGAACACCCTTGGGTGAAGAACACCACAAACCCTGCTAAACAGCCCTGGGATGCAAGTCTTCCAGACCTAACGAAAATGATAAGATAATGCATAATGAAAATTGGCTGCCATCTCCTCCTTATAAAACAAAGGAACCTTTCTCACTATGGGTCCCATTCACACTTCCTTCTAGCTCAAGCAAGTGAAGCCTCCACTAAAACTACGTTGTCCAGGTAGGTGCAATGTATCTTGACAGTTTTAGTTGACTTGGTCAAAATGACTAGATCAATCTTGATCCAATCTTGTTCACACCATGTGGTGCTCAATCCAGCTGCTCTATTATCCCTCCTTTCACACAAGGAGTGTTATTTCTCCATCAAAATGGGTTAAGGTGTCTCCTTACCCATTTTATTTAACAAAATAAAAATATGCTAACTATAATATTCCATTTTAGCTTGAGGCTAAAATTGGGAACATTACAGGAACAATGCCGTAGAACTTAGTATTCCACCATTCCTTGGTCTGCACCCAGTATTCAATGTAGACCGCCTTCGTCCCTACTTCCCACCTCTATTGGACACCTCTGACATTGCAGAAGAACTCACAACAAAAGAGTTAAACCTAGATTGCATGGAACAGGCCACCAAAGACTATATCATGGACATGCAAATCAAGAACACTTGTCGACAGAATATCCAACTGTATCAGGTTGTCAAAGCTGGCCAACTCTTGCACCAAGGCATGTGGTTCATCAGGGACCAAGTTCAACAGAAGTTTCCTCATCTCATGGAGGAACTCAACGCAATGGGGACCATTGTGGCCACTCATCTATTCCACTTGGGGCCCCACCATTGTCTCTTTCAGTATTTTCACAACTTACTATTTTTAGCAGTTTTTCGGGTCCTGAACTTCCAGAGCCGTTTGGAAGCCCCAAACGGAGATAACATGCCGAAGTTATGTCCCCAGGAAGTTGAAAAACCAATTTACCCAAACGAGGCCAATATTTTTGGCGCTTCATCTCCTGGGGTAAGGTTTTTGGATTTTTATAGTTCTCCATTGTTTCTCCATAATAAATAGGTCCTCGAGCCTCATTGTAACACAGTTTAGAGGTTTGTAGCCACCACATCTCTTCTCAGAGATTCACTACCAGCATCGTAGCTATTTTATTTCCATCATGTTTGTAAGCATATTTCTATGATTTGATATTAATGAAATGAAGCCTTATTTCCATTGTATTTATATGCTTATGGTTATTTTTTTATTCTATTGCGTTCCTACATAAATCCTAATCACATACCTATGTTATATTCTATTCTATCCTAAGTCCTAAACTTTATATTTCACCCTTATTCCTAACTCTCGAAACATTCAACTCCCTATCCTAAGTCCTAAACTATACCCCCCGCCACCATTTATATTCCCCAATCTAACCCCACCATCACATCACACATCGCATCTGCATTAACCACCCCTCATCTCCCCTTAATCGTCGACTATCCAACTGATGGCCCCGGCCTTCGAATGTTAACATCGGGGGAGGGGGGTCCGAAATGGATGGTATCACATACCCCTGCCGATGCTACGTGTCGTCGCACTCAGTTCATTTTTCACCCCCCCCCCCCCTTCCATTACCACATACCACTAGTACCCCCCTCCAAAAGTCGTTTCTGCTGCAAGATAAACCACTCCACCTTCCAACCATTTAAAGGATCGCTACCATGTGTCGTTGTGCCACATCCTCGCCTACCTGTCCCCTCCATCCACTCCCACCAAATACCCGTTGCGTATTCAATTGGTTGGGCCATTTTCTAACAGGTGCACGCCATGCCCAACGTCCACCCAATCACTTGTTAGAAACATATTTCGGTACCAGAGGAAAAGTTTGCCTTTTCCATTGAGTTCAAAATTGATATAGAGAATCGAGGTGTAGGAAATTAATAGCAAAAAATCAGTGAAGCAAGCTTCAGGTCATCAATAAAGCACTCACAAGGCTCTGTCAGAGTGAATTACAGCCCCCCTACATTTTTCTCCCTTCCCCATTTTCATCTACCACTGTTCCCACTCTCTATTCCCTCTTCTTTCAATCCCATTCTTCACTATACAGTGAATTTTAAATCATAGAGATGAAAGTGCCTCGAAAGAAATATTAGGATCCATTTAATCCTATGGTCTACCCACAGGTGGACCTCGATCACTTTGCTCTGGTAGATAGAGATTTCAAAATCCATGAGATAGATGACTTCGATTTATTCTATGTCTACTACTAGCTCAAGGACAAATTACTGGATGAGGTAGATGACATTGGCCCGTGGGAGACTAAATTGCCTTACTACATTTTCCCCAAGACCCATAGTTGCCCAGAGTTCATCAGAAAGTGCCAATCCTGCTATGACATCAACCGGAGAGCTATAGTGACCCCAGTAGGAGAGATATTATTTTCCATCAATGCCCAATCCATTCATAGATGCAGGCCCCATTGTTGAGAACACCATCCCTTTTTTCGTATGAAGCCCTTAGGGAGTTATATAAAAATTTGGACTTTTCAAGAAGGGCTAAGACCTTAGAGCTCTTCATGGCCACTAATGCCCCAATGCCTACAAAGAATCCCCCATATCCTTTATCTATATTCCCTAATAAGACCCAACAAATTGTCATTGTTTTTTCATACTTGTTAGGGTATCACACATACCAATGGGTAGATGAAGCCATGATTGGTTTCTTATCCATCCTTTCATCAGATGATAAACCATGAGTCATGTTTAATTTTTCCCAATCCCTTGCTAAAGCCATCCATGACCAATTTTTGAATTTTCATACAGAGGAGGTGTTCAAATACACCTCTCTTCTAATTTATATGTTTGTTTATTTCCAGTCCAACAAGTTCCAGTTTGAAATGAAAAAAATCAATGAAGATTATGAGCCTCAATATTTCATCTTCTGGACCACTCTACTACTGAAAGAACAAAAAAACTATACATACAAAAATTTTGTGAATTTATTTGTGCATCCAACCATCAACACACTTAGCAGTGCAATAGAGCCAAGGGTAAATGAAGAGATCAACAAAACTATGTAGCTGATAGATCAGGAAAATTCATAAGTTTGGTACTTGTACCAAAATTATACAGAGATCTGAGTCTATTAGTGTGATTTAGCCCCCTACAAAGTGCTAAATTTCCTCTCCATGAGGGTCTTTGGACTGGAGTATATAAGGCGAATAATACATGTAGATGAGCTTCACCTTGTCTCTGCAAAGAAGAAGTCCCGGTTCAAAATCAAGGCACAAATTGGGCCTTTCATTTGTAACAGTAGAGTAGCAGGGGATGATGCCGATAAGATACTTAAGGGGATGGGTTTTAGCCATATTTTCACTTGATCTTATGAGCCTGTAGGGATCATCTCCAAGAAGAGGGTGGAAAATAGGTGAACCCCTTATGTCCAAACACATAGGCTTGCAATTGAAAAATATGAAAATAAAGTAGAATGGGTGACCAACACCCTGCAAGAAGCTGAAGAACAAGTGATTTCCATCTCAGGCATCCAAACCCAAACCCCATAAGAAAGGAACGGTTCAGAAGATAAATAAGAAAAGGGGAAAGATAAAGAGAAAGAAATAGGGAGAAAGAGGCCAAGAGAGGATCAGTCATCTTCGGTGACTAATACCTCTAGCAAAGAATTCAAACTGAAATATAGGAAGAGGGCCATAATTCACATCGATATCGATCAAGGGGGTGAATCAGAGCAACAGAAAGTGATTCACATCATAGACACCCTAGGTCATCTCCAGTAGGTGGTCAAACAGTGTCCTCCCCTACATCATTAGCCACAATGTCTTTTCAGAAACAAGGTCTACAGACATCTACTTCCAGGCCTTCCATAGAAGGCCAAGAAAAATCAGTTTATGACATATTCAGAGAGATAAAGTTGAGGAATGATGTTAGGTCCCTATATTACTAGTTTAGTCCCTTATTTTTATTAGTATAGCCCCCTTATTGTTATTTTTGTACCCTTGTAACTCCAATATTTTTATTATTGTGCCCTTAAATTATTATTTTTAGGTCAGCTAGGATTATATTATGGCCCAATGGACTCCTATATATAGAATGAGGTTTTGGTCATTTGTAGCATCCAAGAATTTTTCATTTATGAAATGTATTGGATGTTTCCCCCTCGAAGTGGCTGATTTCTAAGGCATTGATCTCTCTTTTCTTCTATTTTTGGAGCTGGTTTCACAACATTTGGTATCAGAGCTTTGGATTCTAGGGTTTCACTGCTCCAAACAGGTCATCGTGGCATTTTCACTATAACTATTTTTCTACGATGAGTCTGTTATCACAAAATCTGACCCTGATAGCTTGCTGATCAAGTAGACTCTAAGTAACTCTTTCAAACCAAAATTTTGGCTGAGGCTTAGCCTCCTCAACCTGAGAGGGCTCTTTCAATAGGTTTAAGATTTTTAATTAATGATTAGATGGCTAAATCTAGAAATAAAAATGGACAAAAATGTATAACTGGTTGAATTACAGATTAGCAAAAATCTATTGGGCCATGGAGTCAAAGTAGTCTTCAAAAAAACATCATAATCAGCTAAACATGGAATTCAAGGCACTTGGAGTTTAGGTTTATAAGTGAAATAGTAACACAGTGAATAAATACAGTCTATAAGCATGTGAAGGAAGTTAGAGCATTATCCAATGAATTATAAGTAACACATGCTCATACCACTGCAAATAGGTAATTGAAAAAGGCCATAGAAATATCAAACACATAAACCCCTTGTGAATCTTGAGTAGTAAAACCAATTTCTGTATTAAGTTGAAACAACACATAGTCTGCTACAATAACACAACTTCTTTTGCTAATAAAAATGCCAAAACTCATGAATTCGACCTAATGCTTCATATAGAGCCTTTAAAATCTTGGATTCCATGATCCATCATTAGGACAATTCGAATTCTATCCTTGACACCTATTCTATTCATGAAACAAACTATTAACTACATACTGACAGCTACTCCTAAACATGTTTCAAACAACCTTATCTAAAACTTAAATACTTTCTTTGACAGCTGCTAATCCATGTCTTTGACCTTTATGATGCCTCCAGCCTTGTTGTAAACCCTACTGATTCATGACCTAACTGTCCTAAAAACCAAGAGACAAAGTTCTTGCTTTTTAGCCCTTACCCTTCATGCTTATCTTCGAGCAACTTTGATGGCATTAATGATTGTTTCATATAGGTCACATGTGGTAATATTCCATTAAAACTTCAATCTTCCAACTGTGAAAAAAGAGATCCTTGAAAAAATAAAAAGGAGATAAGATATAACCACGCTACGAAAATATCCTGTTTTCGTAGCAAAAATTTTTATGTCATTGTAAAACACTTCTTTTAACCCTTCTTTCTTCTGCTTTGCAATCTGATTCTTCATCTGTGATCCTTATCTTTCCACCAACAACATCAAAACTTGAAATCCAATAATCTTCCCTGTTTCATTATTGTTGTAGCTTCTCTTCAGATTTTGTCAGCTGTATTTCTAGGTCTTCAATCTGTCTCCTCAATTTCTTGTTGGTGGCCCTCAACTGAACATCATCATTCTTAAAAATCTAGCTTCTTTAATTACAGGTACAGTCCAAGTAAAATATTGAGCTTCACTCGTGATTGTTTCTGGTTTGGAAACCCTTTCAACTTCCCAGAGAGTCTTTATCCTCTTGAAATTTGTCTTTTCAGAAGCATACCTTCTTTCTCTCTTCCTTAGTCTAACAATTTCATAGTTAGCTAATTTCAACCTTTCTTCCATTTCTTCATAGCTGGTTTTTTTTGTTTGAGTGGAAAATACCCTATTTTTGTCACCTTCAGGTATTGGTGATGAAATGTCTATAAACTCTTCATGAACAGTGGATGCTTCCTATATTTTCTCTAACTCAATATGAAGCTCTTGCATATTTTTGGATTATTTTGTTAAAGGCTTTCTGGGCTTGAATACAAATGCTGCAACCTCATCCTCGAATTCCAGTTTCTTAGAAGATTTCATCTTCTTCAGTTTTCCTTCATCAAATTTTATGAATATGCTTGTACCAAAGGGGATTCTTCAATATCAATGGCTTGTAAAATATCATTTAAGTTACCTTTTAAGCCTGGACTCTCTCCTGAAATCACTTCATTATCCTTTTCTTTTGCAATTTGAGTTCTAGTCAATCTCCTTTGAATTGGTTTATTAGTTGACTGTTCTTGTGTCATTTCTTTAACTTCAGCTATTTTTTGTTTTGTAGGTTGAGGAGTCTCAAAAATAACCATTGATGCTTTACTGACTTGCTCTTTCACCAGATTTCTAGGTTTTAGCTTAACAAATCTTTTTGACCCTGTCATTACAGGCTTACTAGTTTCTGCTGGTGGATTTCTTTAGCCTTAGGGTTAATTCTTGTAGCTTGTGTTTCCACTCCAAAAACACATAAAAACAAAAATGATGACCATTCCCTTTTGATCCTTTGGAGTTCATGTAAAACTATCAGTTTAATTAGACCATGATGAAAAAGGGAAGTTTCACATCCTTGAGATTTCATTTGCACCTTATCTGCCATCTTAGCTATACTTCTATACAAAAAGAATGGAAAATCCAGAGAAATCATGCTAGTAAAGTGCAATAGAAGTTTAAAATGATATGAATATACTTTATGATACCTTCCCTCACAGGTAAAATACCTCTGTATGTTGAAGAGAAAATTTGCATAGGTGTCTTTGATGTAGCTCCTTGGAATTGCCTTGATTAAGTCTGTTTCTGCAAATTTGGGCTTTAGAAATAATTTACACTCCTGCATGTAAAATATGAAGCCTTTGAACCATCTCTCTTGCCCCCTAGGAATCTCTGTCACCAAAGCTATGATTTCAGGAGTAATTGACAAGTTTAGGATTCCAATTTTTTTGTTTGAGCAAGTGAAATGTAGGGAAAACTCCTTTGTCACCTGACTGTGTCCTCCCTGCAATTTTTTACAAAATTTCCAACACCCTGTTTTCTTGAAAGCCTCCAATACTGATTTATCTTTTACTAGGGCCTTTGTGCTTTCAGGCTCTATTCTTAAAAAATGTCCAGACCTATGGTTTTTATTTTCTTTTGTCATCTTTTCCTTTGAATTTCTATAACAAATCACCCTCACTTGAATTTCTGTTTATCAGCCTCACTTGATTTCAAAACAGTCAGCCTCGCTTGCTTATGGTAGTCAGTCTTTCTTGTTAATGGTATTCAGCCTTGCTTGAAAATGTATGAAGGAAGCTTTGGTATGATATTACCACCAGCCTAGTATTCGAAAAAGGCATACAGTAGTGTTTTTGCATGAGAAATGAAACAAAATACCAACCCTTTTGAATTTGAACTCACCTATCATGATTACCTCTACATTTGAAATGATGGATTTGAATTGTTGCATGCTTTAGAAATGACCCTTAGCTGACACCTAATGATGTAAAATTAACGGAATTTGAAAGTTTTTTTGATTTGACATGATCCACTATGAATCCACACTTTCGTAGTGCACTTAATTTATTTTCAGGGAAAAGCGCTACGAAAGTAGAAGCACTTATGTAGTGCAAAACAAGTTTTTTACACTGTCTGCGCTATGAAAGAGTTTTTTTGTGGCTAATTCCAAATTTATTTTCAAAAGGTTTAAGATATGACTTCTAAATAGGATATGGGACTTTTAAACCATGGAATAATTTTTTCAAACTTTATTTGGATATGAAAATGAAAATTTTGAGACTCTTACCCTATCACCTACCCTTTAAAGCATGAAATGACCCAACACCTATCTAAGACCATGACTAGGAACAATGTAAATTGTCCAAGTTTAGAAATTATTTTCCCAGTGATAACAGGTTCAGAAGCTGAAATTTTTATAGCACAAAGAAATAATCCTGAGGAACATTTTTGAAAAATTTCAGAGCTTGGTTCATAATATTTTCGGAGATATGACCTGTGGAAGTTAGGGATTTTTGCAGGATCCTAAATCTAATCTAAACAGGTCATCGCTACATTCTCTCTATAAATTTTTTTCTACGAGGTTTTAGAATCTAAAATTTTCACAAAGAAAATCCGAAATCCTTAGGGATGTCGTGGAAAACTTTTAGAGATTGATTCGCATTATTTTGGGAGGTAGGAACTGTGGAAGTTAGGGCTTTTTTAGGTTCCCGAATTTCATCTGAAAGAGGTGATCGTGGGAAAATCTTCATAACTCTCTCTCTGAGCATCAGATTGGAATTATGTAAAGCGTGGCCGCAATTACACAAACTATAGTTTCCTTTCTATTAATTTCAGAGCCAAAGGAGGAAAAAAATGCACATGGCAAGTCGTACAAGTTTGCTCTACTAAACCAATCCATAATTAGGTCATTGTGGGAGATTGGACATAACTTTGTCTTGAAGAATCCAAATCAGGTCAGACCTATGGCATTCGAACGAGGCTTTCAAGGGAAACCTCGGGGCCAAATTTCATATATTGAAGATCTAAAATCACATAGATAATCAGTTTCAATATCGAGCTCATCAAAAGAAAGAAAAAGGTGTGTATTTTTTTTCCGAATTTCATAAGTATTATGTAAAAAATCAGTTTGAAGTGATTCAAAGGGCCTATTGAGCATATATTTCGGTATTGGCTTCTAAAATTATTCCTAAAAAGAATTCAACACCCATTAATCCCTCAGAATACTCTACTATAACTCATGAAGATGAAGAATTGCAACATGATCTATCAAAATTACAAGAGAAAGTGCACCAAATTTCGCTCTCGCAAAGAGAAACAAAAAATGAAATTGAAGTTTTGAAGAAAGGCATGGAAGCGAATACGGATGGTTTGAAGAAAGGCGTGGAAGCTAAGATGGATGGCGTGGAAGCTAAGATGGAGGACATGGAAGAAAAAATGAAAGACAACATGGAAAACATGAAGAATGATCTAAAATCAGACATGGAAGGTTTGACAAAGTTGATACAATAAATGATTCTTAATGGAAAAAAGATAGTAGAAGAAACTCATGATGAGAACAAAATAGATGTTAATCATGATTTCATAAACTCTAATGTTGGATGGAAGAACCACCATATTCCAAAGATGGATATGAGGAAGTTTGATGGCAAGGATCCCGTAACATGGATACTACATATGGAGCAATATTTTGATCTCAATAATGTGCAAAACACACAAAAGGTATGCATTGAAACTTTAAATTTAGAACAAAATACATTTGTATGTTATCGATGGCTTTGCTCTCATAAAAAAATTGTCACAGGGTCAATTTTTACGAACGAAATGATAGCACATTATGAGGATACAAAGAGCAACACCTTCTTTAGCCAATTGATAAATCTCAAACAAAAGGGTTTAGTGGTGGAGCACATTGAGGACTTTCAAAAATTGAATATAAGGTTAACTGATATTCCAGAGGAACACGGGATATATGTCTTCATAGGTACTTTAAAGGATAACATCCAACATGAAGTTCGCATTTGGGAACCTGATTCATTGGAGAAGGCATTTAGGTTGGCAAGAAAAATTGAATGTAAAATTATGGCGACAATGAAGCCTACCACTCACATCTATAAAGATGGAAGTGTTCTTACTCCTAGACTTCCACAACCTACAAGGTTGACATCACAACAATTGGAAGAAAAAAGAGCAAAAGGGCTTTGCTACAGTTGTGATAGCAAATAAACTAAAGGTCATAAGTGTGCTGAGAGGAAATTATTTTACATAGATTGTGAAGAGGAAGAATAAAATGAATAAGAATCTTCAAAAGAAGAGGATATACACCAGGAACCAACCCTAGAAGAGGAATAAATGAGTCTGACCATATCGTGTAATTCATTGGCAGAAATTTCCACTCCTAAAACTCTCAAGATAGAAGGACATATCAAGAAGAATAATGTTGATTGATTCGGGTAGTACCCATAATTTTATTCATTTTAAGGTAGCCAAGGAATTGAATTGTTTCTTATACCCAACACCAAAATGTCAAGTGATGGTTGCAAATGGAGGAACTATAAATTTCTCTGGAAAATGCCATAGTATCAAGCTAACCATGGGGAATATGTACTGAATAGTCCAATGCTTTCAATTCCAATGGGAGGCGCTGATGTTGTACTAGGAGTACAATGGTTACAATCTTTGGGGACGATAGCTTTTAATTTTCAAGAACTTTTCTTGAAATTTATTTTAGAAGGAAAGGAAGTCGAATTACGGGGTATCGCAGGGAAGCCGAGAAATATAATAAGCTCTAATTTCATGAAAAATCTTCTGAAGAAGTAACAACGAGGTGTAATTGCACAAATATTCTCACTAGAAGTTCCAACATCAAAATCATCTATTTCTGCAGATCTCTAAAAAGCCTTGGACAATCATTCCAAGGTGTTTGAAACTCCCAAAGGACTCCCACCTATTCATGATCACCATCATGCTATTCATTTGATTCCAGGAAGTGTTCCTCCAAACATCAGGCCTTATATATATCCTTATGTCCAAAAGAGTGAAATTGATTGTATAATTGCATAAATGTTAGAGGATGGTATAATTCAACCTAGTCAAAGTTCTTTCTCTGCTCCAGTAGTATTGGTGCATAAGAAGGATGGATCATGGCGAATGTGTCTGAATTATTGGGAGCTCAATAAGCTCACTATTAAAGATAAATTTCCCATTCATGTGATTGATGAATTGTTGGATGAATTACATGGAGAAATATATTTTACCAAGTTGGATATTCGTTCAGGATATCATCAAATTAGAATGAAGACTGAAGATATTTCAAAAACAACGTTTCAAACTCATGAGGTTCATTATGAATTTTTTGTCATGCCTTTTGGCCTTACTAAAGCACCTTCTACATTTCAAGGGCTGATGAATTCCATTTTTAGAACCTTACTTAGAAAATTTGTGCTAGTATTTTTTGATGATACACTAATCTACAACAAGTCTTGGAAGGATCATGTTCAACATGCTAACAGGGTGCTCAAACTATTGCAAGAGAAACAATTATATGCAAAAGCATCCAAATTTTTCTTTGGACTACAAGAGGTGGAATATATGGGTCATATTATATCTCACGAGGGTGTTAAGGTAGACCCTAAAAAACAACTAAAATTCCTACCTTAAAAACTACTGGGTCAAGTACTCTATAGAGATCACTTCCATTGCATACTTTCTGTTAGCACTCAGATTGAACCTCAAGGCTAAGAAGAGGCAATCCGAGGTAACCACAAACCAAGATTTCGATCTGACACCTAGCCCTACTAGACCAGAGAGGGCTCTCTCTTTGCCAATGAAGGGTGGCTGCAATAAGTGAATCTTAGGCTAGCTATGAAGTACGGGGATTTGATTTGAAAGTTTTGGGTCAAAACAACAAGAGATAAACAATCATTGGGCTATGGAGTCGAGGTTGGTTTCTACCTGCAAACTTGGGGCAAAATAAGCAGTATGATCAGCTAGATAAATGATGTAGATGGGAGAAGAAAAGAGGAGAAAGCTCGCTGCCCTGCAGGCATCAATTAATGGATGAATCTCCAGTGGCAGTTTTAGCAGAAAGGAAAACATAGGGTTATTAAACAGAGCAACTAAAAAAGGATGGATTCTGTAAAAAAAACCACTGCATTTAACAACATAGTCATTGTGAAAGGAGCATCATGCATGGATGGATTCCTAACACTTCCTTTAGAGAATTTTGTAACAAAATTAGTAGAAAAACACAATATGAAAATAATCTTATAAGGAAAACATGTTGAACATGAAACACTGTGATGGATCCCAAATTTTAAAGGGCAGAAACTTCTTCATTAACATAATATTTAGGAAAATTTACACAATCCAAAGCAACAGTCTCTCTGTTGAAAATCAAACCCTTACATCCTCAAAAATATTCCTATATATACCCTATTACAAACTTATTTTGATTCCTCTACATAGGACTCAAAATAAAAATAAAAAATAAAATATATTTGTGCTGGAAAGTAAAATAAATTAAATTACAACTAAAGAATTTAATTAAATCATCTAAAATAAAATGAGTTTGCTACAATATGTCGAACTGTTAGAAGTTTGCTGAAGTTTGTTCATGAAATCTAGGATTCCTTTGTTGAATCTGAGCCTAAAAACTCTACCTCTTGAATGCCACTTTGCACCTTCCTGCACAACTGCCCTCAAATTCTGGAGATGCATTTTCCACTTTGCTGAAATTGGGAAAAGGTCTCCAATATTTTAATGCTAAAAATATGAGTCAAATCTGCCACATATATTCTTTGAATCTGAAGATGAATCGAACGCCCAATTATTGCAATGACTGCCACCTATGCCATTCTTCAAGCCTTGTTTGTTCCAAGTTTCAATTGTAAAGGATCTAGAAAGCTCTGAGGAATCTGAAGAATCATGATCAATGGCATTGAGATCCCCATCCTCCATTACATAGCCAGGACAGGATGGCTTGTAAGCAATTTCTATTTTAACCTCCAGTCCATTAATAACATCATTGTGCCTTCTCAAAGCTGAACGTGTTTTCACTGCTTGTTTAAATGGGTTCTCCAGCTTTTTTCAATACATCATGTAAATGGGCCTCCCTAACACCCCAAATATCTAAAGATGATAACAAAGCATCAAATTCCTCAGCAGTGTCAATAACCTTCCAGATGCCATCCTCGATAGATAAAATTTTAAAGGAACATGCCCACTGTCCCTATCGAATTTTAGTAACATTATCCTATTTATCTTCGGGATAAAGAAACCCATTTGCAAGACAAAAAAACCCTTGTTTTGCTTTCAATGTATCTACTGAATTGAATATTGAGCTCACAATCCAGCACTAATGCTGGAACCTTCTGAATATTGGAATGTACATGCTCTCCTTGCAAAAGAAATGTGCGATCTTTGATCTCAGGATGCAGAGACCTGTCAATATCAATAGGTAATTAGCTCACAGACAACAACCCATGGCTTACCACATTGAGTAGGGAAGAGCTAGTTCTCATGCTTTTCATGCAGACCTCTCAAATAATCTAATGACATGCTATTTTCTTTTGCTCTCTTTCGTAACTGCAAATGTCTATGGCATGAGTCTGGAATGGCCCTCAAGTAAATAAATCCATCAGGAACAAGCCCAGGTAAAACATAAACAACTGGATCAAACCATGAATCATAGATGCTAAGCTCCATCCCATTCATCCACTTTGTCTCATGAATAGCTCGCACAAACACCATTCGATCGCTGAAAACACTTCTTTCCATGAGTCATAGAGGCTTTAATCCACCTGCAGACTCTCTCTCTTGCATCACCCTCATTAAAAAAACGTAATTCTGAAATGTGTAAGCATACCATTGAGGTTCAACATAGAAATCATCCAATATATTGAAATGATCAGGCCCAATGTCTTGCCACTTAGAAATAGGCTTAGGAACCACCTCTACAAGGTCACGTAACTCAAGTGTCTCATTCACAATCCTCTGTAGAAATGTGGTTTTTCCAACAATAATATTACCTTCCACACAAAACAGTGAGCCTCTTTTTCTGCATTTTTCTTTCTCCATCTTGCACGGTTTCTTCTTCCAGCTCTTCATCCACACTCTCCTTGATGTAAGAAGTTATACTCTCTGCATATTTCTTGTGGATGATCCCAATGGAACTACATAAAAACTCAACCATCTTTTCACTACCATCTCCAAAACTGCTAATACAATGAGTTGATAGACACTTTGGCCAATTATATTCCTCCACATAGAATTACTGATAAAACTTCCAGTTCTTCCTACAGGTAATATTTTCATCAAATCATCATTTTAAGGTTATGTTGCTAGTGCCAAAGCACCAAGTATATCCATAATCAGATTGACCCAAAGAAACTGAACCAAAGTGAGGGGGGAAGTTCCTATTATACATGCAGAAACAAAATTCAAAACTAGAGAAACCACATTAACTATCAGCTAGAACTGCACAAATTTTTGAATGTTTACATATATTGAACGCCCCCATTTAGCTACATTTACAATTGTTGCAAAATTTTCATCTAAAATTGCCACATCTGCGCTTTCCTTCACAACCTCAGTCCCAACAATGCCCATAGCAAGCCCAATGTCGGCTTCATGCAAATTTGGTGCATCATTTGTGCCATCACCTGTCACAGCAACAACTTCTACCAAAGTTGTGCGCAACTGTCTCACCAAGGTGTGCTTTTCCAATGGTGAAGATCGTGCCATAACCTGAATCTTTAGTATCAGAGTCTTCATCTCTTCTAAGCTATTTTCACGAAAATCAGGTCCTTCAATTGTTACACCATCATCTGTTAAAATGCCACACTCTGCTGCAATTGCTTTTGTTGTGTTAATATTGTTACCAGTGACCATCCTCACTGTAATACTTGCAGCCCTACAGAGTTCAACAAATTCTTTGACACCAAGACGCACAGGATCCTTGATGCCAACAATGCATATACATGTATAACCATTTGTAGGAATGTTTTGTCTCCACTTCTGACCCTTTAGCAACATCATAGCAACATAGGTCAATGAGGCCAATGATAGCTACAAGGGATGTCCATAGATCATGATTCATATTTGCAAAAACAATTCTTTTATGGTTACTCTTTCTCTCTGATTGCTTTTTTTCCTCAAGTTGTCGAATTAATCATGCACAAAGGTGTATTTATTTGCTTGTATTTCTTGTAAGTGAAAAAATGAAAATCCAGCATACAAGGAACATGCAAACCGCCAATGGGATTAGAAGAATCAATGTTGTCTGACTTTGACTTATCATGGGACCCCAAATGCTTTTATGTGGAATAATCAAAACAAATACTAGGGCTTTTCCAGCCAGTTGAAGCGAGGCACTTTCTAATGTATATTGTGCACCTTGAATTCTTGCATCAGAGGTCTTGAAAGTTTCGTTGCCCAATCTGGATATATTATCCAATTTAATTTTGAGATACAGAGCTGCTCCTGCCACCACAACATTACTAGATTTTGTAGCTTCCAATAGTATAGGTTTGTCTACATCACTGTTTCGGGGAAATAACACTCTAGAGGTTGGTTGGGATACAACCTCCACAGAGCAGGGGCGTACTACTTAACAGAGACTCACACAATCATGCACGTTCAAAAAAACTAAATAGAGCAGAATGAGAGATTTACCCGTTGGTCCTACGTTTGAAGTAGATCCACGTGGGGTCCAAACCCCCAGCAACCGTCCTTCCTCCTTAACCTGAAATACAAGAAGAAACCAGCACAAAGGACAAGTTGTCTGACATATATCTACTCTAAATGTTAGTGAGATTCATATAAAACATTAAATAAATCATAATGAATGTACATATAACAAATATTCTCATACATAAAAGCATACACTAACACGTTTGTTTAGGGAGTAAGCAATGTACATTGTAAATGAGTACGTGCTAAGTAATCAAGTGGAGAGATCACACTTCCAAGGCCTTCGCAGACCGTCGTCCGGATCCGTCCAGCCCTTGCCTCGCTAAGACTCCTTCCAAACCGGTGCATACGAGATAACATATAAAGGGATGTATATCTCAAGGAAACAAGGGTTTCCTGAAATGAACTGGGAAAGTGCAGGAGGCACGGGGAATCAAACTTGGATAGGGAACCAACAGAGTATAATATCAATACTTTCTCTCTCTCCCTTAGGCCATACACATGAGGGCTTTTTATAGTCCCTCCAAGTAGTTTCAGCAGTTGGAAACAGTTGGCCACGGGCTGAGGTGGTTGAACTACCTGAGTAACCATCAACCCAGCGCAAAATTAGGGATTTTATATATATTTTTTAATCATTTTAATGGCATACGCGGAAAAGTCTAGATGTACTCGCGTATACACGCGGAAAAACACGGGCATAGTCGCGTATGGAGGATTTTCCACTGTTTTTAAGTGAATTTGTCCAAGTCTGTAGGAATGGGTGCCCATAAAGACATGAAGCAATCATGAATCATGTCAAGGTGAGAAATGATGCTATAACAGATGCCCCCTAATATATGAGGTCAGAAGGGGTACATGATGGCCGAAATGTATTATGCACATAGAAGGAACTTCGCAAGGACAAGAGAGGACTTCACCAGATTTCAGCCTGCCAAAAACCAATGAAAGAAACCAGAGAGTCAACTCATGCTGAGGCGGGCATACCCATGCTCAGTCAAAAATACATCATATGGAAAGTAGTGAATAGATCCAACATGTATACAAGTATAGCTGAACTAAAAGTACACAATGAATCATCTGAGCATGGCCCGGAAATACAAGTCTGAATCAATGTCCAAGTATCACATATAGAAAGCTAATCAAAGATGGTGCAACTGGATGTCTGATCATATAAGTAACTGAATCTCCAAGTACCGAATCATAAGAGGTGGATCAAATGGTACAATCACGCAACTCGGGAGCCAACATATAGGATGCTGTTGTACTAAACTGCAACATATAAGGGTGGACAGCATCACTGGCAGAAACTGAATGGACTGTCAAAAGTGAACCGAAAAATCCTGATGCAACCCAAGGTCTTCACCGATCACTATGGCACAATTCTACACAATGGGAATAAATGAGCTGAAGTCGACCATGTGAGAAATCGTTGGATTACCGGGCAATGATGTATCCCATTAACCAACGCGAGACAACCCACCGATAATGATAATGAGTGTCAAGGTGCCCCAGTACAATCTAACAAGTGCGAATGAATGAGTTGAAGTCGAACACTTGAAAGAATCTACCAATCAAGAGGCAATGATGAATCCCCACTGTCGATAGCGAAGAGTCTGCCACTGATGACTGCAAACCCTAAGGTACTGACAAAAAGACTCTAGACCTTATTCCCAGAGCAATGAGTCCGAGTCGATGGGAAAAGATCTGCTGGAAGGAAGGCATTAAGGCATCCCACATCAGTCCAGCACGAGTGTAACCCGCAGGCCAAGATTTGGAAGGAATCGGACGAAGTAGAGTGACGGAACCAAAACCGAAGTACGTTTCCGATGTGCACAAGATGAAGCTAGCGCACGGAAGAAACCCTCTGAACCAACCAATAATGAAAGCTGACACAGAGGCGAGAAATCCACCGATAGGGTCAAATGGAAATCAAGGTACCGCACGAATCCCAAGTGTGATAATGTGTGCTGATGTCGAACACAAGGGAAATCACTCAGTCAAAGACCCACGATGATGATCAAATGCTGAGCATGAGGTCACCTATCAATGATGGAAATAGGCCCAAGGTGCGGCTCTAGGTTTGCTCTCAGAGCAATGTGTCGTAGTCGATAAGAGACAAACCCGCCGACAAGAAGTCAATGGGGACCTTCTCAAACCAGCACGAGCAGAAGACCAAAACATCTGATGTGATAGAACATGATACTAACAAGACTGGGAAGGCCGACTGAATAATGAGTCAAGAGACACCGCAGAATGGCCGACTCAGGTTAGACTTCCCTTGAACAAAAGCACGACTCGTGATGACCATGGCAGTAAAAAGTGACACTGTATAAGTCTGTTATGCAAGAGGCAAAACAAACTCTCCATATGATTGGAAGAGATAACCAACCGAGGGAGAACTGACAAGTGAAACATGGTAAAGGCTGAACCTAGGTCAAAACTAAAACCATCCCAAATGAAGGAAATATATATAAGTATATGTGCTTTGTTCAAGGGCGACAAAACTGACTCTGTACTGCCATCTAAATAACGAAGATACATCACGTTCCCGCTCTTTTTTTTATATTTTATTTTTTTGTCTTTTTCATATAATAAGCCTGAAAAAGAATAAAAGAATGATATGGTACAATGGATAGAACGAGTATCAATAAATCAGATGCACTAGTTCCTGGGATTGGAACAATCCTATGCTCAATGCAAGGTGGCGAAAAGTGGTAAGTGATACTCAGAGGAATGTTCCATCCATGGGTACAAAGGTGTCAAGTCGTGATAGCTAAGTGCATGCAATGGTTAACTTGTACAGAAAGTCAAGGTCAAAAGTTGGCTTAAACATCGAGTCCAAATGAAGCCGGCTAAAGGCCAGGATAAATAAGTAGCCAATATGCAATGCAGTAATACAACTTAACGACACCAGGGAGCCTCTAGGGTATAAGCCAGAAAAATGATAAGTGATGAAGGAGAAGAATGAAGCTTCAACACAGAAGACATGGCGGGACTAAAGAGGACTCCCGAGCCTACATAAAAAGCAGCATGGGCAACAAGTGATAGCGAGGAACTAACTAGGAAGCCCATGTAAACGAAGGCTCTACCATCAAGTCACGATTAAAAATCGACGAGTGAAATGGGTGTAATGCTCATGACCTAATGGGATCGACCCTAAGGCAAGTGATCAGTATGGAGGCTAGTATGCAAGATGCAATGGAAAGTGATACCCTAACCTATATGCCAGTGAAGATCATATACCTGCCGTGAAGAGCCGGAAATCATGGATCAAAAACCGGAAAAAATCTCAAAATCGTCAAAATGTACCTGAAAACATACCAAACTGGGCACTTCCAAGCAATCGAGTTATACAACATAAGATAGATCGAAAAAATAAGCATAAGGAATTTTTTGCGAAAATTTTCAATTTTTAGCCATAAATACACAAATTATCTCTCATTTGGTTCATTATTGCATAGCTGATTTGGAAAAAGAGCTCTGGAGCTAAAAACTTGTTTCGTCAAATCAGGAACAACCGACCGTCGGAATTCAGCGAAACTTCAGGTAGGCTCCTTAATCATCCTGTTTATTCATTTTGTCTGTTTGAAAATTAAAATTAAGTGATTTTTTGCTTAGAAACCCTTGCTAAAAATTGCGTACCTGCGCATACTCGGGTTTAATGAAGGAAACCCGCGTATACACGCGACTGTGTACAGGGAAAACCGCGTATGCGCAGGGGCGTAACCAAAAAAGCGTGGCTAATGCAAATTTTATTGAAATTTCTCAAGATGACCATCTCATGGAGGTAACGTGAGCATAGTGCAGTAGACCAAGAGGTCATATAGGACCGCGCAGCTCAAAACATCCTCCGAAACTGCGGATTGTTAAAATTCTTCAAAATTCCCAGGAAGGGGAAATTCCCTTTCGAAAGATGAGTCGCCAGTTCTGTTTCGGGGAAATAACACCCTAGAGGTTGGTTGGGATACAACCTCCACAGAGCAGGGGCGTACTACTTAACAGAGACTCACACAATCATGCACGTTCAGAAAAACTAAATAGAGCAGAATGAGAGATTTACCCGTTGGTCCTACGTTTGAAGTAGATCCACGTGGGGTCCAAACCCCCAGCAACCGTCCTTCCTCCTTAACCTGAAATACAAGAAGAAACCAGCACAAAGGACAAGTTGTACAGCATATATCTACTCTAAATGTTAGTGAGATTCATCTAAAACATTAAATAAATCATAATGAATGCTTGTATAACAAATATTCTCATACATTAAAAGCATACACTAACACGTTTATATCGGTAACAGCATGATACTTCTGTATTATAAATAGTACGTACAAAATTAATCAAGTGGAGAGATCACCTGATCCTTCCAAGGCCTTCGCAGACCGTCGTCCGGATCCGTCCAGCCCTTGCCTCGCTAAGACTCCTTCCAAACTGGTGCATACGAGATAACATATAAAGGGATGTGTATCTCAAGGAAACAAGGGTTTCCTACAATGAACTGGGAAAGTGCAGGAGGCACGGGGAATCGGACTTGGATAGGGAATACCAACAGAGTATAATATCAATAATTCTCTCTCTCCCTTAGGCCATACACATGAGGGCTTTTTATAGTCCCTCCAAGTAGTTTCAGCAGTTGGAAACAGTTGGCCACGGGCTGGGGTGGTTGAACTACCTGAGTAATCATCGACCCAGCGTGAAATTAGGGATTTTTAATATATTTTTTAATCATTTTAATGGCATACGCGGAAAAGTCTAGCTGGACTCGCGTATACACACGGAAAAGTACGGGCATAGTCGCGTATGGGGGATTTTACACTGTTTTTAAGTGAATTTGTCCAAGTCTGTAGGAGTGGGTTCCCAAAAGCCATGAAGCAATCATGAATCATGTCCAGGTGAGAAATGATGCTATAACAATCACCTTCCACATGGAAATTAGAACCCGTTTGTGCAAGCAAATAACCATCTTTTGTGGCTAGATACATATCAATACCTCGAAGGTCAAAATGCATTATGATGTCTGTTAAACTACTCATTGGCATTCCTAAAGCCACAACACTAGTAGGAGCTACATTAGATGAATCTTTAACAGAAGCCAATGACAGGAATAAGAGTTCTTTAGACTGACCAAATGTCAAGCCCCAAGTAGTGAGTCCATGCTCACTATATAGTGCATTTTGAAACCATTTTGTTTCCCAGAAAGCATATGCACTTGTTGGAATTTCCTCTCTGAATGGTTGTCCTGTGCTAAAAGTAGTTGACTGATGATACTAGAGATATCCTTGACCTCTTTCAGCTAATACATTTCTCTTTGAATTATTGGTTGTATTTGCAAACAAGATGAATGTCTCAATAAAATTTGAATAGTAAGAGATGAGTAATCCATTTTTTCCCATGAAGAAAACTTGCGTTGTGTATGGATTATTTGAGTATGCTAGGAAAGTGCAGGCTTTACCTGCTCTTCTTATGTCGAATATGAAGACAATCTTCCCTTTAGTATAGATGACACCATTAGATTAGCTAAATGGGTTGCAGATGCATTGTTTCCCTCAAGAACTGATCTTGTGCTTGCTTTGGCATATCTGAGAAATTCACCACAAAGATTATTGGAAACAACAACAACTGAATGTTGAGCATTTTTTGATGTAAAAGACCATGTTATTATTGTTATGGTTATAAAAATTGCAATAAGGAACACCTTTAAATAATAAATCATGAGCAATATTTTCAAAGTGACATCAAGAAGCATCTTTGTGACTATATAGCCCAATATCATAAGCTCTTGGGAAGAGAGAAGGGCAGTGTCAAATTGTCAATACCCACTCTCTTGGCATTCAATATACTCTGGAAAGTATTTTCCAACAAGGAAGTAGTCACCTCGACCATAGCCCACTAGATTTGCAGCTATAAACCATGAAAAAGGTGAGAAGTTTTCACAATGTAAAATTATAAGGACACATGTTAATCTAGGTTGTCATTGATGATGACAGTGACCAGGATGGAAAATATTCTTGCATGATCTAAATGGCCATAATACTCTAGAATATGCCTTTCCCTAACACATTCATAATAATAATGATGCCCTTAATATACATGAATGAAAACCTAATTGTATGGAACCCTAAGCATATGAAGAAGGAGCCCTAGACATCAAATATTAAGAGCTGCCATAAATAAAATTAGAATGAAAGCCTTAAAAATTTAAGTTTCTTGATCGTAAAATGACCTTACTTAAGGTTGGGACTACCATAGGCTTGAAGAGGGAAATTTTCCCTTTCTAATGAGCTATCACTTGCCTTCTAACTCCTTCTAGTTTGAGAGAAAATTGATTTTCAAGTTTGAATATAATATTTTTAAAGGCTAGCCGACCTAAGCCTACATGTCCATGTCGGCCTCCCTCCAACAGACGTGTCCCTTTATTAAAGGTCGAAGTCATATATAAATATGACGCCCAACACCTCATTTCAACCATGAATTCGGTCAAAAATTCAGAAATTGGGCACAGAATTAAGAAGGAGGGTGAGAAGGACTTTGGCATCCCGTTTTGGGCTAAATATTTGTGATTGGGTTACCTCAGGCTAGTGGATAGCTCGAACTAGGACAATCATCTTGAAACCTGAAGTATACACCTATGTTTGCAGCACTGGATTGTGCTCATTTGCTGGAGGATAGGACTCTGATATTTGTTACAAATTGCAGTCCCATGGAGGCTAGGCTCTAGCGTTGGTGGCTTGGAACTACAACTCAGTTCTGTAGCTTGCAGTCCCATTGAAAAACTTCGGACCAATGATCCAAGGCTTGTATAGGCTCGGATTAGTTAGCATTTATACCTCAGATCAGTGAAATAAATCCACAGACCTGTGATTATATTAAACTGAACCTCAGACTTGTATTGCAGCCTATTTTAGGCTCAGATTAGCTCAGTCCTGTGGATAGGTTTCTCCTTAAATTAGACTTGAGGGAAGCTCGGTGCTATTGGTTCAGTTACCTGTGGCAGCTTCTGTGTGGAGAGCTTGAACTTGCCTCCTGTAGAAGCTAGTATTACAGAGGGTTGTCTCGGATTGCAGGTTATTTTGGATTGCAGTCTTGGACTATGTCAAATCTATGAGTTATCTTGTCTCAATTGTTAAGTTATTGGCTACAACAGGTTCATTATCTAAAGCAGTGAAGTATGAGGAGTACTGAAGATATTATTTTCCGGTCATTTAAGAAGAAATTAATAGGGACATCATCATCATTGTTATAGAATGTGACCTACAATAGTTCAAGAAGTAAAAGTGGTACCAAAGCACAACCACATAATCAAGAACAGTGTAATCACATCATCAAGGGAAGAACACATTCAGTTCTCAGAATTGAAGGAAGAACAAATGCATCAGTTTTATCATTAGAACGGATCTTAAGCATTGAAAATAAAACATAAAATATATTTTTTAATTGAGCATCTTTGGAGCATTGTTGTCCTAGAGCAACATTATAATAGTAGGGAATACTTGAAGAACACAATACTTGCAGCAGTTTTTGGACAGACCCTTGTAGACTTCTTGTTGAAGTAGTGTAGAAGATGGTCTTGGTGACATTCTTGGAGACCTTGATTGAAGCCCTCATGGAGTGACCTTGGAAATATTTTTTGGGTACCATGAAGAGCTATGGAGACACCTTTGTGTGAAGAATAAGGTTGTCATTGATGACGTAATGTGGAGACTACAATGAAGACTAAGTGAATATTGACAGGGCTCATTGAAGAAGACATTGGGAGTCGTAAGTATAACCAAATATATCTTGACGGAATGAAGCAGGAGGTTGGAGCCTCATAGAGACAAGGTTGGTGCCTTGGTATATAGGGTTGGAGCCCTTGAGGTTGGTGCCTCAGAATTGACAAGGTTGGTGCCTTGGAAGATAGGGTTGGAGCCCTAGAGGATAGGAGTCCTCAAGAGACCAGGTTGGAGCTTGTACCATATATAGGGTTGGAGCCCTTAAGGTTGGTGCCTCAGAATTGACAAGGTTGAAGCCTTGGAAGTCCAAGTCGGTGCTTGGAAAATATAGGTTGGAGCTTGGGAGATTGAAGATTGGTGTCTTCATCTAGGGTTGGAGCCCTACATATATTGTACTTGATTTATTGTAAAGAATAAATTAATAAAAGAATTTATTCTTACTGTTCATTTTGTGTTCTAAATATAATTGATCTAACTGGTAAAAAGAACAATTGAAAAGAAATACTGATTCACCCCCCTTTCAGTGTTTCCAACAGCATATGCATCAGGCGTAACCAAGAGTCAATCATTCATTTGGGCATATCTTTTGATCCAGAAGCCAGTTTTGGGAGTGCGATATATCGTCGGAAAGCTCTTTTTGAGATGCTTCTGATGAATAAGTTTAGGACATGATTTTCACTGAAGCTTATGTGAAGAACATCTGTGAAAACTAGACATAGTAAGAGTCCAATTTGATCGCTGGTGATAGGCTGCAAAGACTGGAACTAACACTTTCTTCCCATTTACAACTATAATATTGATGTTCCCAAGAAAGGCCAGACATAAGAATCTCATTTTGTTGTTTTCAGTCCAACTTTTCCAACTGGTCCATCTACAGGACCATCAAGCACCAGAACTCTAGTGACACTTAGTTGCTCAACGGACTCATCCAGTGCAAATTTAGTGCCCAAAATGGGTCAAGTAATTTTCCAAAAATTTACTAACTGATCAACAATAACACTTATAGATCTACTGGAATTCAAAATCCCACACCAGGTAATTCTCCTAATGGAGAGTACATATAAGTGTTTATGCCAATAAAATTTCCTGAACTATCAAGAAGAGGACCTCCAATGGTCCTTTACGATCTGTCTGGATCACATTGTGTATTGGATGGCCAGTTGTAGCTGAAATTATATACTTGGAAAGCCCACTAATGATAGCAGTCATCAAGGTGTGATCCAAACCAAATGGATTCCCAATTTCATACACTTTTTGTCCTAGAAAAATATTTGCAGAAATTTCGACTGCCATGGGTATCAATTTATATTTTGGCACATTCGTCCATAGCACTGCAACATCGTTATCTTGATCATGTCAAACTACCTTTGTGTCATGTGTTGACTAAACACCAATAGTTACTCTCAAATATAACAATAAATTCATGTCTTGATATTCTTTAGAAATATCTAAAACTATCATAATAGTGCTCAATTACCACTTGTATATTTCATGAATAAGTTTGGAAAGGGTCTCATTAGTAAGATCCAAGATAAGCAGGTGGGAGAGCTTTAGTTATGACTGTAAGTTTATTTCGAAATAACACATGAAAATGCACCAAAATGCATGTCTAGACTCTTTATAAGTTATAAATACTCATCTGAGCAGCAAGCCTAAAAAATGCTTATGAAATTTGAGTTATTGCATCAAAAGGTTGATTGCCAACATCATCTCTACTTTAAGTAGATATTGTTGGATGAAAGAGAAGTTTGCTAGCATTGATTCTTAAGTAATAGGGTTGGTTCCTACAGCTGACATAGAAGGAATTTTGGCACTACGAAGTTTGGTTACTACTTGGGATATTTACAAAGTGTTGTTGCAGGGACATGAAAGTTATCATTTGGTTGAAAACTTTTGTACTCTCCTTGATTGTAAGTTAGATATCCTAAAAACCATCTAATATGGTTAGCCTCCTTTCAGGTAAGGATGGGCTTCCTTGACCCTCTATAATGATGTTTACAATTTGGGGACTGTTGTAGCTCCTGGAACAATATCTTGGTTTGGTAACTGATGTGGATCTCATGTTTGAGTTTATGGATAGGCCCAGGATTAGAAGATCATAATAAGATTTGGGCAAGATATCACCACCTCCTTTGTTTTGGTACGGTAGAAATGAAGATCACTTTGACATTCCTTTTCCAAATTTGTCCTCCAAGCAACTCCTAAGGCCTCCTCAAGTTGCCCACCAAACTGATCCACACAATATTCATCACTTTAACCCAATACTTGACAAAATGCTCCAAGTTTGTTGCCCAATCATTGTGGCAACTATCACTAGTTTAGGGCATATAACCATGAGATTTTTCCCCTCCTCATTGACTTCCACATGCTGCCCTATCACGATTTAAAATTGATCCACAAGTTAGGATCCAACATCTACAAGAATGCACTGAAATAAATACCTTAAGTTCACTGTTTTGAGGTATCCTTCATTGCTACAATCTAGGCCTGGTTAGGGAATCACACAGTCCATTCTTCTAGCCTTCAATTCTGCCTAGAATTTCTCTAGACGAAAGTGGCTGCCCTTTGGAAGTACCCTCCTCCTCAACACTATTGTCTTGGGCATGAGTACATTCCTTTGGATTCACAAGTTGCAAATATTTTTACAAAGCCCCTAGCAAATGCAAAGTTTAAGATGCTGAGGGAGAGACTACGTTCGGTGGAGAACACTTTCCTTACAAAGAAAGCATTTATAGTTTTTATCTATTGATCAATTAGCTCTATAACACTGATGGCATATCAATAAGACAGATTTATACCATGTAATGATATGCTCCAACAGATCCATCTTCCTAGTTTCCTATGTGCAACAAAGAGAGAGCAAAGTGATGGCTGGACACTAATTTGTCGTGGATGGAACGTGGCAATGATGCAGAGAGAGAAAGTGAGGGCACATGCATTCTTCCAATTTTCATATACCAGACTCATCATTGTCCCAAATTTAGAACTATTGTTCATATTTAGCATTCCAAATAGCTAGAATTTGCTTTTACCAATTGTAGCATGTAATATCCCCAAATAGGGATAATAGAAAAATAACAATATTTCCAAAACTTGGGCACATAACAATCTGAAAATTTATTGGTATATAAAAAATTCTACACTAAACCCAGATTTATATTCAAATCACTGATCTGATTTTTCTGCTGAAAGAATTAAATTTCTAAGTATTTATGAACTTAGAAAAAGTACAACAAATCCCTTTATTTCTGCCCAGAAATTCCAGAAATGAAATAAAATGAATTTCTTTTAATTTTTCTGAGTTAAAACAGAATTAAGTATGTACATTTAAACACAAAGTACCTCAGGAACTATTTTTTAAACCCTAGTCATCCTCTTGAAAGTTCAAATTATTAGATCTGTCATTTGTGTGAATACAATTTTTCGGTTTCTTATGATTAATCATTAACCTATAAATCTAACAAATCTGTATATGCCCATTACTTCAATAGTTTTGACAGTAGTAGATGGTATTGGTTGCATAGTTTAGTTTTCATTTATCATTTGTCTCATTTGATTGTACGTCTTTTGTAGGTTATTGGCCATGTTTTTCTTGTAATAACGTTTTTGGACATTTTTTCCAGCTAGTGCACTTTCTGGAGGTTTCTCTGACACAAGAACCAACTTAGAGGCACCAAAAGTTTCAACATTTTGGGTAGCAGTTTTAGAAAAGGAGAACAAAAGTTCTTCCAATGTTTCTGTGAAGAATAATGTTGCAAATATTAGTGATGCTACCAAGGTATTTTTCAACAAGAAGAAGAAAAATAAGATTTATATAATGCTTATAAGGTTCAAGAGAAGGAGGAAGATGTGAACCTTCCAGAACCATCCAAAGTAGTAACCGATGTTGTCAAGGGTAAGACTTCCTGAAAAGAGCCTGAGAAGCAAGTCCTGAAAGAAGTGGATGACTGGGAAGATGCAGTTGAGCTTTCAACTCCTATGAGTCAAGTAACTATTTTAGTTACTAAATGTTCAGGAGACAGAAAGTACTCGAGTGAGTTTTTTTGACAATCAAGGATCAGTGTAAAGATCTACCAAATCATTTTGAAATTTCTCTAGACACTATTGAATTACTTGGAAATTCCCAAGCACTTGCAAGTAATGTAGGAGAGGCTAATGCATTAGCAAGCACTGCAAGAGGACTTGAAAGGCAGCCGAGTGGGAATTATCTACTTGAACGTTGTGGGAGAAATATGGCCAGTTTCGATGATGATAGATGGGCCAAGCTGGTGGATGCTTTTGCTGCTGGCTCTGATATGCAGATGGATATGGGTCTAAGTGGTTCCTCTTCTATGTTTCAACTTGGCTAAAGTTAAATTTACTGCTTTGCAAGAAATACTTGTGCAACACAAATGAGTATGAATGGCATCCTTCCTGGAGGGCCTTATGTGCAAGCACCATGTCCACAAGTTGGACAAGTGAGAAATAATTTTGATGTTGATAGGTGGTAGCATGCTTCTGGTTTGTAGAATGGTTTGATTCCTCCTCCAGAGCCTTCTTTTCCCACAATTCATAAATCAGAGAACCGATATGAAGTCGGCAAGGTTTCTGATGAGGATCAATTGAAAAAATGACAAATTAAATCCATCCTTAATAAATTAACGCTCCAAAAATTTGAAATTTTTTTTGAACAGGTCAAAGAAGTGAACATCTTCATGGTATAATATCTCAAATATTTGACAAAGCCTTAATGGAGTTGAATTTTTGTGAAATGTATGCAAAATTATTTTTTCAACTTGCTGCAGGATTACCAGAATTTTATGAAGATAATGAAAAGGTTGTTTTCAAGCGATTTATTTTGAACAAATGCCAGGAAGAATTTGAAAAAGATGAAAGAGAAGAGGCGGAGGCTAAGAAAGAAGAAGAGGATGGTGAAAAAATCCTTTCAGTAGAAGAAATATGAGAGAAGAAGGCTGCAACACAATGATGAATGCTAGGAAATATAAGGTTTATTGGTGAGATTTATAAAGAAAGTATGTTGATTAAAAGAATTATGCATGCATTCATCATGAAATTAATTGGTGAATTTCAACATGCAGAGGATGAAAATCTTGAAGCTTTGTGCAAACTGATGAGCACTATTGGTCATATGATTGACCATTCAAAGGCCAAGGAAAATATTGATGCTTACTTTGATAGGATGAAAAAAATGTCCAATACCTAAGGGCTTCCCTCTAGGCTGAGGTTCATGTTGAAGGTTCTGATTGATCTAAGGAGGAATGGAAACAAAGGTGGAAGTTTGAGGGCCACAAGAATATAGAGGAAGTGCATCGGGATGCTATGCAAGAACTACATAGACAGGGAGGCCGCTCTCTAGGTAACAATATGGGACATGCAGGTCGGAGACTTGTGACACCACTTGATCATGGTGTGAGAGGACTTGCAATGCCACCTTACATGTCATGTGCACAAATGGGTTCACTTCCACATATGGGTGGGATTAAAGAGCCACAACCCCATATGGGACCATGTGATTGTGGATTCACCAGTCAAGATGCTCAGATTGTGGATTGGGCTCAAATTGAAAATTGGTCTATGCCAAGCCCTCCAACACACAGATCTTCTAATGATGGCCACTTGAATCTTGGTCCTAATGGAGGTCTTGGAAAGGGAATAGAAGGGAGGGCTCAACCTTTGCCATATGCCAAGAGTGCTCTAGCAGATATTCCACCATTCACATATTTGAGTGATAGACGAAGAGGTGTATGTATGATTTCAGATTGCAGTCCCGACCAGATGCCAGTTGGTATGAGAGATGAAATTTTGACAAGGACTTATGCTGCAAAAAAAAAATTATTTGCAAAATCACGTGTCCAGGAAATAAATGTTTTGGATAATGACAGAAGAGAGTTTAAGAATTCATACTCATCAGGTGAAAAAGGTGGGAAGACTGCAAATGTTGAATTTCAACAAGTGACAAGGTTTTTTCAATCATGGCAAAAAAAAAGTGGTTGAAATAAGGGTCAAACCATGCTGCCAATAGGAAAATAAAACTATGCGAAGAAGGGGTGGGAAACATTTTGGTTGGAAAAAAAGGATCTATCAACATCACCTTGAAGAAGCACGTAGTTTCGAGAGTAGTTTGCTAGGAGAGGTGGGAAGATATGGTCGAAATTTGTTGGTGGAAGAATTGTGGTCTGCACACAAAACCGCACTCGAAAAAAACAAAACCACAAGAAGCATAAGGTGGCAACTCACTAAGAAGGAAGCAGCACATGCTAGACTAGTCGACACCACTCAGCCGTTGAGAAATCGTGAGGGAAAAGACATGCAAATGACCGATAGAAGGGCAGTTGTCAACATAATTAGTTTGTGGATGGAGGAGTGCTATCAGAGCCAGCTAGACCTGTGTCAGTGTAGGTTTAGTAGCCACCACATATGAAATCAAGTAGCCTAGTTGAAGTCATAGTGATGTTCTGTCAGGCACAATATGACCGAGAATTGGAGCAACTGCAGTTAACAGGATGGGAAGCGCATAGATCGTAGTCATAGGTAATCTAGTGGACTGCCGGGTCGGGTGCAGGAGCCCGTGTCAAAATTCTTGCGCCTACATCCAAAATAGTATTGCCTTCAAAATGGTGAACGTTCTCAAATATAGTTTTTTAATAAGCATACATCCTCACATGTCACATTTGGGAAAAGAGTTGTAGGGAATCTCCACAGTTCTCTAATTGCCCATGTCTTTCCTTGTACCAAATCACTAACATTTGTGCATATCCTTTACTAAATAGCTAATCTTTTCTCTCTTCAACATTCATAAATATAATGAACAGTTTCCTCAAGATGGTGTTTAGCAACAAACTTTGCTTCATGAGAAGGTGTCTCATCTCGAGGAGAAATTTTCTCATTAACAGACCATTTTGAGGGAATTTATAAAGAGGATGATAGAATAAATTTAAGAGCGATAGTTAAAGATGACTTCATATTTCCCCAATTTTGTAGGTGAGGTGGGTAATGAGGTATTTATGGATCAAATATCAAGGGAATAATTACAAACAATTTTGCACTGTTTCCAAAAGTATAAGAACCCTCAACCACTTCGCAGGACAATATAATTCTTCTAGGGGTTCTATGAATTCCTTCAAACAAAGCAACTAAGAATTTTTGACAAATTAAAATACACATGCAGGGTCTGGGAGCTTTCAATTCAACATTTTAGGCTTTAATCCAATTAATGAGATGATTTCAGACCCATATCACTATGTAATTGCATCTATAAAATCATTGAAAAAATTAGTGCATGTAGGGTCAAAATCCACTAAGTTGATTGTGTGTCATTAGAACAAATTTTCATCCTTCCTGGGAAACAAATCCCTTATGGAATAGGAGTAGCCCAAGAAGGAATTGAAAACATCAAACAAAAAAATTACAAGCAATGTTAGTGATTTTGTCTTTCCAAGGCACATGATAGAGAAAACTGGCTTTATTTAGGGCTACTCATCCATATAGGGTTCAATGTGCAATTGGTTAACTATATAATGAATTGTCTTTCCTCAATATCTTTGCAATTCTAATTAATGGATCAACCTATTCTTCTATCATTCCTACAAGAGACCATGGGTAGGTATGACTAATGGCTCATTTTCTATTTTTGACTGTAGAATAGGTGGTCTCAATAGAGTTGTAATAGAAACAAATCAGATTCAAATTTTATAGATATAAAAGATAAAAACAAATGTCAATGTCTTCGTTTGATTTTTACTTGACTCTGCTATGGGCATGTTACATGAAATGTGATTGAAAAAATGATGGAAAAACAATGCATATCACGTCTTGGATATGGTTCATTTGCTGTTAGAGATCGCTTAGCCACTTGAGCCATCGACTTTGGAAATGTTTCTAGTAGGAATTCTTATAGTTTTTAATGTTGTGATTATTTCACCTCATGGTTATTTTGGGCAAGGAAATTTTTTAGGAATGCCAGAAACGACATCAATGGATAGGTAAACAAATCTTTTATAATTGCAATTTCCACTTCATGAAATCCTCTCTTTATTGTTTGATTGTATTTTGGATGTTTCCTTTGATTTTGTTTTGTCTTTTAACACTTAGTATCATGTTCATTTAAACAAAAACCAAAGCTTGAATATGAAATTAGTTTTACACTATATTGATTGGAATCCTTATAGCTATTTTGTGTTAAAATATTTTCGTGACTATCAGAAAAGGTTACTTTCATGTTGTTATTTGAGTACATGTTTATGTACTTGACTAAGTTCATGCGTTAGAAAATGAAATTTTGTTGTGAATAAAACGACAAGGATTAAACATCACACTTCATATTATTTGTTTTCACAAGTTATCTACACTTTGAGCTTTTTCGCATATAACTTAGCTGACATGATTTTTCCTAAGATTTCCTTGAAATTTGAATACTAAGTTACTAAGGTGCTCTTTTCTATATATGGTGACATTTTATTTTCTTTGTTTATACGGGTTATCTGGCCACATTATAGTGGCCATTATCGCCCCAATGAAGAAAAATTGTTCGATTTTCTTACTTGTATGGGGAAAAATGGCTTTGACATTGCTGATGTTGAGGTATATGTCGTATAAACTATTTATAGTCTAATTTAGTTTATATTATAGTGTTCATTGTCTTTCATGTCTTATACTCTACATTGTATCTTCTTTTGTTTTCAGAAAATGAACTCAGTATTGATGGTAAGAAGCAGGAATTGAAAAAAGGGGAGCAATAACATTGGAGAAACAAATGCAAAAAGAGAGAGGAGAATTGGTTTAGTGATACCCTTAGAGCCAATATCCCACATAAGAAACACATAAAGACTGATGGTCACATCTTCCGAGTTTGTGAATTCACCTACAATTCCTTGACAACACAATGATAATGTTTTTAAGTGATGAAACATCATTTTGTGTGTAAATTGTAGTCCAACCAATATTAAGTTGGAAACCCATATTGTAATACTTTAACATTTAATATAATATAATTTATGTGGTTGAAATTATTTATAGTTGCATTTGATATTGTTTAGTATTCTAATTAACATATGCAACTTTGTGTTTTCATATTAGATGAACATGCACATTGTATGCCATTTTTTAAATCATACAAATTAATTTATGCTGATTAATAATAAACACAAAATCAATTTGAAACTACTAAATTAGTAGTCTATATTGATTAATGATGAACACAAATAAAATGAATATACGACTAAATTAGTAATTTATAATGATTATTAATGAAAGTAAATGAAATGAATATAAACTACTAAATTAATCGTTTATATAATGAATATGAAACTACCAAAAAAAGATAAATGACTACTTCAAATGATAAATTTGTGATTACAAATGAAAACTAAATTTGCATATATATGACTATTAGTAGCTAATTTACAGGTTCTTATAACAAGACCAAAATTTAGTCATATTTCTTTGGTCATTAATTGGTTTTAAACTATGACTAAAACTTACATATATATGACTATTAGTAGTTAATTTACAGTATCTTATAACACGACCAACATTTTGGTCATATTTTTTTGGTCATTAATTGGTTTTTTCAGGTGATCATATAGTAATATATTTTGTTGTATATTTGGTCATTAATTGTGACAATTAATGACCAAATAAAAGAGTAAATCAATGACCAAATTAATGACCAAATCAGTGACTAAATTAATGATCGAATCAATGACTAAATTAACGATCAAAACACTAACTAAATTAATGACCAAATATACTACTAGACAACAAAATTGAGATAACCAATTAATGACTAAGCTAAAAACAACTAAAAGTTGGTCGCTTTATAAGATACTGTAAATTAGCTACTATTGGTCACCGACCGAAAAATAGTCGTTTATATGCAAATTTTAGTCCTTTTTTAGTAATTAATTAGCCATTTTCTAATAGTGATCACTGCTGAATAATGGCTCTGAATGAACTTGAATTAGTCCAGCCTTTCTCATGCAATCCTCATTGGCATCTCCAACCACTGTGTGTTGCAAATCATGCAACACTATAGTCACAACTGATACTCACACTACTCTTTCACCTACCTCTTCACCGGTCTCCACTGAAACTGTCCATGCACTGTAGTTAACTGATGTATTCTTCAGTTGATTAGTGAGTTAATAATTAGTGAATTAATTAATAATTAATTCACACCACTCTCACTAGTGTATCAATCAATTAGACTAGATACAACTAGCTCAACTATGTTTAACTAAGTTAAACTGAACACAACTCCACCAACTACCTCAATAACTCCACCAAAATTTGTCACATGAGTTCTAACTGAAGTCTCCATGCAATAGCTCCACTTAACCCTCAGGAATAGCGTAATTCCTTATGTGAGCTCTTGTGCCACATTTGTGCACTTAACTGAAGTGCTCCAAGAGAATAAGATAATGTTTATAGTCCAAATATTATTAAGAGCTAATAATATTCGACATATCTATTTTTAGACTGGAAATCTAAAAATAGATTCCGCCTAATATGTCTAAAAATAGAAGTCCATCTATTTTTTCCAACTTGACCAACCATCCACAAATAGCATCCTGCAACTCATAGAACATGATCCATATGTCTAAAAATAGACATAGTCTAAAAATAGACTTTGCGCCAAAAATAGCCTGTGGGCCCACTTAGTGAAGGCGACTTCTTTCCACTAAGCTCATCATCTTGTTGTAATCTCAACACTCCCTCTCAACAAGATAAGGATTATCTTCCACCCCTATCCTGCCTCTGTGGTATTCGAATTTTCTCCTGGTGAGCGCCTTCGTCAAGATATCAGCATCCTGATCCTCCGTGGGAATGTATGAAAGTAACATGATTCTCCGCCGCACACAATCTCTGATATGATGGTACCTGATGTCGATGTGTTTGGATCTATCATGAAATACTGGATTAGCCGAGAGTTTAATGCAACTCTGGTTATCACAATAAATCACAGTAGGCTCCAAGTGTGACCCGAACAACCCGACCAGAATCTTCCTCATCCATATGGCCTCGCATGCAGCCAAGCTTGCTGCCATATACTCAGCCTCTGCTGAACTGAGTGCCACGGATCTCTGCTTCCTGCTGTACCAAGAAACTGTTGTCGACCCGATACTGAAAATCCCTCCAGATGTGCTCTTTCTGTTCGTTGGGCTCCCTGCCCAATCTGCATCCGTGAAGCCACACAACTTCACCTCATCCGACTGTCTGTACCATAATCCATATCCCGATGTGCCTCTGAGATATCTCAATACATGCTTGCCTGCCTTCCAGTAGAGCTTGGTAGGCTTAACCATAGCTTGTGAAAGCTAGTTAACAGCATAGCATATGTCGGGTCGTGTATTGACCAGATACATAAGCGACCCCACCAACTGTCGATAAACAGTGGCATCCACTACCTCCGCCGAAGTAGCATCCTCCTTCTTCCAACCACCAGGAAGAGGAGTATCAACAGGCTTGCAGCCATGCATGTTGAACTTCTCCAGTATCTCCCGGGCATACTTACCCTGAGAAACAAACAGTCCACCACTGCGCTGCCAAATTTCCAATCCCAGGAAATAATGAAGGAGGCCCAATTCCTTCATCTCAAACTCCTTTGCAAGATCAGCCTTGCATGAGTGTATCAATAGTTCATCACCTGTCAAAATCAAATCATCTACATAAAGTACAATGATCAGCAACTTACCCTCCACCACTATCTGGTATAGGTTCGGATCCGCCTCACTCTTGGAGAATCCAAGTCTGGTGAAATAACTATCTATTCGTGTGTACCAAGCACGAGGTGCTTGTTTCAACCCATACAACGCTCTCTTGAGCCTGCACACATGCGACTCGCTGCTAAAGATCTCGAAACCTTCGAGCTGCTCTATGTACACCTCCTCCTCAATGACTCCGTTGAGGAATGCAGTCTTCACATCCATCTGATGAATGTGCCACCCCATCTGCGCTGAGAGAGCAAGAATCATCCGTATGGAAGAATACCTTGCGACAGGTGCAAAGGTTTCCTCATAATCGATCCCCTCAATCTGTGAGAAGCCTCAGGAAAAAAATCTTGCCTTATACTTCTCCACACTCCCGTTAGCTGCTTGCTTCACTTTGTAGATCCATCTCGAACCTACCACTAATTTCCCTTCCGGCCTTGGGACAATCTCCCATGCACTGTTTCTGACAATCGAATCATACTCTTCCACCATGGCATCTACCCATGCAGGGTCCTCCACATCTTCCTCGAAAGAGGATGGCTCTATCACGATACACTTGCTCATCAAAGCCATGTATCTAGTATATCGGTCAGGTGACTGTCTCTATCTACGCTGTGATGTAGGTGCTCCTACATTCTTCTCTGCATCAAGATTCAGTCACTCAACTTCTATAGTGTGCTTCCGCCCTCTGATGGTTGGCGTTGCATGAGTGGTTTCTTCCACTCCATGAACCTCCTCTTGTGGCTAATCCACATCCTGAGGCTCATCCTTAGGAACTAATAGCTCCTCATTTTCATGCAAGTGTGTCTCCCTCTCAAGCGGACACTTCATGGCTTTCTCCTCATGAAATTTGATATCTCGTCGCACAACAATCTTCCAATTGTCTAGAAAATACACACGATAGTTGTGGGCTGTATCAGTGTACCCCAAAAATATCCCAACCTCTATAGTAGGATCCAGCTTCTTCCTGGCATCCTTTGTCACATGAATGTAAACAGGTGAACCAAAAATCCTCAAATGAGAAATATCAGGCTTCTTACCAGAAAACGCCTCCTCGAGTGTACTCATGCCAAGTATCATATGAGGACAACGGTTTTTCACATAAACCATATTATTGCATGCCTCAGCCCACAAGTGTATGGGAAGGCCCTGATCATGCAACATCGCCCGTGCAGCACCCACGATCATTCAGTTCTTTCGCTCTGCGACCCCATTCTTTTGTGGGTTATGAGGCGCTATGAGCTCTCTTCGAATTCCTTCTGCGTTGCAAAAGTCTTTAAATTTGCCAGAGATGAATTCACCACCATTTTCACTCCTAAGAGTATTCATCTGCTTCCCAAATTATTTCTCAACCAGTGCCTTGAAATCACAGAACTTTGAGTATGTCTCGCTCTTCTTCTGCATGAAGAAGATCCAGCACTTACGAGAAAAATCATCAAAAAATATCACATAATACCTGTGGTTTGCTATCGAAGCTACTGAGAAAGGTCCACACACGTCTGTGTGAATTCTCTCAAGGATCATCATGGCGGGACTATCCTTCTCGTGAAAGGTGGCTTTCACAAATTTTCCCAAAGTACATCCCTTGCACTGATCTGACTGCAAGTGTACCTTTAGGAAGCCCGGTAGAAATCTGCTGCAAAATTTTCAAAGCACCATGGTGAAGATGGACCAATCTCATATGCCATAGCTCGCCCTCATCCTTGCTCACCATTCCTTCTGCCTTGCCTGCCATTGTTGCGCAACCATCTACCTAAAATTGATAAAGGTTATTAACTCGAACCCCTATCCTCCGGGTTTCACCAGTTGCCTTACTGTGTAGGAAAGCCTTCCCTCGCTAGAGACAACATCATATCCCTTGTCTTCCAAAACAAACACAAAGATAAGATTCTTCCTCAATCCTAGAACATGCATGACTTCCTTCAATACGAAGGGTTTACCAGACTCCCTCTCAAAGGAAATGGTACCGATATCGGTCGCACTGTATCTACCATCATCACCCATCTCGATGTGCACTCCACGATCTTTCTCATCCAGATTAGTAAACAAATCTTTGTTTCTGGTCATGTGAAAAGACACACCACTTTCAAGAAACCACACTGAACCCATCACACTTGAGACCAAGCATGTGATCAGTGAAAAATCTAGCTCAAACTGCAAGGCTAAGGCCTCTCTAACTGTAGATCCAACAGCCTACTTATTTTTCTTCTTCTGTGGAAAATTAGTGGTGTAATGTCCATGTTGGTGACAATCCAAGAACTTCACCTTGGACATGTCCTGCTTCTTGCCTTTCACACGGGATTGAGAAGCATTCTTCTTTCTCTTCCCCGCGCAATTTTATTCATCTGCATTCTTTGATGAAGATCCATCCCTGGTACTTCGCCTTATCTCCTCCTGCACAAGATCCGACCAAAGTCGCTCCCATCCTGGCAGTTTCTCCCGACCATTAACAGAGTCCTGATAGGAATGAAAACTCTTTGGAAACCCAAGGAGAGCCAAGCTCACCAAGTACTTGTCATCCACAGTAACCCCCACACTTCCCAACTCATCCCTGCACTGGAAAAACTTCGTGAGGTACTTGGGTATACTGTCGTCTTTCTCCATTTTTATATTCCTGAGCTTATCCTTGAGCGCCAACTTCCTCTGGTCGCTCTTGCTTTGGAACAAGTTTGTCAAAGCTTTCCACATCAAGAATGGAGAAGATTTACCATGAAGTTTGGACACTATGTGATCCTTCACACCTTCCAACAAAATCCTTCGACATTTTGATGTCTTCTTTTGCCATGCATCAAGTGCGGCAGCATTGCTAGAAGCAAGTTTTGGAATTTCTGCATCTATGAACTCCTTCAACCCATTGTCATCCATCACCGCCTCCATCATGTCCTTCCATGCAATATAATTCAAGCTGCCCTCAAGGGCATACTCCAATCGCAATCTGTTGAAAGACATCTCAACTTCAACACCAAGAAAACACTGCTGCAAATTCGAATTCCACCAGCACAAAACTCAACCGCTTCAATGCTTTGCAATTGCTCCAATGATCAATATCGCTTTGATAGCATGTAGAAAATCATATAAATGATATGTTATACATCCAAGATTCTCCTGATCACACACTATTTGACTTCATGCACAATACAGAATCTCTTCTACCATTGATCATTAATTGCGGAAATAAAATCAATTTTATGCACACATTAAAACCATAAAAATTCACACTTATGAACACAGTAATTTATGGGAAATCTTAAAGCTGAAAACCCCAAACTATATTTATATTATATTTCATAGATATCATGTAACAATCATCATACAAAGCTCCTCACAAGCTCTCAGTACAATCTCCAATTTCTACACACTAATCAGGTCTGATCTAGCAAATCTCATGCTCCAATCTCTACCACCTGCTAGCCTGCCTCTACTGCGCAATCACTGCTGAAGAATGGCTTTGAATGAACTCAAATTAGTCCAGCCTTGCTCACGCAATCCTCATTGGCATCTCCAACCAGTGTGTGTTGCAAATCATGCAACACTATTGTCACAAATGATAGTCACACTGCTCTTTCACCTACCTCTTCACTGGTCTCCACTGAAACTGTCCATGCACTGTAGTTAACTGATTTATTCTTCAGTTGATTAATGATTTAATAATTAGTGAATTAATCAATAATTAATTCACACCACTCTCACTATTGTATCAATCAATTAGACTAGATACAACTAGCTCAACTATGTTTAACAAAGTTAAACTGAACACAACTCCACCAACTACCTCAATAACTCCACCAAACTCTGTCACATGAGTTATAATTGAAGTCTCCATGCAATAGCTCCACTTAACCCTCAAGAATAGCGTAATTCCTTTTGTGAGCTCCTATGCCACATCTGTGCACTTAACTGAAGTGCTCCAAGAGAATAATATAATGTTTATAGTCCAAATATTATTAAGAGCTAATAATATTCGATATATCTATTTTTAGACTCATAATCTAAAAACAGATTCCGCCCAATATGTCTACAAATAGAAGTCCATCTATTTTTCCAACTTTACCAACCATCCACAAATAGCATCCTGCAACTCATGTCTAAAAATAGACATAGTCTAAAAATAGACTGTGCGCCAAAAATAGCCTGCGGGCCCACTTGGTGAAGGCGACTCTTTTCACTAAGCTCATCATCTTGTTGCAATCTCAACATGTAATCATGTCAATTAATTCTTATAAGAGTGACATGTGTAATTCATTTAATTTTTCATATGGAGTGGGAAAAATATGTCATAAAACATTTCACTGTGGATTATAAATAAAAATATTTTAATGTCCATGTAAGTTGTAGTGAAATAATTCAATGTCGATTATATAGATAGATAGAATGAACAATATCAAATGGAAAATATTTCAATTAGATAAACACACACACACACACACACACACACACACTTTCCCTTACTAGGGAGATATGTATTTAAAAATATATTAAAAACACAAAACATTTCAATGTAAACAATGTGTACCATTAACAAAATATTTCAGGGTCCATTTTAAGTATATTCCAATGTCAACTGCGTATATATTATATCGAGTAATTGAAAATAAAAAAATTATTAATATTAAAATATTTATTAGTATGTTGCTCACAGTGCAGAAGATTTATCATTCTTCTTAGGCTCAATATGGAGTTGGTACATGGTACACACACATAGCCAATGTAGATCCATCTTCATCCTATACCTATCAAGTGTGGTTTGGGATCAAATTTCTTTAGATGGAAATTGTATTTTCAAGTTTTACACTCTAAAAAAGGTTTTCACATCTAGAGATTTGATCCCCCTTAATTTGATAAATCTAAATTATTTCAATATACACACATATAAATAATTTTTTTCAATTAGAACACTTATATATATATATATATATATATATATATATATATATATATATATATATATATATATATATATATATATCAAGAGAGAAGAACAAATATATTTAAAAATATATTAATAACAAAAAAAAACATTTTAATTTTCACCGTAAATAAAGTAGTTCGATGTCCATATGAAGCAAAACATTATGTCACTAATGTATATCTTAGATAAAATAATTGAAATCTTTTCTTTTTTTTAATGGTTAAAATATTTATTAATTTGTTGCCCAAAATAATGTATAATTCCTTTCATACTTAGCATGTTGTTCATATATGACATACAAATATATATAGAACTAGAGTAAATCCATCTTAACCCCAAATTTATTAAATTACGAGAGATAAGAAAATCTCTAAAAATTTAAATTATTTTACAATGCAAAAATTTTACATGGTTATAACGTTAAATCTTCGTTGACATTCTACTAAGACAATATGTACCCTTTATTAAGTTATAAAATATTTTTTAAAACAAGTAATTATGTTATCTATATATTCCACAGCCCAAAGCCCTGTCTTGATGTCAAATATATTTTGTATAGTTTTTTTTCATATATAATTTTATTTATTTTATTTATTTATATATTTTTGTTCATAAATATAGATAGAAGTATATATTTTAAGAGAATTTAAAATCACAATTTCCAAAATATCCTTAAAGTAAAAATTTCCTTTCAAACAAAAAAAACATGACAATACTTAAAAAATCAAGACAATGCTTAAAAAAAAAATTCACTACAGTTCTAATTTTATAGAGAAATTTATAACCTATGGTATTGATTTCATCTCTCTTCTTATGTTTCAACATGTAGGATGTGAGATTAGGTGGTTGGAAATGAGAAGGCCAATCTACTAATACACTTGTGTGTTCATAGACTTGTGTAGTCCATCAAGGCATAGGTAAGTGAATTTAAGAAAGATATCACACCACTAACTTAATAAACAGGTATTAACATTCATGGATTTTGGTTGGATATATGATTAACAAGGCGTAAGAGAATGAAATTATAGAAACATTGATAGCGTTTTGAAGTTAGAGATTTCATATGTGCTCAGATGATGCAACGTAAATCAACATTGAAATCCAACTGTGTTGGAGACACGAGGAAATTTAAATGGTGTTTTGATGTCAGAAGTTACAGATGTGCTCGAATGATGCAGCGTAAATTGACGTTGCCCTCTAGGTGTGTCTAAGGCACAAGGAACCCTAATTTTTATCTACCACTGCATATTTTGCAGCTTAATATTTCTATGAATTCAGTTGGTGTGTACATATATAATATTGTGTCAACTGGATGGAAGATTGACACTGTTGTGTAGACAATGGAGTTGGGTAATTGTTAATGGTGATGGACCCACCAACATTCATGGGATGTCCTCGATATGAAGTCCCAATTAGACCTCACACCATTTGGTGTGGGATTCTCCTCCAGAATATGACCTAGTTGTCAAAATGGTGGGTTTTAATGGTATGTCTTGATTGTAATACACATATAATGAGGTATTCGTGAGTTTGGTAAAAAACTGTGTGACTTTGCAGATGCCCTCAAGTGAAATGCATGGAAGGTTATAACACAACGAAGAGAAAGTGAGTGATCCCCTTAGAAGCCTGTAATAGTACGCAACTTGAAAGGAACACACACATGTAAAAGATATCACATGTGAGCCTGCAAAATAGTTCACAAGTTAAACATAATGCAAACATACAACAACACACATTTAACAAGATCCATACTAATGCAAACAAAATAGTTTATAAGCATTAGCGTAAATGAAATAACATAAATTACAAATATAACAAGAATAGCCCTACTATATTCACAACATATGCATGAAAATGTGTCGCCTCTGAGCTTTTATTAAAGTGAAATTTCCAATCATACATATACAATTTGTGAATCGTTAGCCCCAATAATGGAACATGAATCCAACACCTACTCCTCCAAAGAAAGATGCTCGCTCTATGCTGCGGAGAAGCTAAGGCTCTAAAAAAAAAATCGCATGCTTGATCTCAAGCCAAAAGCCCGACCAAAATCCATTTATATGACCCAAGAGGGTATAGTTTTAACAAAACAGGTGACTATTCATGTCCATTTATGACCCTTTGACTCCCCTCATGATTGTTTGACTTCCTACAAGCATGAATTTTGGACTTCATTACAAATGAATCTTCACATTATGCAATTTACACTTGGAATTTAATAATTAATTACAAAATATTATTACAATATTTCTCATACCCACATAAGACAAAAAGGGGCATCCTAATAGGACAAAACATGTTCATCTTTAGTTTAAGGAAACTCTAGCTCGACCACCTCCACTTGTGGTTCCTAGGTCATGTACTTATGCCAAGATTTTTATTGTGCGATGACTTCCCCAAATTGTGTGATGGGAAAAAGTTGGAAGTGGACTCTAGCCTCCATTGCATCCAAGTAGACTAATTTGGAACTGGTTTGAATTTCCTTCTTCAGCAGGAGAAGCATAGTGTTGATCAAGACAAGGCCACCAATTTATTTCAGCATATTACTCTTGTTCACCTCGAGATCATCCTTGGCAAAAATTTGTCTGATTTTGTCTAAGTACTTGAGTACCTCTTGCTTGACTTGATTTCTGGGTTTTTCCTCGATGAGTGAGCCAACTAAAGTGATCTTATGTGATTTCGCCATGAAATCCACGATGTTGTATAATCATGCATATGAGGCATGAATGTTGGAAATAGATGAGGCGATATTTTTGTTACATTGGATGATCATCCACACTTATTATTTCTCCAACTCTGCCTATTGTCTTATTTTCTTTCCCAATTCAGATAGTGCCCCTTTGTGTTTCATTGACCACTCATGCATGAAAACGATGGTTGTGTGGACAACTTTCAGAATCTTAGCATTATCGTTAGACTTCTATTTCATGTCATGCAAGTGAAAAATTTCTTTATGCATGGTGACCAGCTCCTCATAAGGGCTCTAGATGGTCTCTCCTAATGTCGATACTTCTCCAAGTATGGTTTCCATAAGTTATTCAAAACATGCTTGTGTAGAGGCTTCTTTTTGGACTTCTCCTCGGAGTTTTTCTAATTCATCCCTTGCAACCTGTGCATTATTCACAAGTCTTATTCTCATCCATGAGATACTTCGTGTTTGACTTGGAAGCACCTACAAAGTCCAAGTTTGTTGTAGAAATGGCTACCATATTTCTTTTGTTGTCTGTCACAATGACCCTTTCTATGATGAATGTAGGAGACTTGAGCTCGTCCATAAAATGTTTCTTCTATGCTTGTACAATATTCTTTTGAATTTCGTCGTAAGTCAGATTATACGTATCCATGACTAAACCATCATCACGGGGAACAATTTCCTCTTCTTCGCTCGGGGCTTGTATACTTTTGGAGGATGGGGAAACTGAATGGTGACTGACTCAGTGCTCGACATAAGGTCAACATCTTGGTTTTGCAACTCCATGTCCATCACCATGTCTTGGATTATAATTAAGTATTCTATCTCTTGAGAAAGTTCATTCTCCTGCAACTATTTTCTCTCCTCTTCTAGATACCAGTCATGCTCTTACTCTTCGACTTGTTTCCTTGATCCTTCTTCTTCCTCCATATTTTTCCTTTCTTCTTCTTGTCTTTGTCTTTCTTCTTCTTCATTCTTCTTCCTTTCTTCTTCTAATGTCTTATGTTCATTATTCTTCTTATGCTTCTAATATTATTCCATATTCCTATGCTTCCTCCTCTTCTCTGTTGTTATGGCCTCTTTCAGGATGATTGGATCTACTTGAATATTGCACCTCTTCTCTTCCATTGGACTATGTGAAACTTTCCTCTTTCCTTTCTTGCACATTGGGTTGTTCCTTTCTATTGGTCTTTCCTCTAGAGTGACTTCCTTTTGTGGAGTAACTTGCAATGTTCCAGTGATATGGATTGGTTCATAAGGCCTAGAGGAATTGTAACAATTCTTCATATTTTCCTCCTCAGAATTATATAATGTCCCACTTCGCCATTGGAAATGAATCTTCACACAGTGTTCTTTGAAAATTTTTTATGGATGATATGGATTCAAGTCCAAATGAATGAATGCAAAGTTATCTCTCTTTTCCTTTGGTCTCAACAACCTTGAGATTCTTGATCTCGTACAATCCAATTTCCAAAGGAAGGGCTGGCCAAGGCGCTTTTTTCTTATTTTCAACACAATTGACAACCCAGTGGAGAGATGATACGTGACTTCTTGCATGACCAACTTGTTAGTGGCATACCTCGGTAATTGATGTGGAGGCTTATTTCCACCGAACATTGTGAGGTACGTGCCATCTGGTGAAGCAAACCAATGTGTTATCTCTGACACCACTTGCATTAATTCACAAGACATGCAAGGTGGCTCTTACTCAGAGATTAAATTGTACAATGGAACTAGGAAGTGATCAGTTATATTTTTCATTACTCTCTTGAAGATAAACTCCAAAATCAATTTGTTTTAGATATGTGCGACAGGTTCTCATGGTGACAAGGTCTAACTCATGTCAGGTAATGAATTTTGAGTGCAAATTGCATCCAGAAAATAAAAATACATGTAGAATCTAGCTTTCTGACTCTTAGGAGGGCTCTTCACATTGGTCACATGGATTCTCAACTGTTGAGCCAACATATCCGACCAGTTGAACGGTTTCCCTTCGTTCCCAACTTGATTTAGAAATAATGCACAACCTTCTTGGAAGGTCTCAGTGTTACTTTTTCCATAGATACGAAAACATAAGATGACAAAGTATTTATAGGCCTTCTTGAGAGATTTGTTCTTGTAATTATTTTTGGGTGTCTAGCGAAATTTTGAAGGCTCTTTCACCCAAACTTTGATAAAATACTGTGTGCTCAGGTATTTGGTGATTGCATAAAAGTGTAAATCTATGTATGACTCTGGAATAGAAAAATGATACATCAGATGGTAATGATATTCCATGAAAGAATCAAGCCTTTTTTTGTTGACATTATTGAGATTCATGGTCTTATTATCTATATTCGACAATATCCAACTACTGATCTCCATACATGGGAAAAATGGGTACTTGCAAGCAATCTTGTGTAGCCCTGATATTTCAAAATTGACATACACCTATTGGTATTCAATGTCTAATTTGAAGCTATTTACTAAGAATAATTCATTCACCTTCTGCCATTTTATGTTTGACCCTTTTTATATGAACAATTGAGTGTCTGAGTAAACTAGAAAGTTCACTGGAGTACTCTCGACTACCTCTTTGATGCTTCTTTCTATGGTGTCCTTGGTGATGGTTCTCTTGGGATCCATAATGACAATAACTGAACAAGAGAATTCCTCAAAAAATATAGTACCTACAATAGAGAAATGTACTCAGGGCAAACATAAATTAGCTCAAGAAAATTAACTCACAAAGAAAGATCCAGGAAACAATCATCAAACTCAGGGGGAAACTATACAAAACTTAATATATGGAAAGATACATGCCTCATTAACTGTAAATTACATAGTCTCAACATCCAAGGAGGAGGATTGAGGCTTGAGACTGCGAAATGTGCAGCCTTATCCTAGGTAGAATGAGGGAGAGATTGCGCATTGTGCAGTCTCAGTGACCAAGGGATCAAGCTTGAGCCTTGAAACTAGACATAGTTGGGTTAGCCAGGTACTATGCATTGTGTAGTCTCAGAGGCCAAGCTTGAGGCTTGATCCTTGGACTTGCGCAATTCCCAATTGAGCAAGGAAACTGCTTGCCAAGAGACGAGCATATCTTCCTGGGAAGAGGGTGAAAAGTGGCAGATATTGAATGATGGTGCAGGTAAGAGTAAAATATTACTAAGTAGATATATATTAAGGAAAATAAGGTGCATAATATTAGTATGTAAAAGGAAAAACGAACAAGCATAGGAAGTCCCCAAAACAACGATCATCGATGGGAAAAAATAAGAAAGCTAATGCAACACTTGTGAAAAGCGAACAAAAGGTTGAAACAACACTTCTACAAGCTAATATATGTTAAAAATATAGAAACTATTAAAAGAAACAAGTAGAATGACACTCACAGAAGTGAAACAACAAAAAGTGATAGAAGAAGTTATAAAAGACGATAAAAGAAAAGCTTACTCAGAAAAGCACCACAAACTCCACCAAAAGATCATTGATATCCTTGGGAATGTTATATATTTAGGTGTAAATGTACAAATGAGCTCTAGGGGAAGCTAATAATCCAGTCCCTATTTTCTAGGAGTTACTTTTTTTCTTTTCTTTGAAACTGGTTTCTCACACTGCAAAGAAGGATTGTGCAATTCCCAGCCACAAGGAACTAGGAAACTCCTTGGCTTAATGCATTACACATTTTCTGGGGGAAAGGAAGCTTCTGCATAATTTTTGAGCTCAAGGAAGGCCCGCCCCTCAATATTGCATAGTTTCTGAGCTCAAGGCTGGCCTGCCTCTAAGGAATGCACAATTCATTTCTTCAAGGTTGGGTTTCCTTCCAAGATTTCGTAATTATTGAAGGGAAGACTCGAAATGGTGCAAGCTCAAGCCTAAAATATGGCTTGTGACTGAAAAAGGTTCAGATTGGGATCAAAACAAGGAATCACAAGGTCTACAAGAAATGATAAGTCTTTGAAACAACATGAATACTTGACGACAATTAAGGATGAGCTCCTGTGGATAGAAGGGAGGCTCCAAAATCAAAGCATGGGAAAACTTTTAGGGTGTTGTAGCAGCTAAAACACTTGGCAATGCATTGGTAAAGCTCCAGCTCTCTGTATGGATCTTATCTCATGTAAAATAGTTATAGCTATTTAGGAAGTATTTTTCAATTCACCGATCACCATAGCTTATTTACTTAGCTTGAGTTAAAGATATAGTCCCTACCATTCTCTTCATTGACAACACACAAACAAAGACAATTCAAACTTATTTGTTTCGATTGGGGATGAGGAGTATATAGATATGGGAAAAGCGTTATTCAAGCCTTGGTTTTCATATAGGGTGTTGCTACGGTACCAACAGGCTTAAACAGTACCCTGAAGGAGACACTTCAGGGTCAAAAGCATTGCTTCGCTTCCAGTGAGCCTAGAAAATACCCCAACGGAGTTGCTTGCTTCACCTCCCTGTGAAGGAAGCCTTTCTCTTCTTTCACCCTTTATTTATAGTTTTTTTCTTATTTGTTCATAGAATTTTTTATAGGCACTTATTTATTTCATGGGGCGGAAGAGGGATCCCAACTTATTGATGTCAGAGGAGGTTGTCCATGCATAGAAGGATATTTGTACACCTATGAAATATAGTTCACTTAAATTTTACTCCCCTCCTTTATCTACTTGACTTAGTTGACAAGGAAAAACCGAAAAATCATGGAAGACCAATTAGAGTAGGTAACCTACTAGTTACAGATTCAAACATTGTAATTGAACTAGGGCTTTCTTTGATAAAGAATGTATTTTCCATTAGAGAACCATCGACTAAAAGTTGTAAGATCCATGCAAAGAGAGGGAATAAATAGATAAAAAAACATTGAAAGTAGAAAAATTTCCTCTTAGACTTCACCATGCCTTCTTTGGAACCAAACAAGGTCTCATGTAGAAACTATCCTATAACAGAAGGAAAGGAAATAAAGTAAATCAAAACAAAATGAAACAAAGAAAACAAACAAACTACTCCTACTCCTATTATAACTGAGAATAGGCCAGAATTTACATAAAATGAAACTTCTGGTGCAACTAATCACATGTAATATGACCTATGTGGGAGAGGGAATCAACATTAATAAAGATGTTCAAAATCAATAGCAAACAAGAAAGATAAATCGATACACGCTGCAACATTCGAAGATTGAAAATGCACACAAATAAATATGTCAAGAAAGCATTTACAAAACATTATGCGGATGCATTATGGCATTTTCACACATCGCAACAAGGTGACATGCAATATCATCCTTTATAACTTCTAAAATTGGATAACATAAAGAAAGTACTAAACTTGTCCTTTGTCAAGCAGCTTTCTAGGTATAAATCCTTTAGATATTGAGTGATAGGATCATGTAAAACATATGGAGGATGCAAATATTCTGGAAAGGATTAATTTTCGATTTGCACGATCAGCTGATGAGGATTCCTATGAGATGAAGTATTATCTTCATCATGATTGGAACTAGCATCAAGGCTGCGAGAAACTGACATAACCATTAGAGTGGTTGGAAGTGCCTCAACAACTTGCGGTAGATCCAAGACACTGTAAGGTAGATCATCGAAAACTGCTGGTTTAGAAAAATCAATATTAGAAAACACAAAGTCGTGATTAGATGAATTAATGAAAGGAACGCGACTACCATGATTTGAAATAACATCGCCAGAAACAAGGTCATCCTCATGATCTGATGAATCATAGAGAGTAGGAGATTGAACATAAGAAATTTCACTCTCATTTCTTCACAAAGATCGGATGATAAATTGGAGAGATGAATAAGAGAATATTTTCCCTCTTCACATTGAGATGAAAAAATGACATTCCATGAGTCCTGAGAGTGATTGGAATTAACATTTTCATAAAATTATTCTTCAAAAGGTACAACAGGTATGAAAAAATCGTGGAATATGTTAGGATAATGCGCGAGAGGTGAGGAAGGAGAAATATCGACTTTCATCATAGATTCTTGTTTAGAATCAAAATCCCACACATGATCATCATAAATGATATCGCAAGATGGTTGGTCAAAACTAACTCCATCCTGAATTTGGTCCTCATGAACATCAAAATAAATGGTTGAAATAGGTGAACCAAAAAAATCACAATCAAGAGGACCAAAAAATATAAAGGATGGAGGAAGACGAGACAAAAAATCATCATAAACATCATACTCACAGTCCAAACTTGTGTTGAAATTATGAATACGTGGGGTGGTAGAAGATGGTGGTAGATCAATAGATCAACCCTCATGTTCTCCCACCTCAACCTCTGTAAATGGATTTTTTTGATGAGAACAAGGCAAAGAGTCACTTGGAACAACAACTTCCTTCATCGTATATTTAGGAGCTCCATAACCAAGGTATGTTGTGAGACATTTGAAAGACTCATATTATTTTGGATTCATCGAAGAATCCAAAATGTAAACAATAAATTGAAACTTCTCTTTCATGAGATTCCAATCAATATCATGTTTAGAAAATTCATAACATAAATGAATAAAAAAATCATGAAAATCACTAAGATATTCATCAGGTACTTTTGTAGACGCATGATTTTTTCGTAAACAAATTTATAATCATAATTGTCAAAGGCGTGGTATAAATCATTTAGAAGATGTTTGAAAGAGTGGATGGAAGTAGGCAGAAATGTATAACAACATTCCTTAACACATGCTTCGAATGTGAGAGCAAACAACCTACAAGAAATATCCTCACAATGAATTATGTGCGTAATGAAAAATCTGAAAAAGCGAGCGGTGTGGTTGCGAATGGTTGTTCCATCCTCATCATCCAATTTTAATTCGATATGTCAATGATTATTCTCGTAGGAACTTTCATATTTGTAGTTCTAGAAAAAAATGTCAGGTTAAGATATGGGAAGAAACCATTTAAGATGCAGAAATTTCAACAAACTTCAGGAGCTCATCTTGTCATCTAGCCCTCCTTCTAGCTCCAGACATTTTGACGGTGTTGGACCTACCAAAATTCATGGGATCTCCCCGATATGAAGTCCCAATGAGACCTCACACCATTTGGTGTAGGTGTCCTATCCGTAATATGACCCAGTTGACGTAACGGTGGGTTTTGGTGGTATGCCTTGACTGAAAAAAGCATAGAATGACGTATTCATGACTTTGGTGAAACATGTGTCTGACTCTGTGGAGCGTCAAGTGAAATTCATTAAAGGTTCTAACACAACTGAAGGGAAAGTGAGTGAGCCCCTTATAAGCCTATAAAAGTATGCAACTTTAAAGGAACACACGAGTGTAAAGTAAATCATAAGTCATCCTGCAAAATTGTACATAATTTAACCATGATGCAAACATACAACAACACACATTCAAAAAGATTCATACTAATGAAAATGAAATAGTTCGTAAGCATTAGTGGTGAAAATATGAAGCTGGGTTACACTTTTTGCCCTTTTTTGAGAAAAAATTTTTATTTTTTTCGGTTCTTCAACTTTCTGCAAACTATAACAATTTTTCTGTGTAGAATTTCATTTTGCGGTAAAAATAAAAGTTGTGAGAAATTTTGTTAGCGTTCTATTACTTATTTTTTGAAATTTTTTTATGCAGATTTGATATGTCAACTTAGCGTTTCTTTGAGTGTGTGTTTCTTAACAATCAAAGAATTCATAAAAAGTCATGTTATGTGGCAACGTTGTATTCATTGAAAATTTGTGTTTTTGAAAAAAAAAAATGTGTTACAACAATCTAGACAGAGTCTACTTTGGTTTCGTCATATTTACAAAGCAAATGGATGCATATCATAATTACTAGAATTTTCTGAACTGGTCCAATACGAAAAACTGCGTATTTTTTATATGTTTCGCGTGGCGACAAATTTCTTAACATACAAGTTATAAACTAAAAATCTAAAAGCTACCCATTACAGTCAACGGACCAATGTAATGCCCCATAATTTTTTAAATTTTTTTTACAATGTATTTTGGGAGATACAAAATTTTGATTTCACTGAATCACGATGACCCTCAGAAATTGTTTGCACTCATTTTATTAGAAAAATAATTAAAATTAATAAACGTTTACGAAATTCCATAAAATTTATATTTCCTGAAAGTAGATTCAATTCTAAAAATGCTTGTCTTGGTTCCGACAGTTAATTAACAAGTTTTCATGGAGTTTAATCAGTCCAAAGTTGCAGAACCGTTTTCAGAGCTTGGTTCTGCGTAATCGGTGACGCGTTAGTTCGGTCGAACTATTAGCGACCGTTCAGCCGAACTATGTTTTCCGCTTACGGGCCGCTAAAACTAACGGCTTAATAGTTCGGCCGAACTTTTTATCAAAAGTTCGGCCGAACTATTGTGCAATTCTCCGTCGGCCGGAAATTTTTGTGGAGCCCCCTACAAAACACACATTTCGCGTCAATATAAATTGCCGCGAAATGAGTCACAATTTTCGCACATTTCTTCAAAGTCTGGGTTTGAAAAATTTTTTTGGAAGACATTTTTTGGAGGCGGCGTGATTTTTCTTGGAGGTTCAAAATTTGAGTTTAAAGAACAAGACATTTTTTTGGAGGCGACTTGATTTTTCTTGGAGGTATGTAAGTGTTTTGTGTTGAAATAAATCTTTTGAGCTTCTTTGTACAAAAAATTTTCTTCACATTTTAGAGGCGGTGTGATTTTTCTTAGAGGTATGTACGTGTTTTGGATCAAGGATTGCGTATTTTTTAGAAAAGATTTTTTTAAATTAAATCTTTTGTAATATTGTTTGTAATTGAGTTATTGTCTAATTTTTTAAAGGAAATTTTTTGAACCTCATACTCTATTATCATGGGAAATCGAAGAACTTGTGTGAGAAAATATGATAGAAAAAGAAAGCTTGAAGAACGTAGAGAAGAGATGAGACAATATCGCAAAAGAAAGTTAGAAGCTCTCTCAAATATTGAAGAGGAAAATCAACCTCAAGCAGAAATTGAAGCAGGTATGTAAATGTAAATATTACATGATCTATTGATATATATTTAAAATTTTCCTAATATAAAATATGAAGCTTAATTTTTATTTGATGAACTAGTTTGAGAAATATTTTGTTTGATGTAAATAGACACAGATATTCCTCAAAATATTGAAGAAGAAAATCAACCTAAAGCAGAAATTGAAGCAGGTATGTAAATGTAAATATTATGATCTATTGATATATTTTTAAAGTTTTCCCAATGTAGAATGTGAAGCTTAATTTTTATTTGATGAACTAGTTTGAAAAATATTTTGTTTAATGTAAACAGACAGAGATACTCCTCAAAATATTGAAGAAGAAAATCAACCTCAAGCAGAAATTGAATCGGGTATGTAAATATAAATATTATGATCTATTGATATATTTAAAATTTTCCTAATATTTATTGACATATTTATTAATTTAATTATTTATTGAATATGTACTATTTTTTCGAATATGTACAGATGAAATCACTATCGATAATGAGATGTTAGAAAATGTCGACACTCACACACATGGAGATAAAAAACTTGACTATATTATACGATATCGTGTCGATAAAATTTTGGAATTGTTTTTCAAACCTGAGCAAGCGACAGTTCAAGCTCAAATATTGAAAGGTCTCCTATCATCAAGGAAATTAAAAGAAGCGACGACACTATTGGGTATTCGAAAATCAACCAAAGATAAAAAAATGAAAGAAGAGGTGATAAAAAATATGAGTAGTGCTATAGAGTCAATTAAGAGATCTAGAGATAAAGAGGTTTCAAATATACGTAGAGGAATACAAATAGCAATGGTTTCACCAAGTACTCAAGAGAATCGTTTGAATCTAACATCTATGGCACGAGCACTGGGAACCTCGCGAAAAACTCTGCACAAACATCGAAAATTTCGACTGCAAATAGACGTAAATGATGAACTCGCTTGTTGGAGAGCTATTTGTAGGCAACCATACAAAGATAGACTTGGAGAAGATGTTAAAAAAACAATATATGAATATTGGAAGAACAATTCGCGTGTTTCACCCACTGCAAGACATGTGATGCGAAGAAGAATAGCGTGAAATCAATACGAAGAACATGAAAAACATCTCTTGGAAACCACTCAAATAGAGTTATTCAAAAAGTTCAAAGAAGAGAATCGTCAAATTCAAGTTTCACTCAGTGCTTTTGTTCAACAAAAACCATGGTATGTAAAACCTATCACCGTACGCGACACTTGTTGTTGCCGTTATCATGTGGAATTTGAGTTATATTATGACACATTCCTTGATTTAGGTAGAACATTATGGAAGGATTCACCTCCTCCTTCCACTATCCGTGAATTCATATCTCAAATTCTATGTGAAAGAGAAAGCGATGAACTATTTTACAAAAAGAAATGTGTTGGTGGTAAAAAATGCGATGATTGTGGAGATTTGACTAAATTTCAAAACAAATATCGTATTGATATAAATGATCAATCATTGTCCAACATGAAAGTGAAATGGAAGAGATACGAATATACCAGTACATCGATTCAAAGTGCATATAGTGTTAAAAGAATCGAATTACGAGAAGACGAAATTTTTCTAATAGACTTTTTGAGAAAGTTTGAAGCAGAAATTTACAAATACACCATGCATTCCCATAGAGCTTGATGGCAAGACTTGCAATTCAAAAAATCTCGTGAAGTTGTTCCACCAGGAACCATTTTGTCAGTGATTGATTTTGCAGAAAACTACACATTTGCTCCACAAAAAGAAATTCAGAGTGAATACTATCACTCTGACCAAGTCTCCATGCTCGTCCATATTCTATATAGACATGCTGAACAAAATGTCGATCATATAGAAAGCACAAGTGAAAATCGACATATCATTAAAGAATATCACTTTTATATCAGTGACGATCGTACGCATGATACATGTTTTGTACAACATTGTTTTGGAAAAATTTATGATTCATTGAAAAATCGTGGAATAACATTCAATGAACATTGAATATGGTCAGACGGATGCGCAGGTCAATTCAAATTTGCACGATCATTTTTTTGGTTGTGTCGTCTTCATAAGAAAACCTCCATTAAACATTGTTGGAATTTCTTTGAGACTGGCCATGGAAAAGGAGAACATGACGGTGCAGGAGCATGCATAAAACGAGTACTTCGAAGATATCAAATGAACCACTTTGCACGTCGACTTGCGAACGCTGAAGAAGTTGTTCAATGGTGCAAAAATGCTCTAAGCCATGAGATTAACCCATCACGAGAAGTGCAAAGGTACATTCAAATTAATTTATATTGGTAATCTAATTTTAAACATTGTACATTTATCATGCAATGATTATTTTTAATTGTATTTTGATATCATATTTACAAATTCTTTTTCTAATTTTCCATATAAAGTTTTTTCTGGCATATTGGAATCGGAGCCGTAAATAGATCAATTGGAAATGAAGTTGGAACAATAAAAGGGACTCGAAAATTGCATTCAATTCAAACAAAATTGTCCACAAATGTGTTTGCATTGGATAAAAGAAAATATTCTTGTTTTTGTGATGTTTGCATTGACAACACAAAATCCAATGACGTCTGTGAAAACAAAATGTATGTGAACGATTGGAAACATACAGAGCTAAATACAAAGGGAAAAATGTCTGTTGCACTGATTGAAGAAATGGAATCAGATGAAACTACAATATCATCCGATGGTGATCGAGTTTCTGATCTTGTTAGAGAAGGTAACATTTGAATTACTTTTTATTGATTTAAAGATTTACAAATTTAAATTTAAATATGCATAATTAAATGTTAAATTTATTTTATTGTGCAGGAGATGTTTTTGCTGTAATTGCACCTATTGACAACGATGAAAATGTGAAGTATTATTTGATGCGTTGCACTGAACAAAAAATGAAATTATTACAAGACTATAATGATCACGGATTTCGGTATGACAAAGGGTCTATTATACTGAAAGGTTATTTTTTCAAACAAACTCGTCAAAGTGGAGACTTTGTTTACTTCGAAGACTATGAACCTGATTCCATAAGTTGTCAATATAGTCACTTGGTGTGTGCAGCACGCATAAAGTTGATAGAAGTTCAATCAAAGAAAAAATCAAAAAATAAGAAATGGAAAATGTCAAAATCCGATCATGAACGGATTATTGAGGATGGAATTCCATTAGAATTTTTTTGAGTGAAGTGTCAGGACAACAATTTATTATCTTTTAAACCTTTCAGTACTCAACTAAAAATTGAACTGCTTATGTTATTTGTGGTTTGCAAATGTTACAAATCGTTTGGGTACAAGCACGTGCTCTAGTTTCCACTGAAAATAGTTTTTCTATACATGTGCATTGATTAAAAATGTTAAATATGTATTGGATATATATATTCTAGAATGAAATTAATTGTTCTTGTATATTAATTGTTTTTGTATATGTTCTCCGACCATATGGTACAAACTATTTCACTTTATTTTGTAAAGTCAGATTCGGTCCCCATATGGCTTAGCCTCCAAGGGACGAGATAACAAGTGGTTGTCCCCACTTGCCCGAATCTCGGCTTTTAAGTACAATTTTACTGTTTATGTCGAGCATCTTACATGATGTCCTAGCCAAAGATAGATTCTCTTTGTTTCAAGTTTCTAGTAAAAGTTGTCACTGAATGCCCTGCTCGAACTCTTGTAGTAAACACCATACCTCATCTCTCTTGCTCTCCAATATTATTAGGTTTAATTATTATAACACAAAAATCGTTCTACATTATCAATAATTTTTTGCGCTTAAAGTAAAATCAATGAACACTATTAATCCAATGTCTTTACAAGTAATGTACCATCATACATGCAATTATATCAAATTAGAAATCAACATATACAATGAAATCAATGGGGATTGTCTTGTTGCAAGTAACATAATTTCAATTTACCATGTGTGCAAATGTAGGTTGAAACCATCCAAAACTTTAAGTTGTAAATTGAAACCATCCAAAACTTTAAGTCTTAAAACCCTTTCGATTATATATTGTGCATCATTAAAACATTTAACATTTAAAGTTCATTAAATATCACATGCAAAATGTAGATTGAAACCATTCAAAACTGGAGTTTTAAAAACTTCACATGCCATGCCAATTATAATTCAACAATCCAACAAAAACATTTAACAAATTAAATATCACACGCCACACTAAGATGACCACACTAAGAGGATTGGTGCACTTCGTTTGGAAGGAGTCAATATATGTCGTATTGGAGCGATTAGACAGAATTCGAAAAGGAAAGAGCTTGAACCAATTCAAGCGGACCCAGGATCGAATTGTTCTATGGAGCTTCATGAGAAGAGATATGTGAAAAGCACTGTTAAGCCATGCCAATTATAATTCAACAATGCAACAAAAACATTTAACAAATTAAATATCACACGCCAAAGTCGTTTCAAGTTTTTGATAAAAGTTGTCGCCGAATGACCTACTAGAATATTATAAATACTAACTTTGTAAGATCATTTGGCATTCGGAAAAATTCGAAAGTCTTAGACTGTCAATCAATTTAAAGTATCATTCACCATAGAGAGTGTAAAATATTCAATGTAGGTTGGTGACGATGCTCACTCCTAGCTTGAAGCAGCGCCAATGACCAATTCTTTAATGAATTCCAATGCACTAGACCAACGTTGGTTCAACCTACTTGGTTTTTCACGCAAGAAATTCCAAGGATGGACTTTCTAGACAAACTGCTAAAATTGAAAAGCTTGACATGGAGATACGACAAGGTGAACAAAGACTTCAGGAACTCTTTATGGAAAGGGCTCACTTGAAGGAAATAAGCACCACGTTGCGGGGTAAAGTCAAGAACATGGAAGATAAGATCAAGAGGGACTTTCTTGATCCGAAACCTATTGGTTTGAAGAAAGAAAATGCATGTGTTGGCACACTTGGAAAAGAAGACGACCACACTAAGAGGATTGGTGCACTTCGTTTGGAAGGAGTCAATATATGTCGTATTGGAGCAAATAGACAGAATTCGAAAAAGAAAGAGCTTGAACCAATTCAAGCAAGCCCAGGATCAAATTTTTATATGGAGCTTCATGAGAAGAGATATGTGAAAAGCACTGCTAAGCCAAGGGCTAGTTCGAAAAACATATTGGAAGAGGAAATGTTGAAGAATATTGCGAAAGTAAGGCACAAGACAAGGAGGAATGATGATGAAAGTTCCTTGGACTTGAGATTCATGTCTACAACCGTACATGGGAAAAAGTTCTCTGCTTTGATAGACACGGGGCCTACCCATAGCTTCCTAAGTCGAAAGGCAGCTTCATCTCTTAGAAAGAGGAAGGCTAGCATCGAGAAAGAGTTGAGTGCTTTCAAGGCAGTCAACTCAAGGATAAAAGTAGCACGACTGGTGTCATGAAAAGCACACATGTGTGAGTAGGGTCATGGTTTGGAAAGATAGACTTAAGAGTCATTGACATGGATGATCATTCTATGATGGACCATACCAATGATGGACCGAGACATTCTCTTAATTCTTGTGATCAATCTTAAACTATTTTATGAAAGATAGATAAACCATTTAAATATTTAGCTCAAACTCTTGTAGTAAACACCATACCTCAAGTCTCTCTTGCTCTCCAATATTATTAAGTTTAATTATTATAACACAAAAATCATTCTACATTGTCAATAATTTTTTGCGCTTACACTGAAATCAATGAACACTATTAATCCAATGACTTTTCAAGTAATGTACCATCATACATGCAATTATATCAAATCAGAAATCAACATATACTACATAATGAAATCAATGCGGATTGTTTTGTTACAAGTAACATTTCAATTACCACATGTGCAAATGTAGGTTCACATTCTATCATTCATGTAGTTTTAAAAACTTCAGATACCATTAGAATTATAATTCAACTATCCAACAAAAACATTTGACAATAAATATCACATGCCATGCCAATTATAATTCAACTATCCAACAAAAATATTTAACATTAAATATCAAATGTCAAATGTAATTCAATGACAACATTACTTCACATTCACATGCCAAAAGTACTAAAACCATCCAAAGAAAACAGAAATCAATGAACAAGTTATTAATCCAATGACTTTACAAGTAATGTACCATCATATGTATGCAATTATATCAAATCAGAAATCAACATATATAATGTAATGAAATCAATGGGGATTGTCTTGTTACAAGTAACATTTCAATTTGCCACATGTGCAAATGTAGGTTCACATTCCATCATTCATGTAGTTTTAAAAACTTCAAATGCCATGCCAATTATAATTCAACTATCTAACAAAAACATTTAACATTAAATATCACATGCCATGCCAATTATAATTCAACTATCTAACAAAAACATTTAGCATTAAATATCACATGCCATGCCAATTATAATTCAACTATCCAACAAAAACATTTAACATATGTCCAAAAATATGTCCAAAAAACATATTGTAATAAAATATGTCCAAAAATTGTAAATCTCACTCAAGTATCAAACTGTATCAAGTTTAACAAATTTTAAAACCATCTAAATTTTGAAATAAAATCAAATCTACTGTATATCTTGTCCATCAAATGGAAGATCTAGCCTCTGGGTCTCAGTTGGCTCGCTATCTTGTAAAGGGAAAACCTACATACACAATGTACATGTACTTGAACATTAAAATTTGAAGTTTTAAAAATGAACGAAAATATATATATCTAGAACTTCATGTAAAAAACAAAATATAACAAAAAAATCGCGCAATACCTCGTAAGGTTGCCTCTCCATTTGATGAACAGGATCTGCCATAGAAACATCTCTAGTGGTAACATGTACAATATACATGTACAGTTAAATATAAATTTATATATATATATATATATATATATACAGAAATAATTTATATAAATTAAAAACTTTCAAATGAAAATGCACGTGTGTACATATATATAAACTTATTTGAACAATAATATTAAAAAAAAAGAACTAAAGACAACTTCTTCAAATGCTGTGGATGTCCCTATCTCCGTCGCTAAAGTCCTCGGATTAAAAAAATCTTCTATACAAACCTAAATTCAAAAATTTTTCAATAACTCAAAATATAGATCTCTCTCTATATATCTCAATTTTTTATGGAACTTTTTGAGGTAACATAAATTTTGAACTTGTGAAAAATTGTCCATACTTGTGCATCTCCCAATGAAGTAGAAGGTATATCTCCTAAAGAAGAAGAAGGTACTTGCATCCCAAAAACATCAGATGGAATCGGTACCTGTTAAAACATTTTATCGAATTATATATATACATACATGTACATGTGTGGCAACAATTATTTATTTTAGAGTCACTTAAAAAACACTAACATACATGTGCCAACATATCATGATGGGTAGACCCATCTGCATCGTTTGAGCCAGAGGTCTCGAACGTAATATTAACATTTTCATCACGCATCATGCTTGAGAACTGCAAATACCATGTTTTAACATATAATCATACATTTTTGTTAGATTAATGTACACATACAAATAAATGTATACATGTGTACATACACATGTATTTATTACAAATTGTACACGTATATGTAAATATAATTTCAAACCCTAAAGTCACTAACACATATCGTTCCGATGCCCTCTTCCTCATGAAAAATTAGGTCTTGCAGACCATTGCGACAATTTATTGCGTATGTTCGGAGATCTTCAACATTCATGTTGTAAATCTCCTCATCTGTATGATAAAAAAAATTGGCACGTGCATGTTCACGTGCTCTTAGTCTATTTAAGCCAATATTGACTCCACTCAATCCGCTATGAACATTTTCGATCATAACATCTCTTGCTTCACGACTTATTTGAGAAGTCGCATCCATCTCTGATCGCAAGGTTTCGACTCGAGACGGTCAACTCACCAATGGCGGCTCAGGGCGAGGCAACTCCACATCTCGCTTTGCGCCCTTACGTTGACATAATCGACCTCTCCCCGGGCCAAAAAAATCTGAAGGAAGATCATTGTAGTCGGGTTTCATACCCAAAAAAATTCTGCATAAAACATTTGTGCAAAATAAAGAGGAACCTCATCGTTCCATGGAAGCCTTCCAAAGGCCGCAAGATGTCGACTATACAAATATTTTGCTTTGTCTGGGTGCTTGAAATAATGCACCTTCAACATCTTTCTTTTTAGCCCTTCCTTATAATTAAACATTGACTTAGCATCATTTCTTGAAACTCTTTTTTTTATGTCCTGCCATTTATCGGGACCTATCACTGTTTCTCTTCTCTTTCTCATCACTTCTACAAACGAATCAGTGGTTGGCCCCAAATCTTTGTACACTTTTACCATTTCACTCAATGAATGTGTAACTATCTCTAGGCTCTGTCTACTCTCAGCAAGTAGAGTCAAATCCTGGAGATCTCTCTGCAATTTTGCATAAAGGCTTTGACACCTTTGTAAGGTGCATTCCGCCATGTTCGTTTCCCATGGTATATCAGTAATCTCAGCAGGATAAGTTGTGCTAGGTTGACAGCCTTCTTCTTCAATGTAGCGCGCTGCCCTGCGTCTTTTTTGACCACTGGCTCGAACATTTTCAGCCTCTGCATCAATATATATAAAATTTCATATATTAGAAAAAACACGTGTAAAAAAGTTGTAAAAATTTAATGAAAAAATATTGAAATTGATGGCAACCTTGATGTTGTTGGTTAACATCATCTCCAACATGACCCTGCTGAGAACCAGCCCCAGAATGATGCTGCTGAGAACCAGACCCATAGTGACCCTGTTGAGAACCAGCAGTCGTTGATTACTGGCCTTCGGGGGAATAAATATCACCCCCTTCCGGCACCCTGCTACCTCGATCGGTTGAACCTTGGCCACGCTCCATTGATGGAGTAGAAAGCCTTCTCCTCTTGCCTCCTAAAAATTAAAATATGAAACTTATTAACAACTAATTTCACACACAAAGTTAATAAAAAAATCAATTCCATACGTACACACATGTATGGAGATTTAAGATTATATTTAAATACCGTGAACATCCTCCAATCCCTGAGCCTCCATATGGGATTCCGTCGATCTTCGTCTTTCATCCTCCATGATATATATCTATTGGTCTACATTCACAAAATAGACTTCAAAAAATCAATACCTCGAAGTAAAATCCAGTTTGGGGCTGTTAAATCCAGTATGTTCTATATTTCTTACATTTCTGCCCTCATATTTTTCTTTCCAACCAAGGTTTATAAAATAACATGAGAAGCAACATGAGACTTAAAACAATCATTTTCATTATCTATATGGAAGGCAAGAATGATTATATCCCCTTGAGCTTAAGGGTATGTAGTTTGTCAATTTTTATCATATATTTTTTGGTAAGTTTAAATGTTTTTTTATCTATAGTACAAGTCATGAGTTCCCCAATTTTACCTTATGTAAAGCATGATTCTAGGATTACTAAAATTTGTACTTGGTTTTTTAAGAATATATCAAATAAAGTTTTTGAGAAGCAAATATGGCTTTTTCCTTAGAATTTGGCACTTTGAATTTCCTTACCCATATTTATTGTTAATGATTATAACCTTAAAATGGCTAATATTGGTTTGTCATCATCATCTAAAAATGACTTGGCACATGAAAATTTACCATGTCCATCATCATCACTTCACACCATCTCATACATGACCCCTTCTACATATTATATGCATGAATTTTAGAAATGTCGTCCTCTCTACCTATCCCATGAATGATTGTGACAATAGGTGAATAAAATACAATTTATAAGCAGAAGATAGTTTCTAGCTTGTCCTCCTCCATCCGCCCCATAGCTAGTGATTTCTCAATTTTCCACTTCCAACTTTCTATTCTCGAAATTCATTAGCAACTAATTTTATCGATAGCCACACCACTGTACATATAATTATCATATACACTACTACATTAATGAACTCTACGTTGTTTGTTATTGTAAAGTCCAATAACAAACAATGTTAATTCAGTTTAGTAGTGTATATAACAATTTCTTTGACTTCCAAGTGTGTTGTAACTATTAGTAGAATTAACTACCAAAATGAATTTCCAAAATAAAATGTTGGAAGAGAAAAAATAGGCAATCACTGGATATGGAGTGCGTGGAGGAGGACAAACTTATGAATACAAACCAGTGCTAGCCCATTAAAGGTTATAATCATTGGTGCCTAATGTGGGGTGGACAATTTAAATAAAGTTCGTATCAAAGTACAATTTAGCTCATTTTAGTCAAGGTTAGTTAGAAGAATTAGCTAGATTGGTTTCTACCTTCAATTTCCTCTGAAAATGAATGTGTACGTGCTTTTGAGAGACATTAGAGACATTAGAGTACCTTCAATTTCCTCTGAAAATGAATGTGTACATGCTTTTGAGAAAAATTTTGATGAAAATGTGCTATGAAAGTAAAGGGTTTTAAAGGCAAGCATGTACAAGGCATAGTTGAGCCAAATGTTCTTCAAGAAGGGCCTAATTATTTGAGTCTTGGTTATGGAAAACATGGAAAATGCTCCAAAGCCAAGGCGGCTTGTGAGGTTTGTGTTCATGATGAATGGAACATGTACATAGTTTACCTTAAAGTTGTTGTGTTTTACGGATATTAAAATGAAGAACTTCTATTTAGATCCATTCCAGAGATTGACTGCAGAGGCATTTACTAGATATGTCACCTTTCATAAAAGATGAGATCCAGAGGCTACCTGGCCCTTTACAGACTCTGCCTATAGAACTTGTAGAAGTAAACACTAGAGGCATTAACAATATCAAAGAACGTTTTCATGCTCAGAAATGGGAATGTGTCTCTTTCCCTACGCAAAAAATAGTTCTTGAGGTAGTTAATATTCATAGACAGGTCATCAAGCAAGTCAATGTGATCATCCCTCCTTCCCTCCCTTCTAAAATAATTATGTTTTGCGGGTCAGAAAGCCAAAATATGGAGACAATTATCACCAAATCCAGCGTACGATTATGCATGATGGAGAATATCTAGCGCTTTCCCTTGTTAAATATATTAACAAGGGAAAGCGCTAGAGATTCTCCATCATGCATAATCGTACGTTGATGCTTATAGAGTGAAAAAACTGAAATAATCAACTTGTAGGGTCATTTTAATGGGGGCTGGAGAATTCAGGTCTTTGTAAATTCAAATTATGGTGCATGTTGCATGAAGCAAGATGTTGAAAGTAGAGTTATGTTAGACACACTTAAATGCAACAAATATAGAGCTGAGGATTGGGGTTGGCTCATTAAGAGGGTTGAAGGAAAGATTAATAATTGGTGTTATAGATGGCTCACTTTAGGGGGACGGATGACTTTTATCAAGTCAAATCTGGAAGGTTTACTTGTGTATTAGTTTACTCTAACAAAGATTGCAAAGTCCACTATTAACAAGATCCAAAAATGCATGAGTAATTTTCTATGGAATGATAGAAAGTGTAGTCCTCTTAAGCATTTTCTCAAGTGGGACATGTGGGCTCAGCCAAATCACAATGGTGGGTGGGGCTTCCAAAAGCTTCAATGATTTGGCTTAGCGTTGGCCATGGAAAGTTCTTGGAGGACAATCATTGGGGACAACATCTGGAGAAAAATCATCATGGATAAATATTTTTCACAGTCAGTCGATCATGGATTAGTTCTGGTCCTTTAGGACATGCAACCATATTACTGGATCAATTGTATGGAGGGGAATGATTACACCTTTTCGTTGGATCAAAAAATGGTTGAAATGGAAGGTTTGTAAGGGAGATAAGGTAAAGCTAGGATCCTTTCCAATAATTTTAGGTGTTGTGTCAAATTTATCTTCTGATCTTATTGGTCTTCTTGAATCTCGTGGAATCTCCAATCTTTATCAATTTTTTGTTGCTCCTTGAATTAGGCTTCAACCATTATATGGATGAATATTTATGACCTGAGTCTAATTGGTTTACTTACTGAGGACTAAAATGGTTTTATTAAGAATATTATTGGTGGCCACATCACTTTAATGGAGGAGGAAGAAAATTATGTCTGGGCATGGAATCAATATTTTGGGAAAATCACAACCCATCATGCTTATTATGCAGTCTCTGAAAGCTATGTACAGAAAAAATCTAGTTGGTGGCACATAAAGACGAGGAACTGGTCTATTGCCTCAAAATTAAAATGTTTTATTTGGTTGGCCTTAAGAAATCAAATTTATATGGAGGAGCAAATGACGTGGAAAGGCATTTATGGTCCAAATATAGGCCTTCTTTGTTTAAATTGTTCTGAATTTGTAGTACATTTATTTTTTAAATGTGCTTACTCAAAATCCCTCTCGCCATATGTCCTTGGAGCTATAAACCTAAAAGCTATTAATCTTATTGAACCATTGGATCATTGCCTCCTTTGGTGGGAAAAAAATATGGGCACCTTTAAAACCATTCTTGTTTTGATAGCGTGGGGAATATGGAAGGACAAAAACACAATCATTTTTGTAGTTATACCAAAGGAAACCAATGGTATTCAAGGCGATATTGTGGGATTTTTTTCAGACTATATCAAGCCCAAGAGACATACCAAAATCAAATATTTTAGCTTTCCTCCTAGTTCATACTATCCAACAACTGGTTTTTTCGATGGTGCTTCTCAAGCAAGGGTTTGCGGAGGTGGAGCCATAATCTTCCTTCCAAGAAGTATGTCTATTTATATATGGCTAAACATTGATACATGTTCAAACACAAAAGTTGAATTAACAGTTGCATGGGCTCTTTTGTTTTTTGTAGCGTCCTCGAATATCTCCTCTATGCACATCCATATTTAATGTCATCATTGTTTGATCTTCTATTGGAAATTGTCCTTTTATAAAAAATAAAAAAAAATCAAGAATTCCAACAAAATGTAACACAATAGTATTATAATTGTTTCATAGAGGATACAAAATTATTAAATATTTTCTAGCAAATAGTATCATAGCATTCCTAAAAAATATCCTTTATTAAATATTTTCTAGCAAATAATATCATATCATTTCTCAAAAATTTCTTTAATCAGTGCAAAATTCCCAAAGCTATACATTCATAATAATTGAAATTTCCAACTACAAACTCAAATTCAAATATTTGAAAACAAATTACAAACACTTAATCATTAAAGCATACCTTCACTTATGTATAAAAAAAACAACCAAACCACAACACATGTCACAACAATCATAACAAAGAAAAAATCACGTATATGAAGTTTATATGTTGATCACTTAATATTTATGAGGATGATGTTTTAATAGCATCATCTTCATTATCCTTACCTAAATTTGACTATACCTTAAATAATAGATCATTACACATTCTATGAGCCTCCATATGACACAATTATTATGACATAACATTTATGTATGATAAATGATAAAAGATTATTAATAATGATTCTTTTTTATTACTTAATATTTATGTGGATGATGTTTTACTAACATCATATTCATTATCCTCACCTAAAACTGACTATACCTTAAATAACAGATCATTACACATTTTATGAACCTCCATATGACATAATTATTATAACATAACATTCATGTATGATAAATGATCAAACTTTATTAACAAGGCTACATAGCTAGTGTTCCATGCTACTTGGTGTAATTATTAAACTTTGAATATAGTTAAATTAGAGTAAAACACAATAAAGATATACATGAAGGGAAAATAATGTGTTTTTTTAGTAGCCATAGAATAATGCTACGTTTGCATTCTATTTGATGGTGTTTTCCCTTCAAAGTTTCTAATCTTGTGCATACCCCATCTTGAAACTAAAACAACTTTTTTGCTAAGATTGACTTTAAATGTTTCAATGTATGTCATGTGTAAAGCAAATTAAAGCAACAATTTTTTCAATATATGGATGTTAAGGAATATATGGTTCTCCCTTAGTGGAAATAAATCTTGTGGTAATGGATTTATAAGGTCTGGCACAAATTTTCATTCAAATCTACAAGACAACGTAAATATTTCAAAAGCAATCACAAAGAAAATTAGTTTTGGAAAGCTTGGAGGAATCCTTTACAAATGAATCCTATGCCATATTAAAGAGGATTTTTCCCTCTTTCTAAAAAGCCCTCACTCAACTCTTAACTCCAAATATCATAAGAGAAAATGAATTTTTAAGTTAGAAAAATATTATTTTTTGGCCAGCCGACCTACATTCACACATTCACGTCGGCCTCCCTCCAAACAGATGTGTCCTTTCAAATTTTGCAAACCACTATAAATATGTGGACAAAATTTTCATTTCAGAGACAGAATTTCGTATATTCATCTCTGATATTTTTGGATGGGCAGAATAGAAAGTGGTTCAGATTTCTAATTGCAGTGAAGATAGTTTGTAGTTAAAGAAGAAAGGGAAACAATGAATATTTTTTAATGGGTTCGAAATCTACAAGACAACGTGGACAATGGCATAATTATTTTGAAACAACGTGGACAATGGCATAATTATTTTGAACTAACTGTGTATACTCCTTGGGCTTCATAATTGAACTGTGATGACCCCTGTGACTCAGACTATGTATTGTTTCTGAATTTTGGCAGCTCTACCTTTATATCTTGACTATGTCATAACAATGTTATTTCTATGCCTCGTGAAGGAGACTACAACAGCAGCTCGGATAATTTTGTGGTAAATAAGAAGCTTTACCTCAGACTGTGCTAGAACTTGTACTGTCATATAACTGCCTGTGGGTAGAGTCATGGTAAAATCCAAACTATATTTCAATATTTGGATTTGTGTAGAGCTCGGACATTCACTCAGACTTTGAGACAAAGAACAGTCATAAAGGCTCGGACCTATACATGAATCGAACCAGTAAATATTGCATCTCGGATTCATATTTATGTGGGATAATACGAGTTCATATCTCTGTCTCGGTCCTGTAACAACGACTCTCTCATCCTTATAACAAATGCAGAGGCTCAGACTCATATTTCAGACCTGTGATAAATTTGATCTCGTGGAGACTTTTTGAAGGATTAAAAAAAATTTATGGAGTTGTGGTGATACTCTATTTCAGACACATTCTTTCAAGAAGACTGACTTTATTTGAAAATTAAAAGGAGCATATAGGTACAGCAAAGGTCATATGGAATTAGAGATGAGGAAAAATATAGGAACTCTCTGCTTTCACTTCTAGTAACTTCTAAATTTATTAAATTTGAAACTTTAACTTTTCAAACTTTTCAGTTTCTCTCTTCAATTTTTTGTTTGCAATTTACAGAACATACAAGATTTATTTTGTGTTTGCAATTTACGGAACATACCAGATCTTAACGATGGCGGACGTAGCAGATTTTAACGATGGCAATCAGCTCGACCAGACACACAGCAGCTCGACCAGCACACAGCAGCAACTCGCCAATCAGCTCGACCAGCAGCAACGCGGCAATCAGCAACAGACCAGCAAAAACCGCGCGCCAACAATGAAAACAGTAACCTTACTGCTTTCGCGGGCGGTTTATATATAAAAACGAGTTCGACCGAACTTGAAAGTTCGGCCGAACTCCTATTGCCGGTTTTCCAAACCTCCGGCAAAAATTATGTTTGATGCGCTGTCACTGTGCCGTCAATCTAAACGGACTCAAAAGTTCGGCCGAACTATTGCCGAAAATTTTTTTCTACCTCACATTCTCACAAAAGTGTAACCGAGCTTCACGTTTCCGCCCATATACTACAAACATAACAGGAATATTCCTACTATATTCACAACATATGCATGAAATTGTGTTGGCTCTCAGCTTTTATTAAAGTGAAAGTTTCAAGCATACATATACAATTGGAAACTTTCTAGCCCCAATAGTGGAACATGAAGCCAAAACCTACTCCTCCAAAGAAATATGTTCCCTTTATGATACGGAGAAGCCAAGGCTCTCAAAAAAACTCCCAATCTTTTGATCTTAAGCCAAGAGCATTTACATGAACCAATAAGGTGTATTTATAACAAAAGAGTTGACTATTAATCTCCCTTTGACTTCCCTCATGACTGTTTGACTTCCTACAACCAATAATTTTGGACTTCATTAAAAATGACTCTTCACATTCCACAATTCACACTTGGAATTGCACTAATTAATTACAAAATAATATTACAATATTTCTCATAGCCATATAACACAAAATAGGGTAGAGCCAACTAGACAACCTAATATGACAAAACATGCTAAGCTTGAGTTTGGTGAAACTCTAGCTTGACCACCTCCACTTTTAGTTCCTGAGTCATGTACTTATGTCAAGCTTTGTACTATCCGATGAATTCCCCAGATTATGCAATGAGATTAGGCTGGAAGTGAACTCTAGCCTCCATTGCATCTGGGTAGATTGATTTGGAACCAATTTGAATGTCCTTCTTCACCTAGAGCAACACAGTGTTGATATGGTCAGGGATCGCAATGTATTTCTGCATATTACTCCTGTCACCTTCAGATATTCCTTGGTAGCAATCTATCTGAGCTGGTCCAAGTATTCGAGTATCTCCTGCCTAACTTTATTTTTGCATTTGGCCTTGATGAGTGAGCCAACTGAACAGATCTTATGTGATTTCACCATGAAATCCACGATGTTGTATAATCATGCAAAAGAGGCCTGAATGTTGGAAATGAATGAGAATATTTGTTTGTCACCATGGATGATCATCCACACTTGTGATTTATCCAACTTTTCCTTTTTCCTTGTTTTATTTCCCAATTCAGACAGTGCCCCTTTGTGTTGTATTGACCACTCATCCACAATAGTGATGGTTGTGTAGACAAAATTGAGATTCTTATCATTATCCTAGAACTTATGTTGCATGTCGTGCAAGTGGACAACTACTTTATGCACAGTGACCAGCTCATCATAAAGTCTCCACATGGTCTCTCCTATTGTCGATGCTTCTCCAAGTATGGTTTCCTTAGGTTCTTCGAGACATACTTGTGTGGATGCTACTTTCTAGACTTTTGCTTAGAATTGTTATAATTTTTGCCTTGCAGCCTGTAAGTTCTTCGCCATTTGTTTATTCTCAACCATGATATACACAGTGTTTGACTTGGAAGCACCTGCAAAGGCCAAGTTAGCTGCATCAATGGCTACCAAATTTATTCTTGTGTCTGTCACAATGACCCTTTCTCTGATGAATGCAGGAGATGTGATCTCATTCAGAAAATGTTTCTTTTGTGCTTGTATAGTATTCTTCTGAAGTTCATCATAAGCCAGATTGTACATATCCATGAACAAACCATCATCGAGAGGAAAAATTTCTTATTCTTCTCTCGAGGTTTTCTCTGTTGTCGAAGAAGAGGGAAATTGAATGGTGACCAACTCAGTGCTTGACATAAGGTCAACATCTTGGTTTTGTGGCTCCGACTCCATCTTTTTGTCTTGGATTATGATCAAGTATTATATTTCTTGGGAAATTTCCTTCTCCTACAATTGTCTTCTCTCCTCTTCTAGTTGTTGGTTTTACTCTTTCTCTTCGTCTTGTTTTTGAGTTGATTCTTCCTCCTCCAACTTATGCCTTTATTCTTCTTGTCTCTCTCTTTCTTCTTATTCTTGCTTTTTCCTTTATTATTCTAATCTCTTCTAGTCAAGTTCCTCCTTCTTCCGGTCTTTTTCCATATTCCTCTAATTCCTCCTCTTTTCTACTGCTATGGCCACTTTCAGGATGATTGGATTTAATTCATCTTGCACATTTTCTCTTCTACTGGGCTATGTGCAATTTTCCTCTTTCCTTTCTCACGCATTGGGTTGCACCTTTCTACTGGTTCTACCTCTAGATTGAATTCCTTCTACATAGTAACTTGTGATGTTCCATCAAATCAAACTAGTTCACGATACCTAGAGGCATTGTAATAATTCTTCATATTTTCCCCCTCGGTCCAGTAGAATGTCCCGCTTGGCCACTAGAAATGAATCCTCACACAATGTTCTTTGCAAACGTTTCGCAGATCATACAGATTGAAGTCCAAATGACAGAATGTGAAGTTATTTATCTCCTTTCCTTTGGTCTCAACAACCTTGAGATTCTTGATCTTGTACAATTCGGTTTACAAAGGAAGGGTCGACCAAGGTGCTTTCTTCCTCCTTTGCAAGATTTTTATCAACCCCATGGAGAGATGATATGAAATTTCTTGCATGACCAACTTTTCGGTGGCATACCTCAGTAACTGAAGTGGAGGCTTCTTTCTACCGAACACTTTGAGGTGTGTGCCATCTGGTGAAGAAAACCAATCTGCTATCTCTGACATTGCTTGCATTTCTTCATGGGAAATCCAAGGTGGCTCTTCCTCAAATATTAACATGTACAGTGGAATGAGAAAGTGATCATTCATATTTTCCATTACTCTCTTGAAGTTGAACTCCGAAAGTAGTTTATAGTAGATATGTATGGCAGGTTCTCGTGGTGACCAGTTCCAAGTCATACCAGGGAATGAATTCTGAGTGGAGATTACATCCAACAAATAGGAATACATGTAGAATCTGGCTTGCTCACCCTTGGGAGGGTTCTTCGTATTGGTCACATGGGTTCTCAACTATTGAGCTAACATATACGACCATATGAACAACTTCCCTTCATTCACAACTTGATTTAGTAAGAATTCCTGGCCTTCTAGGAAGGTCTCAGTATTGCTTTGTCCATAGATGTGACAACATAAGATAATCAATTACTGATAGGCCTTCCTGAGATATTTTGTCTTGTAAGTATTTTTGGGTGTCTTGAAGATTTTTGAAGGATCTTTCACCCAACATTTGACAACAACCTTAGGTAGCCAGTGACTACGTAAATGTTTGAATCCATTTATGAATCTAGTATCGAAAAATGACACATCGTGGTAATCATGTTCCATGAAAGAAGCAGGCCTTTTTCCAATGGCATTACTCAATGTAATGGTATTATTATCTATATGTGATAGTATCCAGCTGGTGATGTCTGCACATGGAAAAAATGAGTACCTGCATGCAACCTTATGTAGCCTTGATCTTGGGACATTGACGTACACCTGCCAGTATTCAAGGCATGCTTTGACGGTATTTTCTTAGAATAATTCATTCATCATATGCCATGTTATGTCTAACTCCTTTTCTATGAACAACCAAGTGTTTTGATAAAATGGCAAGTTCACTAGAGTACTCTCAATTGCCTCTCCAGTGTTGCTTTCCATGGTGTCCTTGGAGACGGTTTTTTTGGGAGCCATAATGACACTAACTGACCAAGAGAAGTCCTAAAAAATAATAGTACCTGCAAGAGATAAATGTACTCTTGGAAAACATAAATTACCTCAAGAAAATTGACTCACAAAGCAAGATCCCGGCAAAAACCATCAAACTGATGGGGAAAAATACGCAACTCTTGAGCTAAGGGAAGAGAGAGGCTTCATGAACATCGCATTGTGTAGTCTCAAAAACCAAGGAGGAGGCTTTAAGCTTGAGACTGCACAATGCACAGTGTTATCCTATGCAGACTGAGGGAGAAATTACGCATTGCATAGTCTCAGTGGTCAAGGGATCACGTTTGAGCCCTAGAACTGCACAATGTGTAGTTGGGTCAGCCAGGAACTCTGCATTACACGGTCTCAGAGACCAAGCTTGAGGCTTGAGCCTTGGGCTTGTGTAATGACTTGATGGAAAAGGAAATGGTTAGCTAACTGATGGGAAGATCTGCCCGAAAAGAGGGTGAAAATTGGCAGATATTGAGTGATGCTGGAGGTAAGAGTGCATATCTAACTAAGTAAAGATACATCAGTGAAAATCAAGTGGAGAGGATTATCATGTAAAAGGAAAAACAAACATGCATAGAAAGTCGTTGAAACGATGATAACTAGTTGGAAAAAAACAAGAAAGCTAATGTGACACTTGTGAAAAGAGAATGACAGACTAAACAACCACTTCTAAAATCTAATGTAAGTTAAAACGCCAGAAACTATGAAAAGACACAATAAAAATGACACTCATAGAAGGAAATGAAAAAATACAACAAAAAAAGCGACAAAAGATGGAAAAAGTGAAACTTACTCGGAAAAGCGTCGCAAACCCCATCAAAAGCTCCTTGATCTCCTTGAGAATGCTAGAGATGCAAGTTAAAATGTGCAAATGAGCTCTAGGGTCGTCCATTATATAGATCTAAGATCATTAGGTTTTATGACACACATGCCTAAAAATAAGGAAAAAGCTACACTTGAAAGATCGATCAAAAATAGAAACTTGTGTGAGTCTTTAGGAAACTGATAATCGAGTCCCTATTTTCTAGAATTTTCTTTATTTATTTTTGGTTTTTCTCTCTTTTTCTTTTCGATAAATTGGCTTCTCACACTTCCAAGAGGACTGCACAATTCCCTACCACAAGGAACTGGGCAACTCCTTGGCTCAATGGATTGCGTAGTTTCTGGGGGAAGGGAAGCTTTTATGCAATTTCTGAGCTCAAGGCAGGCCTACCCGTCAGGATTGCATAGTTTCTGAGCTCAAAGTTGGCCTACCTCCGAGGACTGCGCAATTTAATTCCTCAAGGTTGGCGTGCCTTCCAAGATTTTGCAATTCCTAAAGGGAATACCGACATTAATGTTGCAAGGCTAAGGCGGAAGATGGCTTGTGACTGAAAAGGTTTAGGTCAGGATCAAAACAAGGCATCAAAAGCTCTGCAAGAAATGATAAGTCTTTGAAATAGCATGAATACTTGATGATAGCGAAGGTGAGTTCTTATAGACAGAAGGGAGGTTCCAAAATCAAAGCATGGGAAAAAATTTGAAGGGTGTTGTAGCAACTACAACAATAACCCTTCATTACATCTTGAAGTAGAAATAGCATATGTAATTTTCTCTAGCATAAATCGGCCTTGGGCCTATTTGTGGGAAAAGGGATGTTCAGTCTCATTGAGATTTCCATGGCATAAATCAACCTTCCACTTCATCTGTGGTAAAATTCATTTTCTCTGTGGTTGAGATTTTTCCACATACTCTTGCTTATTGCTGTGGTTAGTATATGTATGTTGAAATTTACTAGATTTTTTATTGTTGAATATAAATTTTCTTGAAGTTGTGTGCCAATGGATACCTATGAGGTTTGATCTTGGGCTCCAATTCGAGGTAACACTATATACTCCTTAGAATTGCTACAAGCGTGATTTCTTCAATTGAAAAAAGAAAGACTGTATTGTTGATTTTAGATTTTTCCATAACATAAATCTACCTTGCATCTTTGGTAAAATTCATGTCCTGGTTGATATTTTGATATTTTTCTAACTCTTATTGGTAGTGATGGCCAATGGGAGGATGTTGGACTTAATTATATTCTTGATTATAAGAGGATGTTGGACTTAGTTATATTCTTGATTCCACGAATATTTTGAAATGGAACAGATAAGTCTATGTCAAAAAAATTGACTTTCGATCTCACTCTCTTATACATCCGATTCCTAAATATTTTTGAAATATACATTATAGGTAACGATGGCTTTAATGGGACCCGATATTTTCCTGGTTCATTGTCCTAACGCTTCGATAGAGGAAAGTTTCATTAGAGAAATCATTAATTGTATTAACGCTCCATTAACTGTTCTGTAAGTGGTTTGTATAAAAATGTCATAATCATGGTTTGTACAGACTCTCGTAGGATGTTTGTAGGAAGCGTCTGAAACGTGATCTCTGCAGCTAGGTTTTCAAATATTTTAATTAATTAAATATTAAGGTTTGTTGTCTTTGAAAGATGACACTCGTTGGAGGTCAAAATAAAAACCTTAAGTCGACAGTCTGCTTACGTGATCTTATGACCTGAATGGGCCTCAATTGCCCTCCTCCTCAACGTGCTTGTCAGGACAATGTTTGCTTCCATTATTTCTTTTTGTCTACCGTCCCAGAATACAGTGATTCCAACATTACATCTG